>JANRMT010062806.1:74965653-75006826 GCA_026402145.1 Polypterus bichir lapradei
AACAGCAGTAACATTTATATGGTACATTTTCATGCAAAAGTGTAACTCAAAGAGCTTTACAAGAAGTAAACCAAATAATTACAATTACAAATAATTGAACAATGTAAATAAACAGAGAAATACAATGGAATAATCCCTAACATAATTTCTGATTAATGTTTGCTTCACATTCATTTCAATCTTTATGTATGGTACCTATTGTGGTTGTCTGAGGAAAGGACAAGCTCAAACAAGGATAAATTTTGAGGTGCCAACCTGGACCTCCCTGTTTACTTAACAATGTAAACAAAAACAACACCTGATGGTGTGAAAATGAAACAAAAATTGTTGCCAAAAAAGAGAAGATACTGTGGCGAGTGGCTGGGGGTGGTACCCAGCCGGGACGCCTAGGAGGACCGGAGGAGGGCTTACGCCTCCTCCAGACCACGTGGGGGTGACCGCCCTGGTGGCTTTGGGGACCACAGGAACAGAGCTTAGAAGCTCAACCCTATAGGGGCCCGTGGTCACCGCCGGGGGCGCCCGAATGCCTGAGGAGCCCTGGCACTCAGAGCTTCCGCCACACCCGGAAGTGCTGGGGGGAAGAAGACCAGGGACACCCGGAGTGCTTCTGGGTGCGCAGCCGATACTTCCGCCACACTGGGGAGTGCCAGTGGAAGATTATCGGGAGGTATCTGGAGCATATCCGGGTGGGGATAAAAGGGACTGCCTTCTTCCATTCGTTGGCTGGAGTCGGGTGAGGAGAAGGACAGAGCTTGGTGGAGAGGAGTGGAGGTGGCCTTGAAAAAGGCACTGAGTGAGAGGCCTGGGGCCTCATGTATAAACGGTGCGTACGCACAGAAATGTTGCGTAAGAACTTTTCCACGTTCAAATCGCGATGTATAAAACCTATACTTGGGTTAAAGCCACGCACTTTTCCATGGCACCTCATACTTTGTCATACGCAAGTTCTCCGCTCGGTTTTGCAGACTGGTGGCAACAACAACAACAACATTTATTTATATAGCACATTTTCATACAAAAAGTAGCTCAAAGTGCTTTATGTAATGAAGAATAGAAATAAAAATAAAAGACACAGTAAGAAAAGTAAGTAAAATAAAATAAGTCAACATTAATTAACATAGAATAAGAGTAAGGTCCAATGGCCAGGGTGGACAGAAAAAACAAAAAAAAAACTCCAGACGGCTGGAGAAAAAAATTAAATCTGTAAGGATTCCAGACCATTAGACTGCCCAGTGCCCTCTGGGCATTCTACCTAACATAAATGAAACAGTCCTCTTTGGATTTAGGGTTCTCATGGAAGGACTTGATGATGATGGTCACGTAGACTTCTGGCTGTTAATCCATCCATCATTGTTGGAGCATCATGATGCTTTGAGTAGGTGGTGGTGGCGCAGGCCGCCACCACAAAGAAACCGGAAAAAGAAACAGAAGAGAGAGCAGGGGTCAGTACGGATTTTAGAGCCACCAAGAATACAGAGTATAAGGATTAAATTAAAGTGAAGTTATGAAAAGGCCATGTTAAAGTAATGTGTTTTCAGCAGTGTTTTAAAGTGCTCTACTGTATTAGCCTGGCGAATTCCTATAGACAGGCTATTCCAGATTTTAGGTGCATAAAAGCAGAAGGCCGCCTCACCACTTTTAAGTTTTGTTCTTGGAATTCTAAGGAGATACTCATTTGAGGATCTGAGGTTACAATTTGGAATATAAGGTGTCAGACATTCCGATTCCGGCACCCAGCGTCAAAGCAGTGCTACTGTTCCTGTGTGGTTACTCTTTATTTTCCTGACACGGCTTTATAAATACACTGAAACTAATCGCATATTGTTTATTAGTGTAATGCATCTGATTGTAATTAACTTGTATCAATATAATGATCCAGGGAATAGCCATAGTATTCCAAATATCATAACTGCTTTAGCGTTGTTACTCTCATTGCACCTTCTTTTTCTTCTTCTTCTTCTTTCAGCTGCTCCCGTTAGGAGTTGCCACAGCAGATCAGCTTTTTCCATATTACTCTCAATGCACCACTCAGAGTATTTATATCACTGTATCTGAGTGGGGAATCACAGCAGCAGCTGATCAGAAAGAGAATTATCTGTATTACAGCATCAAGCCCACGCTGCCAAAGCCATAGCAAAACATTTGAAAGCCTTTCCTGTACGGACCTCGCGGTTCAGAAACAGTTTTATCCCAAGAACTATAAACGCACTCAATCAATTGCTCCTTGTAGAACTGTTTGTACTTATAAGTACAATTACCTCACTGTAAACTTGCACTACAGTTATAATATTGCACAACCTACGCCACTTTAGAAAGCGCATATTTACATATGATGACGATATCATTTGTAAGATGAAATGCAGCAAAATGTTTATTATATTATACAGATAAAACTTTAACTTCATTTAAATAATCTGTATTGTTAATAATTAAACATGTGAGGACACGGTGCCGCAGCGCTTGCATGTTCACGTATTGTTCCTGCCTTGCGCTGTATATTTGCTGAGACTGGGGTGACAGTGGAAGGATAGATGGATAGAATAATTAAACACATACTATGAAGATATTTCAATGTTCCTTAAAAGTTTTGAAGAATCGTCGTTGGAAGCTTACAGATGGCTTAACGTCTATTACAGAGCTGATTGTGTGGCGATTGGGTATTTGGGAAAAGAAAAGTAAGGACAAGAATTGGAGGTTAGCACATTTGATAGAGACAGGACTGCCACAATAAATTATTTCATCGAAGGTCGCGCATAGCGCAGCAACATCTTGTATGAGACATGAACAATCACTGTGCCATCGTGTTCTTAATAACATGCTTTCATTCCAATCATCATGAAAATGATATCATGTATACATCTCAGTATTTTAATTATTCAGAGAGCTGTAATATCACGAATGTAATGGATTCTGTGTCCTGTCGGAGAAAGAGAAAGCCCATTTAAGAAGCTTGTAGTGATTCACACACAGAGCACATAGAAGATCAAATGCAAAACAAAGCATTTAACGTGCTACTTTAGTTACAATGGGATTTGAGAAACTAGTAAATTAAATGAATTTAAGATGAAGTTTATGATGTTCTGCTTTTAATGACAAAATAAACTACGTGGTTAAAGTGGATATTTCGAGACTGAAGTTAACATTTCGTGCTTTTTTCCTAACTGTGCCTTTTTTTCTCACTGTACCCTAATAAGCTTCCATATGACACTCAGACGGTGGGCTACGACTCGCCTTTTCACGGCGACTTTGATATCTGATAACTTCTTTTTTAAGTCGGGCACTGTGCGACACTGTGAACTTGAGCTTGTTTCTCCCGACACGCTATGTCATTCGATCAACTTCCTTTTCTTGTTTATTCCACTGTATAAACCAACAAATAGTATGTTTTTCTTTGCCTCCACTTGGTATTCGCTGAAATTCTTCTATTTTTCCTCTTGCTTTTCCCATTGCCTTTTCACAGAAAACGGAGCTTAAGGTCTATTTATATTGATTTGCATATTCAGAGAGGCGTAATTCTGGGAGGAGACGGGGCGGGACAGAAGGCGCATGCACGTGCGTTAGTTTTCACACTGACTGGATTTATGTAGCGGAAGAATGTGGAAGTTGGAGTACGCACAGATTCCTGCATCTGGAATTTTCTGTGCGTAAGCACATTTCGGCTTTTGTGCTTACGTCATGTTATAGTGCAAATTCTACGCACGGCGTTATGCTTGAGGCCCTGGACTTTTGGGGGAGTTGTTTGGGGTTGTGTGCACTATTGTAAATATTTGGTGTAAATAAAAGTGTGGTGATGCTTATTACGATGTCTGCCTGTCTGTGTCCGGGCCATATTCCACAATACTTAATGGCAGAACTGCCTGTTGGCCTGGGGTGGTACCACATACCTGGGAAGAACTTGTCAGGTGACCCTCTGGCGCGCATGCTATTCTGTGCATCAGGAGATATTTCATTTAATGTGATATTGCTTGTCATATTTTAATCAAATTTCATTTTCTTCACTTTTTTGCTTTCTTTAGAGAGACACTGAGGTAGAATTCTATGATTTCCTTTTACATCAGTGCAAAACTTTCATACTTCTCACTTTTCCCTGCTGCTTTTGTGTGAAGCAAGCTGGTATAATTTTTAAAAGAATTTGTATTTGCTGTATGAAAGCTAGATTAATTAAGTTTGAAAATGGATAGGTTGATGGACCATGAAAGTTCAAATGATACTTTAAAAAAATAAAGCTCATAGTAATTAAAGAGTGAGTGAAGGTGAGTGCCTCAATGTGTTCTGCAACAGAGTGTTCTCCAGTCCAGAGATGATTCTTGTCTTTCACCCAACACCTCTGTAATAGGGACTGACTCATCAATGTTACACTACACTTGGATTAAAGAAAATGAATAGGTGGATGGAGAGATAGATTATATATAGTCTGATTTTATTTAAACTGTAATTACAAATGTATCACTTCAACTTTTCAATGTAAAAATAAGCTTTGATATCCTTAGAATATTTAAGCATTTTCAGAAATGTATGTCTTTGGTACAATTTTTGTATACATTCTAAAGATAACAATGGAGCAATTCCTATTAAAATTTGTGGAAAGCTTGCCCTCATTTGTGCTGAATAGGTATTGGGTGAATAATTCCTCCTATTTATCTCTAGCTTTTACAGTTCTAATTTTTTAATGCCAACAGAAGGCAAATCAGTTCACAAAATCTGGCATATGCATTTAAGACTTCAGTCTAAAGTTCAAGCTTCACAAGTTTCTAAATACAGTAGTTTTAATAGCTAAATTCAAGTAATATTAATGGAATGTAGTCCTTTCCACTCTTCACGTTGTGTCTTGATTTGTACACCACTACCTCTCAACTTTTCTTTCAGATTTAGGGTTCTTGGAAGTGATATTACCCAAATAAATAGCAAAAACAGTCACTACCAGTTGTGGAGGACGACCAGGGCCCATGCCCGGCCGAGACGCCCCTCTGGCACTGAATCTGGGGGAACGGCCATGAGAGGCCATTTACTTCCCCCCGAACACTTGATGGTAGCTCCCCTGGGTTGCATCGGGGCTACAATCATAGAACACTGGAGCTCATCCCTGTTGGGATCCATGGCCACCAGCTTCCTGAGCCCGTGTGGGCTGTGTTGCAGCCACATCTGGAAGTGCAGCCTGAATTAGGCCAATTATCACCAGGAGCACTTCCAGGTGGGCTATAAGAAGAGCCAGCAGCCACTACTTGGGGCAACAGTCGGGAGGAGGAGGACAATGCTTGCCAGGGAGGAGTGGTGGAGAAGAGAGAAGTATACTTTTTGTCTTGGTGTTTGAGTTTGTGCTTTTGCGGGACTGTGTTAGGGATGATGTAGTCCAGAGCTGAAAAAAAATAAACCTTTGTTTTATTTTTACATGTGCCTCTGTGTCTATCTGTGTCGGGTCGGATGCCAATATAGCGCCTTTATCACACAGTCCATTTACAGTGGTTAATTATATTATGCTTTGTAAACTGCAAATATCATATAAATAGTCTCAGTATCCATTGGTTCATTTTATTGGTTTTGCTGCAGTAATATAAAATAATATTCATAATTTGATCTAATATGAAACATAAGCAGCAAATTTTTACATTCTCCTGGAAGCAGCAAAAACAGTGTCAAGTCACACTGTTCACTGTTTGCGATTTATTAACTAATAAGTTTGTGGATTATGCATTGCTAAATAAAAATTAAATATACTGATGCACTGACTGCACAGGGCAGAAAAGTTGATTATTAATTGGAATCAGGAGATGAAAAGTAAGCCAAGATATGTGTTCAAGAGAAGTCAAAGGTAAAAAAACAAGTAAATCAATTAAAAGAAGCAAATGAAACCCAAAGGGCAAAAAGTAAGACATCAACTAAAAGATAAGCCAAAGAAACACTAGGGCTTTCTTAAATTAGAAACACACTAACTAACACTGAGAAGTACATTGTTTGAACTAGGACAACCCAGACATCCATAGTGCTATCCTTTAAACCTTTCATGCCACTCAATAAACACATAGCAGTCACCAACACTGAAAACACAAAATATCTGTGTCCTTACAAAGAAGAAGATGGCACCTTTAGATACAAAAGTAAAGATGCATTGAAACAAAAAATGACTCTTGGGTTTTAAACCCCACCAAAACAATGTGTAAACTATTTTCAGCTTTTGATACAGTCAGTGCTTAAAGTAAAAAAAGGGAAAGTACTGAAGTTGTTTCTGTATTTTAAGCCAGATGGAGACAGAGGGATACAAATTACATTTGACATGATTAATGATTTGATACTGGAATTGGGGTAAGAGAAGTGTGTATTATGAGTACCACCTGACTACAAACACTGCTGGTATGCATGAAAAACTACCACAATTCCAAACTGCAAAATGGGGAAGTGCCAGTGGTGAGTACTTCAAAAAGTGGATAAAGTTACATTTTTACTATGCTATGCAAATCGGAGTTTAGACTGCATATATGTGTAGGTTAAATAATTATACTCCAGCTGAAAAGATAATGTTCATATAAACAATATAAAAGTTCAGACCAGCTTGCTCTATAAGGTTGAACTGGGCAGGGTTGTCTATTATCTCCAATAGTTCCTGCAATTTCTTTAGAACCCCTGGCTGGAAGCTAGCAATTAAGTACATTATAAGGAAAAGGTTTGATTAAAAAAGTATTTCACTTAGCTAAGGCATGGTGTTATTTAGGGCAAATCCTATTGAAAATGTTGAAGGTATTCCATAGGGTCTCTCTGTTTTTTAAAAATTGGAATAAAGAGTTCTTTGTTCTCAGTTTCCAATAGTCTTCCATGTCAGGTTAAACCTAATAACTTTTCTTTAAAAGTTCAAAGAACCATTCAAATGTCTATGGAGTTACAGACACAAAAATCTAAAGATTTTTTTTCAAATACAGTATAGGTAACTTGATGGGAACATCACACTGTGTTAATAGATGGTCAACTCTTCTTCTCACAATAGTTAGTAAAATAAATATTGTTAAAGCAAATATTCTAAAGTTCTGAAATATTTTTCATAGTCACACTATGTACTGTATAATCAAGTCCTTTTAAACAAACTGATACAGTTCTCACTTTCTTTATTGAAATGCAAAAAGGTTATATATAAAAGAAGGCCAGAGGTAGAGGGGAGCATGCCACTAAATGATTTCCTATATGTATATTGTCACACACGTCCACATGGGAGGCAGTCTATGGGCTTAACTAAGGATAGAAAGCCAGGTCAGGGGTTGATTAAGTGAACTAATGTATTTTCTTCCCACCTCTACAGATCATCTGATGGGAAAACCCCCGAAGTCAATGAGGTTCCACTTCCTCATCCAGACCAGGCCCTCTTACAGACCTTGTTTCTGCCTGTTCCTTGGACCCTCCTCTTCCTTCCTTCTACCTATAAAATCAACCTGTTGCTTCTCCCTTCAAGTCCCATTCTGGACTCAGCTTTCAAACACTACTCGGTGGCAAACCCTTTACTTTTCAATAGAGAATTTTCCCCAAACCTTTTTCTGTTTGTCTTGTGCTTCTTTTACAGTGTAGTCGGCTGGATTGCTGCTTTAGGATGTCTAAAGAGCAGGACCTAAATATGATCCTTACAAATCTTGCAACTGAACTACAATGACTTAAAGTCCAGGTGGCAGAATCTGAAGCAAGAACAGAGGTACATCTGACCACACAACAAGTCCAGCCCAAGGCTCCCTAAAAGGTATTTGTACCACTAACCAATGGTGATGACATTGATACATACTTCTTAATATGTGTACACACTGCTGCTAGGCATCCCTGGCTGTGGTCAGAGTGGGGTAACATCCTGGTGTCTTTCGTGAAGGGCGAGGTGCAGTGTGGTTACTACGACCTCTCAGAGGATAATGCCACTGGCTATGATAAGCTCAAGAGGTCCTCAAGAGATTTGGCATATTCACGGACAAGCAGGCAAGGCAATGGTGTAAGTGACATTTCAACCCTGAGCAGTCAATTCACACCCAAGCCTTGTAGATCTGGGGAAGACCAGGTGCTGGCTAAAGCCAGAGATAAATGACACCTGGAAAATCATTGAACAGTTGGCCTATGATGTTCTTATGAACGGCCCGAGTTCCTCGCTCATAGAGAGCCATTCGAAAACATGGAGGCCCTCATTGAGGTCATTAAGCGGCATACGACGGATTCCCAGTCTGAGAGGTCTGAAAAGCCTGTATGTCAAACCCCACAGAGGCAAGGAACCTCTTCGGACCCCAACCACCGCAGCACAGACCTGGCCATAAGACCCAAGGAGAAGACCCCTGTGATCCCTAGCTGTTTCAAATGCGAGAACCCAGACATAATGTACCTGCCTGCCCACTCCTCAGTGAATGGATAGACTGCAGTTGGGCTGAAGGAGAAAGGTATTATGCACTAATTAACTCTCTGTCTTTTCCCCATACAGGAGCAGCTCTAATTAATGGGCACAGGGTCACCACCTTAATCGATTCCGGGAGTAACATTTCTATTGTTGCTAACCATTTCATGTTGCTGCAATAGTGGTTTAAAGAAAGACAAGTGTAATGTGTATTCACTGGGAAATACGAAAATATAGTATAGCTGCATGTATGGTTAGCTTCGGGAACAAATTATAAAGAATCACCATGTCTGAAAATAAATGCGGCCACATGATTGCTACTCCAGCTGCACAGTTAGGCCTATTTATGGACAGCAAGAGTGCATCACAGACTGCCTCCACGTCGTGTTTACTTCCGGCACCTAGAGCTGACGTGGCTATCCAGTGTGACGTGGTAAACAATACAACAGCACCGCTGTCCATGTTGACAGATGCGGAAGCAGCGTTGTGGGCCAAACCCACACCCTTTCAGGGCATATTGAAATAAGCAAAATGGGCCTTTTTTCCTGTTAAGACCTTTCTCTTCACATGGGCTTTGGAATTCAGTAGGGAGTGACAGGGATACTAACATTGATTTGATTTCAAAGGATACTGAACATACATGTATGGAAATAGTATTGACTAAGCTCTTGTTTGTTCTGTGTCTCTTTCATTGTAATGTAACTCATAATTAGAAACTTTAAACGGATGGCACAGTGTCAATTTCAGGAGAGGTTTTTCAATTTCCCATCTGAGTGAAGCTTTCACTTGTTTCACAGCCTTTTTCTCTGAATGTGTAAGTTTTTTTTTCACATCCCAAATAAACTGGGACTGGGTTAACTGTAGACTGTATATTGGCCTAGGAATAATCTAAATGGATATGTGTGAGTGAGCCTGCCCTTTGATAGAATGTTGCCTTTTCAGAGTCTGTTCCTGCTTTGTTACCAAGGCTTCTGTGTTCACCTTGAAAGTAATAGTAGTAATACATGGGTTTAGACAATGAAAAGGAGGTTGAACTGATATGAAAAATGCTTTCAAATACAGAATAATAAAAGTGATTCCCCCCAGTATTCATGTATGAATAGTTATGATGAAGTGAGTGACTGCTAATAATAACATTTTCTGTGATAAAATTAATATTATGAAATACAGAAGGCTATAACCCAAATATATATAACATATTATAACTTGTAATAACTTTAAACATGAAAATCTTAGAAACAAAAAGCACTCTTTTGGGAACTTACTTCTCTAAGAGTGATGGCTAAGAAATGTTAAGCTTATCATAATAGTCCAAGTTTTAAAAACACACACAAAGATGTCAAGACAAAAAGAATGCAAAAACTTCCAAAAAATAAAGAAAGTAAAACAAAATTTCCTATGCTTTAAAGTGTCCAGTACCCACAGGTATTAAACTCCTGTCTACCAAGTAGGATAGCTTGCACAATTGCCCATCCCTCCTGTTCCCCAGAAGTACTGTCACTCACCTTTGGTGTTTTTTTCATGCCCTTATATATGTTTCTTCCAATCAGTAAACCCTCAGCCCAAATCTCCTCCAATATTAACTAACAGTACCACTGGCCAGAGGTAGTCCTTCCTCAGTGTTACTTCCTGTGAAAGCCTACAAATCACTTTTGGCATCAGTGGCCGCTTACTCCATTTGTCCAGGTACCCTTGAACCCTCTGGTTCTCTTAATAGGTCAGATCTCAATGGTAGCATTCAGTCTGACTGCGCTGACAGATTGGTCACACTTCTTCTGGGCAAATGGTTTACTCTTTCCTTTTTCTGGCTAATATTACTTATCAAGATAACCATAAACCAAGGTTATGCATACTTTTAATTTGAAATTGCCAATCTGTTTGATATATGGTAAAGGGTTTAGTATTATGGACTTTTTGCTACTTTTTATATTTTGTGCTATCAATGAAACAGTTTAAACATTATTGAAAAAACATTTAGGTGTGTTTAAACTTGTTCTCATGTTATGATTTTGTTTTAGACAAATGAATGAAAGCAAATACTCCAAGTGTGCACAAGACCCACTGCATTGAATCCTACATTATAAAGCCTAAAAAAACAATAAAAAAAAACTGCTTAAGCACATATATGTTAGTTAGAATGCCCAGTGGAAACTGGGTGGTCTTTTGGCCATGGAACCCCTGCAGAGTTTGTCGCTTTCTCCAGATTATCTTATGTTTTTTTTTTATTTTCTTCTTTTAGACTCATCTTTCTTGTTTTTGTTGTCATAGATATTGCAGATTTTACATGGATCACAATAACTGAAAATTTGTTCCCTAAGCTTTTCTGTTCCCTTATAAATGTGACTATAATTCTACATAACAGCAGGAAATTAAATATTTTGTTATGTGCAAGGTAAAAGCCTGTCACTTCTGGGGAGAAGGAGTTGAGAGTGCCATGACCAACTAATAATTCTTTGCCTGTGCTTCTAACCAAGAAGACCCATGCCATCCAGTGAACCATAACAACCTTAAACACTGCCTCTGAACTCATATCACATGGTCCCACCTATATAAACAGAGTGCATCAAACACATGACTGTTTGACAAGTTAGGTAGAATCGTCAGTGATGCAGTGGATGCTGGTACTGCTGCATACAAGACAGTGTTCAGAACTGGAAATATGTGCAAGTATAAAGAAGCATCATACCACTTACGGTGCACTGTGAAACATACACCAGTAACAGACGCGCATGTGGTAAGATTTCATTTAGAACAACACCTGCCGAATGTGACACAGACTCCATGCTAAACTTTTTAGATGTAAAACTGCTACCTGAGTGAGAGATCATTCCTCTTTTGCTGACAAACTGAATGAGTTGTATATGTGTTTTGGGGTAAATCACAGAAGCATTACACATCTAACAAACTTTAGCCTTAATAGGCAAACTGAGAATAGTGTTGTCAGAGAGCAGTGTGTGATCCCCATTCAGCGCATGACATGTGCAGGGTTCCACAACATTTGAATGTCAAGAAATTAGCTAGCCCCTACAGTATGTCACAGTAGATGCTGCATTGTTGTGCTGATATGCTGACTGTGGGTTTCACTTAAATCTTCAGAGAGACAATTGCTCAATCTGTAGTCCCCACATGTTTTAAGAAATCTATCATTGGCCCTTCCACCTTAATAACTATTGGCCTTTTGCACTAACACCTTTAGTCATGAAAGTGTGTGAAAGGCTTGTTACTATATAGACTCCAATTACTCCATTTCCAGCACCATCAACCATCTGCAGTCCATCTACTGCCCTAATAGGTCAATTGTAGATGTCATCTCTCATGTTCTACACACAGCCCTCATTCATGTGGACAGTAAAAATGAGAATTATGTAGGACTGCTATTTATAGGTAATAACTCAACTTTTAATACCATAGTTCCTCGCAGACTGTTCACCATCTAAGCGACTATTTGGGACTGAAAACATGCCTCTGTGAGTGTGTGTTGGATTTCCACATAGGAAGACCATCTGTGGTGAGAATGGGACACTGTTCTCCAACACTGCTATCCCCAATATGGGGGTTCATCAAGGATGTGTTGTATTCCCTTTACACCTATGATTGTGTGAAATTTGCATTCATCTCTAAAAATGATGACAAGGCCTATTTGAAGGATGTGGAGAACCTGGTATCGTGGCATCAGGCAAGTAGCATTCAACTGAATGTTAGTAAAACTATGGAATTGTTGTGGATTTCAGCAGGATGCAACGGCTGTCTTTCATACTAATCCATGTCAATGTTCCTATAGTGGAAAGGGTGAGCAGCTGCAGGCACCTTGGAGTTCATATATCCGAGGACCTGACGTGGACACTGCATATTTAAGCTCAGGTCAAGTTGGTGTCTGTACCATCTGAGGCAACTGAGGAAATTTAGGGTCTCCTTGATATGATGCATATACAACCCATATGTTATATAGACATACCTATACATGATGTAACATTGTCATTTGCCACTGAATGTTACACCTTGTATATTGTTAGTTTATAATTAAAATTTAAGTTGCTCCATTTAGTTTCATAGGCTTTTCTGATTCTCTATATTTATTATCTTTTTACTGTCATATACATATTTTGAGTAGTGAACCAGTTTGATATTTCACTGTACAGTACATTGTACGTGTGTAACTGTGTATGTGGTAAAGAAATCTTGAACCATGAACCTTGGATAGGTGTTAGCCTAAGCCCAAGCATTCCTAAAACCATATGAGATTTTTCTGACAAAAAATTATCTATAATTAAATGGGCTACCCACAGAATTTTTTCTTACATCTTCTTGTTTTCTCTTAAAGGTGATAATTTTAACTTTAGATATTACTTTTTCAAGTATGTTTATTTAAACATCTAAATTACTGCAGTAGACAATGGTAAATTCAACTTAATATTGTGGATGAATAACACAGAGTGCACAGAGAATTTTTTGTAGTCTGTAATGATTTTTCTCAGATTGCCATTGTGTCATCGACACAATGATTTGTAAGACAGCGTCACAGATTATTTATCCATATTTGTGGATACATTTAGAAGTGTTTGTTGTGTGTAACATTACAGTTTTCTGCCAAACTGTCTTTCTGACTTTATCTTTAATATGCCCTCTGCTCTTAACAAAAAGATTGGCTTGATTTAAAGGTTTTGACTGTAAATTTCTGACCATATTTTCTTTTCTGACCCATTATTAGTTTACTTTGCTGCCTTCCACATTTTCATCAGCACCATGGTAAACAGAGTTGGTGATCAGGTCAAAGTTATGGAATCCTCAATACAGAGAAGTACAAACATATTCTCATCCATCATGTAATACCAACAGGAAGCCATCTAATCAGTCTCAACTTTATTCTGTAGCGGAACAATGACCCCAAATACATAGTCAACCTCATAAAGAACTATCTTCAGCAAAATTAATAACAAAAATT
Source organism: Polypterus bichir lapradei (assembly GCA_026402145.1). Lineage (NCBI taxonomy): Eukaryota > Metazoa > Chordata > Cladistia > Polypteriformes > Polypteridae > Polypterus > Polypterus bichir. The sequence continues at coordinate 74,978,940 of JANRMT010062806.1, forward strand.
GTATAGCCTAAAACTCTCCAAAATGTTTCCAGGGCAGGATCCAACCTGTGAACACTGAAATCAAGTCCCAGCCTCACTGGGTCACATGTTTTGGGCCTGCACCAAATTAACATCATTTTGGACCAAAATTTTTAAGTGCCTTTCAGACAGCCTTGGTGTCACAATCCCTTCTAACTCATTAACAGCTGTGTTTGGTGCTCTTCCCGATGGGTTTAAAGTGGAGAAGGACAAACTGTGATTACATTTACTACACTTTTGGCACGTAGACTTATTTTGCTAAACTGGAAGAATCCTAACTCTCCTCTTTTAAGTCAGTGGGAAACCGATGTGTTATAGTATTTGAAATTGGAAAAAAGCAAATACTCAGAGGATCTGTACAGACTTTTTTCAAAACATGGCAGGATCTAATCAATAATATTTTAGAATAAGCTCTTAAAGCACCGAGGAAGCAATTATCTCCGCATTTCTTTTTTTTCTCCATTCATCTCTATTGGCCTCTCAAACTCATCAATTTAGGTATGTTTACAAGCCTTAAGTTCTACCCCGTTGGCCATGCTCTCTCTCTTAGGGGTGGGAGTCGACTTGTTCTCAATCCTATTTTTTGTAAAAATTGATCGATTTTTATGGAATGATTACAATAAAATTAATAATAATAAAAAAAAATTTATAGCAGATCGTATGACCTCCACAGAGCCCTGATATCAGCATCATCAGGACAGTCTTTGATTACCTGGTGAGAACGAAGCAAGTATGGCAACTAAAAACTGCACAAGAAATGAGGCAAGTTCCCAACATTCCTGGAACAAACAAACTTTATTAGAAAAATGCAGTGGACAGTGAACCTAAGAAAATTCATGCAATTTTAAAGGCAAAGGGTCGTCACTTGAAATGAGTTGATTTGATTTAGCTTTTTACTGCTCTTTATAGAGAATGTTTTGATATTTAGATGCTTTTCGATTCATTTTTTTAAAGTACCTTCTCTTTACAGAACTTATTTACATGTGCCAAGGACTTTACTGACTATAAATATGTTTCTGGTTTGTCCTATTCAATCTCTCAGATATTACATTGCTTGCAAAAACTTTCGTGATCATAATTCTCCAGTTACTGACTTTACATGCACAGCACTAAATAAGAAGATTGTTTTAAAGACTGTCACACACACGTGTTTAGGAGACAACTAAAGGGCTTGAACAGATGTAATTCCACACCGAGCCAGGGGATGGCGAAGTGTACTAATTCTCTCTCTCAATCCCTTGCAGACCATTCTCGGGAAATCCCGTCTGTTTCTGGGGCAACCAACAACGTCGCTTCCGGACCTGATGACATCACTTCCTTTACTGGCCTTAAACACTAGAATTACCAGAGCCTACGAAAAAATTCGTAAATCCGGCACATCTTAAATCCCTTCGCACCTCTCCATCAGCATCTTTTGTCTTCTAAATGTGTCGATAAGCCCAAGCAGCAAGCAGCCTGCTATACCATCCCCCCTACCGCCTCAGAACATACAAGAAGTTCTTCCAGTTCCTGCCTTGATTGATTATCTGGGAGTGAGCTACCCAGAATTGTAAGGGGAAATAATTTGATGTATGTTTTGTATCTACAACAATCTGTGTAAACACATCGTTAAAACAGAAACGTTTTCATGTTTTAGTAATAAATAACAAAATGTAGACATGAACTGTATAATGTGTGAAGGCTGATGGCCAAATATCAAATAAACACTTTCACAAAAGGTGCAAGTGCAATATGCCAGTTTCTGTAGTGTAGCAGTTAGAACTGGTGATTTATAAGCCAGAGATCGAGAGTTTGAAACCAGCTCCCTGACAAATTTACTGTTTTGAGTAGTGAGCTGCTCTTATTGTTAATATTATACAATAAAAACATACATTTGATTTGTGTCTGTAACAGCCAGTGTAAATTTATAGTACTTGTAAAAGTTAGCATTTTTTTTTTCACTTTTATTCTCTCAGTCACTATCACGATACAACATCAACCCATCACCCCCCCCCCCCCCAACCGCTCCAGATCTGACACAGTTACTTTTTATCTGTAACTGGGAATAACTGTGGATATGAGAGGTGTTTCGAGACAATGGAACTGAAAATTCTCTGATCTGGAAGGATAAAAGCTGACACAAATGCTGGTGAATCTGCCTTCTTCGTATCTCACTGTCACTTTATTTCAGTGTTCCTGCTTACGCTGAATTAGTATGCACCTTATGGTCCATGATGTCAAAGCCGCACTGACAAAGAAACAGAGACATATGTATATATGATATTTGGAATAACTCATTTTATGACCTGTATAGTACACTTCGGAGAACATTGTGGCACTGATGCAAGATTATTCATATTATTCATATTCATTCTCACGCCTTCTTGCGCTTGTAATCAGTGACCGCGTTTTTTTTTCAGTCTTGCCAGTGTCCGCTTTTGGGTGCATTGGGGTATTTCTTTTGTACTCCAGGACATGCAGAGGAAAGAATAGTACATAGAGGTCAGTTCCACGGTATATGCAATCATCAGATTCAAATGTTAAAAGTTCGTTTTCAAATAGTATTGCATTAGTGCGACATTGTTTTCTGATTGGTACTATTCAGGTCATAAAATGATTTCTTCAAAATGTGACATATTTGTCTCTTTCTTTTTTTCTGGAGCTGTGTTGACATCATGCACCAGAAGGCGTGAGTTTATTCAGTGCGGCAGGAGCACGCAGGTGGCCAGTTGCTTGTGCTATAACAAGCTTGACTTGGCGGTGTTCAACTCACATGTACTGTACAAGGCATGCATGGGGTCCACTGAGAAAAGAAGAGTGTTCATGGCTCACCTTGCAGAGGAGCTTCGTCATCACTTCTTACAAGAAAAGGTGATGGATAAAGCAAAAGAGGATGCAACATTGACAAGCTTCTGTTCCAAGACCGCCACTTCCACAGCCTCTTCAGTGTAATAGTAACCACAGCACAGAGAGAGAAGTGTGTACATTGCAACAGGTACACATGTCGTAAACGTAGAAAGGATGGTTCTTGGGTGTGTGGGAACTGTTAACATTTGAATTATTGCATATAGCATGGAACTGACCTCTCTGTACTATTCTTTGCTCTGCATGTCCTGTAGTACAATAAAAACACCCACATGCACCCAAAAGTGGACACTGGCAAGATTGAAAAAAAAAACTATGCAGTCACTGATTACAAGCACAAGAAGAAATGCGAATGAATATGAATAATATGAATAATGTTGCATTAGTGCCACAATATTTTCCGAAATGTACCATACAGGTCATAAAATGAGTTATTCCAAATATCATATATACCTTTGCCTCTGTTTTTTGTCAGTTTGGCTTTGACATCATGGACCATAAGGTGCATACTAATTCAGCGTGAGCAGGAACACTCAATAAAACTGAATATAAAAAAATTCAAGTGATGGTGAGATACGAAGAAGGCAGATTCACCAGCGTTTGTTTGTCAGCTTTTATCCCTCCAGATCAGAGAATTTCCAGTTGCATTGTCTCAAAACACCACTCACATCAATAGTTATTCCCAGTTTCAGATAAAAAGTAACCACGTCAGATCTGGGGCAGTTGGTTGGGGGGGTTGGGGAGGTGTTTGTTGTATCATGATTGTGACTGAGAGAATAAAAATGAAAAAAAAAAAAAATGCTAACTTTTACAAGCACTATAAATTTACACCGTCTGTTACAGACACAAATCAAATGTATGTTTTAATATTTATAATATTAACAATAAGAGCAGCACACTACTCCAAACAGTAAATTTGCTGGGGAGCCAGTTTCAAATTCACGACCTCTGGATTATAAGTCTGCAGATCTTATCGCTACGCCATGGAAGCTTGTGTGTTGTTCTTGTACCTTTTGTGAAAGTGTTTATTTGATATTTGGCCATCAGCCTTCATACATTATACAGTTCATGTGTACATTTTGTTATTTATTACTAAAACATGAAAAATGATTCTGTTTTAACAATGTGTTTACATAGATTGTTGTAGACAGAAAACACACATCAAATTATTTCCACTTACAATTCTGGGTAGCTCACTTCCAGTTAAAGTCGCCATCTTAAAGACAAAGAACAAGTAAGTATACAAGAACCAGAATAGGAAGAAATGACCATGAAAAAAATTGACACATACAAGGAAAATATTACAGCTAGCACTGTCCCTAATTGTGGAGTATGACAGCAATCAGCGTTGTGGTTTAATGACGTTTTTCCATCCTTTGCAGCGGCTGAACCACTGCAAAGTGTTTTTAAGATGTAAAGATGGAACTGGGTTGAAGTTTGTAAAATAGGTGGCATGAAGGGTTGGGTTTGCTTTTATAGGGTTTTAGGTTCATTACTAACATGTTTACAGAGTACAGTTGCATGTCCTAAATGCCATGCGTTATGGAATGTCACAGTAAGTGTGTATGGTGACCTATCCTCTAAGATGATGGCTTTCTTATATTTGACCAGTCAGTCAACTTCAATATGGCTGTGCTTCTGTCTCATCAAATGAGTTTCTTGTTTATTCTACTGGCTGACCTCTAAATTGGATTATTTTTCTGTTACATAAAGATTCTTGGTTCTTGCCCAGCATATTGTCTGATTTGAAATCTGGGATTTCTTGTAGTTTAGGAAGACTTGGCCTTTAAGTAGACTTGAGTTCAACAAATGCTGTCTGAAACACAATTCCAGCAATTGTCCTGGCAAAGTAGCAGTTTTCATTTTTTTATCCTTGTGCTTTGTTGGGTTGTTACAGGCTTTTGTGACATCATGAATACAGAATGTGCATACTTGGCAAGGATGCCTTTGCTATAGCCATGCAATGTCTCAGCATGAATAATGAAATAATCAGCTCACACTGCCATAGCCACCATGGCCTGGAGAAAAAAGTACAATATAAATGTAGAAATATTCAGAAAAAATAAAATATAATAAATAAATAAATAAATAAATAAATAAATAAATAAGGTTCTCAACTTAAGTTAAATATTGATCATATCTGCACACATTAGCTTCAGTTATCATCAGCCAATGAAAATAGTTATAAGTGATTCACATAATATTGTAAATCAAAAAACACCCAACCATTCTTCTACATAACATTAACAAGAAAAATATGCTGCATTTTATAGTGATACAGCTTTACTACATTTTGAACTAAATAAGCGAATATAGAAAACACCTGAAACAAATGAATCATCATACTAGGCATTGTTTGTGACTAAGAAGCGCCATTTCAAATAACCTCATTTTGTGATACAAGGATAAAATATTTACAGAAATGGCATTGCAAGAATAACAACCCTTGGAGTGTTTTGTGGGCATTTGAAGAGTGTGAAATATTTTGAAGTCTGTCAACAAGCTAGGGGTCTTGAAAACACAAAAGGCTGTCTTTAAATTCCTGGTGGGGATGGAATGATGGAGTACTTTTTATCAGGTTAACTCATAGTGAATGTTTTCAAATGAGCACAGAGGCTTTTCAGAATTTCTGTTAGTAATTATGATACATTTAAAAGATAACACTGCATACTAACTATTCCAGCAAAGGTCTTAAGTCTCATCTCTCTTTTGTCAGCTCTAATGAAATGAATTGATGAGGTATTTGGGATCAGAGCAGTGGTTCAAATTTCAAAGGCTTATTCTATTGTAAAATAGATAGCATAAGCAGATCAAACCTCAAAACCTGTCTAATAAAATCAGACCCATGGCTATTATGTCCGTGATTTGCATTTGTTAAAGGTAATTTACAAAGTGCCAATATAAATTGTAAAAGTGCACAGCAGATCTTGCCTTTATAGATAAGAAAAAAATAAATTATCAGCCTTTTCAAACATAAAATGCAATTTTGCCAACAGAAGGTTTTGTTGTTGTAGCCAGCAATTAGATTATAGTGTTTAACCATAAAAAAGAAAACAGGATACCATTAAGGAAACACACATTATGAATAATGACTTAAGTAATATTATACTGTATAATGCTGTTTTCTGTAGGTGTTCTGAATGTCCTCAATGAGCAGTAGTCATACTTAAAAAGTAGAGACTAGAGACCTGAGTGGAAGGTTTTTCCCCAGAATTCTTGAAGACATGCTGTGAAGAGATGACAGGAGTTTCTGATCTTCTGACCAGAGGCAATGGGAAATGGGTAGCGGTGATTTTGGCATGAAAATTCTTGAGGGCTACATAACATTTGCAAATTTCATTATGCAGGTATACCATGGATATATTGTAGTGCCGAATCTATATTCACATATCCAGTAAACCTCATGTGAGATGGTAAGGGAAAGATACTGCATCTGTACACTGTCAATGGATCAGGCTATCAGCACCAGTGATGACAAAAATGTCAGCCAAGTAATACATTAAACGATTTAAGGAAACATGCCATCCACATTCATAATGCATCCTTGTGATAACAGCAGGATATTAGAAATAATTATTTTATCACAGATTCTTGGTCCTGTTTTCTCAAGTTTTAATGCGTTTTTTACTTGTTTGTCCAACTTCATGCCCTGGCTCCATGCCTGCTCAATATTCTCTCTCACTGAAGCACAAATGCTACATTTTCAATCCAGTGGCAGCAGGCATTATCTTTACAAAGTATAGTGAGAAGCGTCCATACAGTGAAAGAATATAAGTGATTGTGTGAGTTTTAATAGTTGTTATTGTTGAATTGTCTACAAAATGAGACAGCAATTCAGATCTGGACATCAACATTTAGGGTCAATAATGGTGCTTGGTAATGACTTTCTTAGGTGACTCCATCTCCCTTGCCCTCAAGGGTAAGATGAACTTAACAAATTGAACCATACAGCCAGTCTCCTTTAAAAATATCTGAATCTCATAACAGTTAATTGCTTTTTATCCTTCTTAAAACAACACAGATAGATCGTTTTGTAATATGTGTGCAATTCCAAGATGAGACTCAATATTCAATAACATCTTTGGCTTCTAAATTGATTAATTTTCTGTACTTTTAAGGCTTTACATCTCTTTGGTACTACAATACCCTTTACCTCACTTATGAAATGCAGGAGTGGGCTAGTTATTTTTTTAAATTTATAAAATATGCTTCACCTTAGAACACAATTTGGTGAGGCAAACTAATATGTACCATAATTGTGAAGAAATAACTTGAAAAGTACTGAAACATATCCTTTAAGTTCAGTTTTTTAAAAAGGAAGGTGCCTTAGTACTCCTTCCTGTGTGCCAGCTTCTCCAACATTAAATTTCCCATTTAGCTAAATCTGCCTGTGCTCTGCAAATCAGAGAAAGAATGGAATGCCTTAGCCTTCAGGTCTCTTTGTGAAAGTTAAAGTTCAGGTTACACATGCTGTATGCACACACATATAAGTATACGCCTAAAACACCACAGGGACAATACAATGGGGTCAAATCCAGGATAAGGCCCAAACACAAAGACAGTTTCACATTCTACAAAGAACAATGTTTTTCTAGATAAGAAATTGCACAGAATATATGATTGAAAATTGGAAAAATATGATGAACAAGAAAAGTTGACTTTGCTGTAATTATTTTAATGTTAAATTATAAAGAAAGCCTTTTTGCTTAATCTGCACAACAGTGCTAGCTAGTGGAGCCATAGGTCAGTAGCCCTTAAAGCAGAGGCACCACTGGGTAGAGTCCTGGATGAATCCCCCCAAAAATGTCAGAAGGCAGCACAAGGTGGTCATGTTTCTTAGATGCAGCCCTGTTATGAGGAACAGAGGAGGTCAAAGATGCCTAGAGTGTCTAACACATTTAAGTGTATGTGGAATCAGGATCATAGGAAAACCTGGGGCTACTGGTGTATTAGAATGGAACATTTTTGTATGAATTTTTAAACTGCTTCTTACTTTAACTGCCCATTTCACTACGAAATTCTGTACAATTATTATCAAGCACATTACAAAGGGAATGATGAGATAATGACAATTAATATTCTGTTCCGTGTTAGGATTTATATCTAAGACATCATATATGATGAATCAAATGAGCCAAAGACTTTATATTTTTTTACATTTTTTCCCATAAACTGGATTTGAACATGCCCATCTTTATATGTGGTGTAATAAGATTTCATTAAATGCAGATGACATTGTGATTTTTCTCAATTAAAATCGTCTGAGGTTTCTCCATATCATTAACCGAGTTCTTACCCAGCCAGCTATGGTTATAAAATTAATTGGTCTATATCTGTCCTTCTTCATTTTAAACACCTCTTCCAATGGTCTGCTTTGCCTCCTTCCTACTTTGTCTCACTCCCATGTTTTTTGATATTGATATTTCCACCTTAATGCATAACTGTTACTGCCAAATTATGAGGATCAGAAATAATTTCATTACATTTGGGTCCCCTTTTCCTTTCCTTTGTTCATATCTGGCAATAATAAAAATGAATATTATTTCTCATCTTATTTTGTTACTAACAGTAATGCCCAAGTAGTCCACTGCTGGCATAATGTACTTCAACCCAGAACATTGATAGTCATGAAACTGAGGTTAGACTGAGCAATGAGGATGCAACAAAATGAGGGTAGGTGCAAAAATTGCTCTGTGCTTTTATTTGCAACAAGAGTGGTCAGTTGAGGTAAAAAACACATAAATAATAAATAAATTATCCAATAATACAAATGAGGATCTGTTCACAAAACTCAATATGAACTTTGGTGCTTCTTTCTACAATCTGACATCTCCTCTGCTCCACACTATGTGGTCGTTTTCGTAGGTGGAGATGTCCTCCAGCAAGTGCAGTCATCCCTCATATCGGACTAATATTCTTGCCACCATCCCTTGGCCTTCAACAGAAGCTCACTTGAAGCAGTTAGTGGCTATTGCTTCTTTAGCACTCAGCATGAGCAACCCTGTCCTGTCAGTGGCATCCACTTGCTCCTTTTGCAGCCACTTCCTGATCGCTTGTTTCCACACTAGCACACCAGCTTCACCACAATCCTGCCTCTCTTTTTTTAATTTAATTAGCTCATCTTTCACAAATTGTCCAGACTTTTCACTCTTTTTGGATCTGTTATAGGTCACATTCTCTTTATCTCCTGTCTGTCCTGCTCAGGCTCTTTTTATCCCAGTGGGAGCAGGTGCATTAATAACACGCTTTAGAGTGTTAATGAGAAAATCGGCTGAGCTGCACATGTCTGCATGTGAAAGCGTCCTCCGCCAATTCCCTCATTAACACCCCAGTGCTGCTTTACTACACTAACGTGCACAAATACAAAGCCTTAGGGCATTGTATTTATGTAAATCTTGCACACTGCTATGGACCCCTAACATGCCCTATCATGCTGCCACTTACTCATTAGGCTTATCAATAAATTTTGCCTGCTATCAAGATGGTAGAATAAAGACATTACAATTCTAAATCTGTGTTCTTATTAGAAACAAAACTTGAAAAAAGTTACACATTAGATTAGATTAAATTAGATTATTTATAAATGCTCAATTAAAACAACAGAGGTTGAGCCAAAGTGCTGCACAAAGAAATATTAAAATAAACACAATGTAAGCAATCATTCTTCTCTTTACATGAGGATAGCCATCAAAATATACTCATTAAATATGGAGCTAAGAATGTTTATTTTGGTCATGCATAGAAAGCTTTGCTATAATATAAGGAGAGCTGTACTTGAATGAAGAAGCAGAACCAAAATGAAGTATAATACTTTAAAGGAGGAAGTAACAATTCACTATAGTGAACTCAATGCATGGGCATTTCCAGTGCTTTTGTACTGAATTTCTATAGCCCCGGGGCCATTTTATTTGAAATTCAAAAGAAAACCAAGCAATACTGCTAAAATGTATTATTATTTTCCATCTGCTGCTACCCATATTTTTTCTTTTTTTCCCCAAGGAAGCTCATTTATTTTAACTTTTAAAAATTAAAATAAACTATGTTTTGCATTACAAAGAAAAAATAATGAAACTAGTGCTAATAACATGTTGAAGGAAAGGAACCACAATGTTTATATATTTGAGTTCAGTCTCCTCTTATTCCTGTAATTCCTTGCAATCTTTTTCCTTAAAACTTTCCCATCTTTGTCACTGATAAATGGCTTGCTAATTGATTATGAAAAGGTCTGAAGGCTTCATTATCTGACTAGGTATGAAAACAGCTACTGGTAATGAGCCAATGTTTTCCTTTATATCTTTTTTTTTGTTACATGTTCTAAAAAAAATCTGTAAACTGAAAAACTGACTATCTAAAGAAACAAAACGTTGACACTGATTGTCTGTCAATGTATGGCTGCATGGTATCTTACAGATGATGCCAATAAAGTATATCTATGCTTGGTAGCAAGGCTGATCAAAGAATGGCCAAATCCAGGAAAAACAATAGTCTTTAGTCTGGTATTTACCTGTTGTTTTCAACTTTTTTGACTTGTGGACTAGCATAAGACTGAGAAAATCTTCATTGTCGGAGGAGTTGAAAAATATAATAAACTTATTTACTCTGTATCATAATTTGTTCAACCAGCAGTGCCTGAAGTGGAAATATATAAATGCTGATACTCTCTTTTTAAGTCTTAACAGAGAGAAGATTTTACCATCCACATTTATTAGAATTAGATCAGGGAGTGGAGATCCCTCTGGGAGTTTGGAGCAGCATTTATTAACATTAGTTTGGAGGCGCAAGTCCTCCAAGTTTTGAGTCTCCGGTTTTACCAACATTAGACTGGAATTTTTCCTACTGGTGTTTCAGGGGAGCCATATTGACTAACATTATATCAGACGCCTCCCAGGTTGAGGGTGCTTCCACCTTGGTGTATGGAGAATCCAGATTTGATACTATTTGTCCGGACAGATAATGACATAGTGTTTTGTCTGTTATGTTATCTAAAAAGTGTTTCCATTAGCTAATTATCATGACCCGGGAAATCAATCATTTTTGCGGACCAGCAAAAACATTCTGCGGTTAGGAAGCACTAGTATATACATTGTCTTTAAAATTAACTTTATCACTGTCACTTTAAAAATAGTATGGATTAAACCATGACTATCAAACTAGAATACTGGAGGGCCACTGTGGCTTAAGGTTTTCAATTCAGTCATTTTCTTAACTAGTATTGACTACTACTGCCAATTGAACATACATTTTACTTTAATTGTAATTCCTGACTTGCTTTTTAAAATTTAAATCCCTTAATTGTTTTTTTTTTGTTCCCCTTAACCAATGATGAGATGCAACATGATTACACAGATGACCAACTAACTTCATCCCTCTTGTGGCCATTATACAAATTTTTGAAAAGAACAAATGGAAGCGACTTAGAAATATTGATCTACTCTGGTCCAAGAAACACCTGGATGGTACTGAAAAAATTTGTATGATTTTATAAATGTTTGGTAAGACAGGATGTGAATACTAACAAGTAAAACAATAAAATGATGTGTTTCACTAGCATTAGGAAGTTTATTGGAGGAAAAACTGTGACGATCCTCAGAAACTGAGATCTCTAAATTAACTGGTCATTTATTGTCTCAATTTGAATCTTATTATTTGAAAGCTGGTAAAGGGCAATAAAAAAAATAAGGGTTTAGAATCTTAAAAATCAGGTCAAACATAATTAAGGGAAATGAAGAGTGTTCCATTAGCTGCAGTAGCTGGTTACTAATTAAGACAGTGTCAGTAATGAAAACTTGCAGCCAGTGCAACCATTTGACACCCCTGTTTTAAATAAAACAATAAACTGCAAACTATTGAACAGAGCATACAGAAACCAATATAAATAATACAGACATGTTAAAAAAATGGAAGTGTTCTGCCAGAAAGAAGTTGAATGTTCAGTTCAGAACATGCCTGGCAGCTATGCCTTAATTACATTTTTATCCTGTTTCATTTTTAATTTGTTGTATATACTCGCGTTTAAGTTCTCCCACGGATAAGTTGGGGCTTCATTTTACTGTACAATTTCCAGTATTTTATAATTTCGGTCGTATAAGTCGAATGTGGAAAACTGACAGTATTAGCCCAATAGATTATGATATGCTAACGCCAACCTGAGAGAGTAACCATGGAGCACACTGCCTTTTTTTCTATGTATTGTGCCCAAGTCACCACAAGGTAATACCCAAACTATCCTGAAGCAACGTTTGCACTGATTTGTGTTTTTTGCAACTCACACCCTCATTCACCTTTATTGTAACAGCATCCCTTATCTACAATGAAGCGTTTGATCAGAACAAAATATGACGCTGGTTTTAAATGAAATGTCGTTGAAGTGAAGAAAGAAATTGGTAACTGTGCTGCTGCAACAAAATTCAATGTGTCTGAGAAACTGGTGCGAGATTGGAGGAAGCAAGAAGATGTAAAAAAAAAAAAAAAATTAAGTGTCGTATTTTGGAATGGGCGTATAAGTCGGGGTTTGATTTTATGATCAATTTTTCGGGTTTCAAGACCCAACTTATACGCGAGTATATACAGTAGTTTTTCTTCTGGCCACACATTTAGCAGCAGTTTTCAGCTTCTTCTGAAGACATTTAAATTTCTTCCCAGTCAGCCACACCAGAAAACCCTCTGTGTCATGCTACTGTAGGCATTCTCATTATATGTCCATACCATCTCAAATGGCTCTTCTTGATGTGGAAGAGCAGCAAATCTATTTCAAATTTTCTGAGAATATTGAACTCCTCTGTTGTTGGGAGGATTGAGTTCCTAGAGTGAAGGGCCAGACAAACTGGAATCCAAAATTGGATTTTATGGATTTTTTTTTTTTTTTAATATCTAGTTCAACTTCACCCAAACAGGAATATCTTAGCATTGTGCTTGGGGTTTGTTGGTTGCCAAGGAGAGCCTGCTGGCTAGATGACCCACATACCCAATATTTGTTCTTTATATTGCATTTATTTATTCCATCTATTCCACATAAGAGGCATTAAGAAAAAATATAGGCTTTATCATTTTCATATTTTACTGTTATGCTAAATTTTTATGTAGGCTAACACAGTAACACAAGAAAAGATTGTGTTTTTGTTATCAAACTCTCTTTCCCCTCTGTTTCCTGTTATTAACTCAGGTAATTCTACAGTCCAAGATCTTTTAAGGTAATAGTTGTTATGCATTGTATATTTAAATAGATGCCAGAGTGTTTCATCCAAACTGAAGTACCTTTCAAGATTATAACTTATGTTTAAAAAAACTGTACTGACCAAGAGTGTCTGCAAATACTATTTGACAATGTTTAGCATCTGTTAGAAGGGCAAACTTTATACTGTATGGGGTAAAAATGTGTGCTATCTTAGCAAGTTTTTTGAAATAATAACAATGACAACTACATTATCAAGTTAAAGATGCATAAGACTTAACAGCTAAATTGTTATTTTAAGTTATTGCATTTTTAAACAAAATGACATTAAAAACCTGAAAAATGAAATGGTAAATTTACATATTGCACAGGAGTTACAACCTTTCTATATCGTATTTGAATATTGCACACAAAAGAAATAATTACCTTTTTTTTTCAAAATACAACATACAACAAACAAAAAAAATCTATGGCAGAAGCTTTTTTTTTATTATTTAACAATAGTTACTTTCCTTTGTACTTTTTAAAAATCACCACTCGAGGTCAGTAGTAGATCAAAAAATCCTAATTGCTGCTGCAGCAGGAATGGCTACCAGCCATTTTGTAGGATGTGATACTTTAACCAGTAGCAACTGACTTTCATTAAAATTGCAGCTTCTAAGCCAAAGCATGTCTAGATGACACTTCGTTTTAGTAAATAAATAAATGCACATTCAGAATTCTCAATTACATTGCTGACCAAAAATGCACAGTTTCCAAAACAAGCAGATGGTTAAGAATGCTTCACTAGAGCAGAGGGCAATATTTATACTTCTAGAAATTGTAAGTAATTTAAAAATAAGATTGCACATCATGTAAGAGATATATAAGTAAACAGAGATGTGTAAGAATGAAACAAGCACATTTAAAATATTGTATGTATTTATTTCTAAAAATATATATCATATGTTTTTCCAGTATTGTCTCACAATAAAGTGATATACAGTATGTGTATATATACATTTGTTTTTATTCTGTTTAATGAACAATAAGGAAAAAATTATTGCAAGGGCCAAAATATGTGTAAATTGAGCATTAATCCCTGATTTGGTTTTGTTATCAATACAATCTACACACTTACTTATTAGAACTTAGCACTTATTTAAAATTAAAATAATTTCAGATCTTCATGCATAGTTTAATCAAGTACAGCCATCGTTTATCTTTACTTCTGTTTCAGAAAGTTCAATGTTGTGGTTCAAATAGCTTAGTAACCATTTGTGCCAAATATATATTGTACTGTTAATGCTATCAGCCAGTTATCTGCAGAACTGATGTTATCTGTTCAGGTGGAAGGAACGTTAGTTTAGCCTAGAGTGTTAAATGCACTGGTGTAGTTCTTCTAATGTCTTAATACTTCTTTACGTTGTTTGAAGGCTGTGAATGGTCTGTCATCATAATTGTTTCCAGATTCACTAACACTTGTTTTCATGTCCAGAAAAGGGTGAGGGCAATGGAGGATCATTTCAATGCTTTACTTCATCAGTTGAGTTATAGTGTCCTGTTAAATTCATGATTTGATCTTTCAAAGTTCTACTTATTCTTTAAGTAAAATAAATACATTTGTGTATGTTAAAGGATGTATAATGTCCACTGAATTTTCTCTTTTTAAGCCTACTCATGTACTGTGCATCTTTTCTGTCATTAAATTGAATATCTTCTGTAATTCCATATGCTTAGACTATGACTTTTGGTTTTGCTTCCATCAGCATGTAGTAGTAATTTAAGATTTGTATACATACATTTCTGAGCTGTTTGTGGTTTTTATATGTATGGAATTTAATTCTGTTATTAATTTTGTGTTTTGAGAATTTTTTGTGATGCATCTTATGGATCACTTTAGCCCGTCTCACTGCTTTCTTTATTGTCTAAAAAAAAAACAGTGCCCTGCCTTCTTGCATTGACTATCAGGAGCTGAATAAAAAGACCATTAATAAGAATTACCCCTTCCCATTGATGTCCTCTTTAAATGATGCTACTACTGGCTCTAATTTGTTTACTGAGCTCAATCACCGCAGTGCATATAACCTCATATGTATTGGGTAAGGTGAAAAATGGAAAAAGGCGTGAATTATCTGGTCATTACAAATACCTTTTAAGGCCCTATGGTATAGGCCCAGCAGTTTTCTAATCTTTTGCGAATGATATCTTCCATGATTTGTTGACTCTGTATGCATTTGTTTATATGGATGATATATTAATTTTTCCCCAGGATATAGAATCTAATTTGATGCATGTGAAAGAAGTGACTCATCTTTCAGCTAATAAGCCTTTTGCCAGGTTGGAAAAAGGTGACTTTCATCAACCATCTGTATTGTTTTTTAGGTTATTGTATCAACCAAAAAGGTTTTCAAATGTATCCTGTGCAAGTCTCAGCTATTATATCATGGAAACCTTCTGATAGCCTTAAGGAAGTCCAGAACTTTTTGAGCTTTCCGAATTTTTACATACAGTTATAGTGCTGAAAATGCAGAAGGTTTAGTTTGACACAAACACAGATCAGCTGATGTTACCAGGAAGCACACTACTCAGTGCTGAGTGGCAGGTTCTGCTCTGCTGACTAATAAAGCTCTCCATTTAGCTGACACTGCAAACTCTTTCATCTAAAGCAAATGCTGCAGGTTTGCGCCTAACCACTAGCAGTTCACCACAGTGCAAATCTTTGAACTTAGATGCTTCATGGTTTGAGTCGAAAGCAATTCAATTGGCCATAAAAGTGGGATTTGGATTTGTGAGGGATGGAATGTAGTGATAATGCTGTGTGGAAAGTTGGAGTTCTCTGTTTAGCTCCTGCTGCAAAGTGTTCGCTTCTGAGACAGCTGCTGTGGATTTGAGGCTCACCATCATCAGTTCACCACAGTGCAAATCTTTAAACTAAGATGCTTCCTGTTGTAAGTCCACCGCAATTCAATGGTTTATCAACTGTTTTAGTTTTCTGATTGCCCCTATGACGACTCACACAAAAAAGGGGGAAAATAATTCTGCTTTTGACACACCTAAAGAAAAATTTAGTTCTGTTCCTATTGTTTGTCACCTTGTTATTTCTATGCATTTTAAATGGATGTTGATACATTCAGCTTTGGGGTAGGAGCTGTACTTTCCAAACACTTTCCAGATACTGACAAAGTGCATCATTGATTTACA
The DNA here is from genome assembly GCA_026402145.1 of Polypterus bichir lapradei. Taxonomy (NCBI): domain Eukaryota; kingdom Metazoa; phylum Chordata; class Cladistia; order Polypteriformes; family Polypteridae; genus Polypterus; species Polypterus bichir. The sequence goes on from JANRMT010062806.1 coordinate 74,995,156, forward strand.
ACAAATTTATGATACTAAAGACAGTAAATTACATCATTGGTTGAAAGGCATAGCCCAACCTTTTATTTATGAATTCACTGTAAGGATAATGGTCTCACTTTTTCAGCCATCTTAGTTTTTCGATTACTTGTTGCACGGGTGAATGTAATTTGAAAGCAGAAGCTTTGTCCAGAATGTTCAAAACTGATAACACAACTTCTAAATCTGAGAATTTTATTCTATTAAATAGATTTTTGAGTACTATTACAATGCATTAGCTATTTCTTTAAGTTTCTTGGAGTTCTTGTCTGCGCCCTTACCTGTATTAAGTCAATGAGGGTAAATTGTTAGTTTCAGACCAAGTTGTCCGATGGGTTCTGTCATTCCTACTTCCCCATTTGTTGGTCATCCCAGTATTTCTAAGTTCCAATAATTTTTAAAATTATATTTTGTATGGCCTACTATGTGCAACATTAGTAAAAAATGTATAAAGTCTTTTATAAAGACTTTTGTTGCAAAGCTTATTCCCTTTCTTGTTTTCAGTTGGGACTATTGCAGCCCTGTTGCCCCTCCTGCACATTCTAAGAGATTCATAGTCAATTTTATAACTGATCTACCTGCTTCTAATGGTCAAATTTGCAAAGACACATTTTGTGTGTTTAAAGCTAAGCAATTGGTGAATATATTTATTCATCATTATTTTAAGCTGCATGGTGTGTCTCAGTTTATTTTCAAATGTTTGGAAATGGTTCTGTTCAAGCACTGAAATGCAAGTTAAGCTCACCTCAGGTTACTATCTCAAATGTAATGGATTTTCAGGAAGATTTAACCAAGAACTTGAAAAATAAAGCCTTGGAAAGCCAAGACTTGGAGCCTGCTTGGAGTTTTTTGTGAAACAAGTGCAGGGGACTGGATATATGTCTAGCATGGTGGTGTGCTTGAATAAACTGCCAGTAAGCAGTGAACACTGTTAGCAGTTGGTACGCAATAACTAAAAGTTGAGACTTGCTGGCTACAATTTAAGCACAGGGTGTATGATTAACTCTTTTCAAAATGATTAGTTTGATATGTTGCCCTTAGCAGAATTTTCCCATAATGTTCTTAATAATAACTCATTAGAAATGTTACCCTTTAAATGCCGGTGTAAGTTTTTACATCTGGTGCAGCACTGCAATTCTATGGATGCTGAAGTACCTGCTTTTACTCAATATTTGGATAAACTTCATACTAGCTGGACTATAGAGCAGGAGCATTTTTTGAGGGCTGAAACATCTACCAGAACTTATTTGAATAGTAGATGAATATCTCTTCTTCAATTTCAAGTTGCGCAGAAGGTATGACTTAACTAAAGAGACAGTTGTCTGAGACTGCCAGTTAATGTTTTTCTAAGTAGGCCCTGGCATCAGGTTTTGTTTTTCTGGTTTCGACACCCGCAACTTTTTGACTGTTCTTTTGTTTTGTCCTCGCTACTTATTCTTATTTTGTTATCCTGGTATTTTGATCCTTGAAACTCCTTTTTGATTCTGATTCTCTACTTTTTGATCACTTGATTGTCCTTTTCACTCACAACAATCCTTGTGTATACTTGTATCATTTTAAACTACGTGCTTAAGTATCCCAATAGGAAAGTACTGTTCTTTTTCATGAAGTCAGCTGTTAGAAAAAAGATGTAAGGCTATAACACAGTGTAAATTTCATCTAATGTTTCTAGCTCAATGACTTTCACAGCACTCATCTGATCAGATCAGATGGTCTGAGCATTTTAGAATCTACTGATCTACTGGGATTTTCACATACGACCATCTCTAGGGTTTACTGAGAATTTAAAGACTTTTAGGAGGCACAAGTAGAACACATTCATCTTCACGGCTGGTAAAAGATTTTTCCATTGTGTACTCTTTCTGTAACTTTTGTCACAGATCAATTTGCTCATAGATTTCAGCCATACAAAGCCTGAGCACAGCTTCTCTACAAAACTTCAGGAAAACTTGTATTTTCGGTCAGTTTCACTGCCATAGCGATCAGTTCAGCCCTTAGTTTTGATTTTACTCCCCTCTTCATCTCATTGTCAGGCTAGTTCAGTTACTCTTCTCTAAAGTTATTTTCCTCCCTCAATGTAAGCCAGCCTATCTGTAAACTAAAAAAGGTCTCTTTTTCCAAGAGTAAACCATGCATAGTCCATGGCCTCTTTCAAAAGTAAGACTCTTTATAAGTAGAGCAGTGACTGTTGCGTCTGCTTTTTGCGTTTCACTACACCTGCCAACCTGAAATAGGCTGCTGTCTTTCTCCTCTAACTCTGTTGTTGCATTGAAGCACTATTTCCATTTGCACAACATTAGGTTGTGAGCAGCTCTCAACTCCCAGTTAATTATCCCCTAAATCAACCAGCTACAGCCAGACATGTCTGTCATTCTTTTGCACATTAAAATTCAAAAAGATGTTTTTCTAGCGGTTTGTACTTGTTCTGCAAGCAAGTTAACTCTGTCTACTCCAGAAATCTACTGGGATACTTTTAAAGCTGTGTTTTTTACCGCAAGCTTCATGTATTAATTTTAGTCTTCTTTGTTGCTTCGACATCAAATGGAAGGCCATTTTTTTGGAAATTCTAATGCAGAGCCAAAGATTTCTAAGCTACCTCAAAAGTTGCTTGTTCAGCTTTGCTCTACTCCTCTCTTATTTTTTTCCCCCCATAACCCCATTAGTCTCTCAGATGGTTGGAATTATTTCTTATTATTTAGTACAGCTAGTTTTTATCAAATGGCAATGACTCTCTGTGGTACTCACTTTCTCCTTTGACATGTTTTTTTTAATGGTGTTTTGCAAATTATTCTATATACTGTATTCAAAATAAAAATGCTTCCCACTCAGTCTTCACTCTTTTTCATTTTAGCCCCAGTGTTTATTCTGCCATTTGTGTAATGAATACAGTCTCTTTAAAAAGAATCTGTGCTGTCACTTGCTGCAACAGTTATTTTAAATGGAATGTTTAATCCTGCATAACTACATCTGGCCTTGCAAACCCTTTTGAAATCCCAATAATAAAAGACAGGCTGTGTCCAGTGTCTTTCAGTGACATAACTCTCTGTGTTTTTCTCCACTGCTGCACTACAAATAACTACTTTTTATGCTGTGCTTTTTGCCATAATAGCATCCAGCTGATTTAACTTTATCAGCATAACAGTATTATTTTCAGCATGTACTAACACAGATAGAGGGGCTATTTTCAAATAACCAGGCATAATTTTTAATCAACTGACTATATATTACTTCAGTGAACCATCATGGTCAATAAAGTCAAACTCTATAAATACATTACTGCAACATCTATTTCTCTTACTTGTTGAATTGCTTCTGCCACTGTGTACCTTAATCATTCTACTTTAGGAAACATAGAATCACCGGCCACTTTATTAGGTATACCTCTTCAACTGTTTGTTAATGCAAATATCTAATCATCCAATGACATGGCTGCAACTCAATGTATTTAGGCATGTAGAAATTTTCACCATGACCTGCTAATGGGGAAAAAAGGTGATTTAAGTGACTTTGAACATGGCAACATTGTTGGTGCCAAGCAGGTTGGTATGAGTATTTCAGAAACTGCTGATGTACTGGGATTTTCACACACAACCATCTCTAGGGTTTACAGAGAATGGTCTGAAAAAGGGAAAATAACTAGTGAGGGGCAGTTGTGTGGGTGAAAATGCCTTGTTGATGCAACAGGTCAGAGGAGAATGGCCAGATTGGTTCAAGCTGATAGTAAGGCAACAGTAACTCAAATAACCACTCGTTACAACTGAGGTATGTAGAAGAACATATCTGAATGCACAACACGTTGAATCTTGAAGCAGATGAGCTAAATAGCAGGAGACCACAACGGGTGCCACACCTGTTAGTTAAGAACAGGCAACTGAGGCTACAATTTGCACAGGCTCACCAAAATTGGACAATAGAAGATTGGAAAAATGTTGCCTGGTCTGATGAGCAATTTCAGCTGTGACATTTTGGATGATTGGGTCAGAAATCAGTGTCAACAACATGAAAATATTGGCCCATTCTGCCTTGTATCAATGGTTCAGGCTAGTGGTGGTGGTGTAATGGTGTGGGGGATATTTTCTTGACATACTTTGGGCTCCTTAGTACCAACTGAGCATCATTTAAATGCCACAGCCTACTCATTGTTGCTGACCATGCCCATCCCTTTATGACCACAATGTACCCATATTCTGATGGCTACTTCTAGCAGGATAACACCCCATGCCACAAAGCTCAAATCATCTCAAACTGGTTTCTTTAACATGATAATGAATTCACCATACTCAAATGACCTCCCAATGCACCACATATTCAATCCACTTTGGGAAGTGATGGAATGGGATATTTGAATCATGGATGTGTAGCCAACAAATCTGCAGCAACTATGTGATGCTATCATGTCAATTTGGACCAAAATCCACTAGGAATGTTTCCAGCATCTTGTTGAATCTATGCTATGAAGAATTACGGCACTTCAGAAGGCAAAAGGGGGTCCAACCTGATATGTAAATATTTAAATGTTTCTGTGCAATAAGTACATGACTAACTGTGTCAGGTAAGCTTTTGGCTATTTGGGAAAATAAGAGTCTCCAGTTTGCAGCCTAACAGTATTAGCATTAGAGCAATGATCAGTGGGTTGTGACATCACACAAAAATTCAATATAAATACTGAATGAAAAAGCTTATAAAAACTCCAGAAAACCTCTGAATGAACTGAATTATTTGTTTGTCAATCTCACCTATCGTGCATCCATTTTATCTTTTAGGCTGACTTATTTAAGCAGTAGTACAGTTTCTATGATCTTTGTGTATATCAATTAATTGCATTTTTTTTTCTTAAAACAAGTGTGCTTCAGATAACTTGATCTATGTCTAACAGACAATAACACCATCTACAGATAAAGGCAAATAAATAAAGCAGGAGCCTTATCAAAATGTCTCCTTCAGTACTGACATTGCCAAAAGCAAACCTGGAATTACAATAATACATGAACACATTAATATATTCATTCCTCTTCCCCACAATATGACCTTAATCCTGGAACCAGACCTGGGGATATTGTTCAATAATGAGTGCTTAGTCACCATATACAGTGACTCGCAAACGTGTGAAAAACTATTTGCCCCCTTCCTGATTTCTTATTCTTTTGCATGTTTGTCACACAAAATGTTTCTGATCATCAAACACATGTAACCATTAGTCAAATATAACACAAGTAAACACAAAATGCAGTTTTTAAATGATGGTTTTTATTATTTAGGGAGAAAAAAAAATCCAAACCTACATGGCCCTGTGTGAAAAAGTAATTGCCCCCTTGTTAAAAAATAACCTAACTGTGGTGTATCACACCTGAGTTCAATTTCCGTAGCCACCCCCAGGCCTGATTACTGCCACACCTGTTTCAATCAAGAAATCACTTAAATAGGAGCTGCCTGACACAGAGAAGTAGACCAAAAGCACCTCAAAAGCTAGACATCATGCCAAGATCCAAAGAAATTCAGGAACGAATGAGAACAGAAGTAATTGAGATCTATCAGTCTGGTAAAGGTTATAAAGCCATTTCTAAAGCTTTGGGACTCCAGCGAACCACAGTGAGAGCCATTATCCACAAATGGCAAAAACATGGAACAGTGGTGAACCTTCCCAGGAGTGGCCAGCCGACCAAAATTACCCCAAGAGCGCAGAGACGACTCATCCGAGAGGTCACAAAAGACCCCAGGACAACGTCTAAAGAACTGCAGGCCTCACTTGCCTCAATTAAGGTCAGTGTTCACGACTCCACCATAAGAAAGAGACTGGGCAAAAACGGCCTGCATGGCAGATTTCAAAGACGCAAACCACTGTTAAGCAAAAAGAACATTAGGGCTCGTCTCAATTTTGCTAAGAAACATCTCAATGATTGCCAAGACTTTTGGGAAAATACCTTGTGGACTGATGAGACAAAAGTTGAACTTTTTGGAAGGCAAATGTCCCGTTACATCTGGCGTAAAAGGAACACAGCACTTCAGAAAAAGAATATCATACCAACAGTAAAATATGGTGGTGGTAGTGTGATGGTCTGGGGTTGTTTTGCTGCTTCAGGACCTGGAAGGCTTGCTGTGATAGATGGAACCATGAATTCTACTGTCTACCAAAAAATCTTGAAGGAGAATGTCCGACCATCTGTTCGTCAACTCAAGCTGAAGCGATCTTGGGTGCTGCAACAGGACAATGACCCAAAACACACCAGCAAATCCACCTCTGAATGGCTGAAGAAAAACAAAATGAAGACTTTGGAGTGGCCTAGTCAAAGTCCTGACCTGAATCCAATTGAGATGCTATGGCATGACCTTAAAAAGGCGGTTCATGCTAGAAAACCCTCAAATAAAGCTGAATTACAACAATTCTGCAAAGATGAGTGGGCCAAAATTCCTCCAGAGCGCTGTAAAAGACTCATTGCAAGTTATCGCAAATGCTTGATTACAGTTATTGCTGCTAAGGGTGGCCCAACCAGTTATTAGGTTCAGGGGGCAATTACTTTTTCACACAGGGCCATGTAGGTTTGGATTTTTTTTTCTCCCTAAATAATAAAAACCATCATTTAAAAACTGCATTTTGTGTTTACTTGTGTTATATTTGACTAATGGTTACATGTGTTTGATGATCGGAAACATTTTGTGTGACAAACATGCAAAAGAATAAGAAATCAGGAAGGGGGCAAATAGTTTTTCACACCACCGTAAGTCATATAGCTCACATAGACTCAGCCCAAAAAATGCTAAAAACTTACAAGGTGAAGGATGTGAGTATATGACAGTCATATAGCAGGTATGGTTGGAACAGATCCCAAGACACTTACCTCCCCAAAAATTACCCCTTTCTCTGTTGCACATAAATGGCTCAAAATTCCGCCATGTGTGGATTTGCTTACAGTCTACAGCACTAATATTCATTATTTTACTCTTTTGTCACTGTTTGCTGAAGTAGATAAATATAAATAGCCTTATTCATTTAAATTTGCCATGATAGGTGGATCCACGTTAAAATTATTTCAAGTCTTATGTACAACAAAGCAGCAATGATAAGGGAATACCTTTTGACCTCCGACAGGTGTTTCATTCATATCAGTCTGGCAGATGCTGATGTCAGAGTGGATCTTATGCAGAGACTGCAATAATGTAATATGCTCTCTGTTGTGTGAATATTTAAGATCATTCTAAATTTTATGATTTTTGCATAAATCATCATTAGAACAGATTCTTCCAACAACCCTAGAATATTTTTTAATTCAGAGGTCAGTTTAAACATGCAAATTAACTCTTTGATGTATGCAAAACCTTCAGGCAGGATGTAGATAGAGAGATAGATAGATAGATAGATACTTTATTAATCCCAAGGTATTAACTAGATATATCATCATTTCTTTCAAGATCATATCTTGCCAATACTATTTTTATCTTCAAATGCAGGCATTGTTTTATTTATGGTACATTTGAAAACAGTCCAGGAAGTAACTTTGGACTGCATAAAAGAATGAGGGCATTTCTTTCATATAATAAAGTATAAATAAGTGTGTTGATCAGCTAGACACTTTTTTTTTTAACTGGGTGCTGATTCTTATGTAAACTTATATATTAACACTAGAATTCCTGAAGCCTACGAGAAAACTCGTAATCCCGGCCCACCTTAAATCCCTTCACACCTCTACCATCAGGGCATCCTGGGTCTTTTGTTTTGTAAATACGTTGATCAGGGCAAGTAGCAAGCAGCCTGCAGTCCCATTCCCCATCTTGACGGCGCTCAGAACAATTTGAACATCCAGTGAAAAATGCATTGTGTTAGACTATCCGACTAGAAATAAATGTTTGAATTATTTTCACAGTATCCTGCATATTTAGAAAACAACTTAATTTTTCAGCATTTTAAGATAAAAAAATGTTTTAAACAGTTTTGTAGTATGTGTTTTAAAAGATATGCAAGTGTCAAAGTTAATGCCTAAATTGTGTGTTGCTTCAGAAAAAACTAATGGTGATTCGAACTGAATGACAAAATATTGTTGTAGTCGGCATCATTCACCCCACTATATAAGGGAATACTCCACCCAAAACTTTATTTCCAAATGTTACTTACACTGTCTACTTTGTATTGCTGGCCAAAGAATTTTTTTAATCTCATGTTTTCTTGGAGAAAGTGCATAAGAGTAATTCTCATAAATAAGATCGATAGGTAACTAACACTGGACAGAGGCAAATGCTGTAAAAAACATTAATGTAAAAAAGAACATAAAACTTCTCACATTAATTGTTTCACATACTCTACATGTCTTTTATACAGTGGATAGCTCAAAATATGCAAAATGAATGATTTTTTTGCTAAAATGTACAATAGTTACTTCCTGAATTGTAAGCAGGTATGCAAACAGCAAGTTCAAAGACTCACAGGAGGACATTTTGAATTGAAGACAGCAGTCTTGATGAATGAATGATGGAGAGAGCAGGTCTTGAAGTCAAAATGTGTGACTCCTGTGATAATTCAGAAAGTAACTAACAACATTTTGCTAAAAGCTTTTTACAATGACATTGTTCACAACATTTGCCACTGTGCAGTGTTGTTCACCTCTCAATCCTGTTCTACTGTATGAGAATCTATCTACTTTTTCTAAGAAAACATAAAAAATTGCTGCCAGCCTCCAGTACAAAGTACATAGGGTAAATAACATATAAAAAAATATAATTTTTAAGGACCAGTGGAGAGAGTATTTTCAAGACCCTTCCTCCCCAAGGCCCGAAAGATGGCAGCCCCCTTGGTTTCCAACAGGGCCATGGATCGTGAGCATAAAAGCTCAACCCTGCTGCGGCCCATAGTCACCGCCAGGGGACGCCTGGACTTTTACAGAGCCCTATTTGGTAGCACTTCTGCCACACCCAGAAGTGCTTCTGGAAGAAGTTTGTTGGACACCTGAAGTCCTTCCAGTTGCTCTATAAAAGGAGCCAGTCACCACCACTCTATGGCCAGAGTCAGGAGGAAGAGGACAAAGCCTGAGGAGTCTTGCAGGTGGAAGGACTGGCAGCAAAGAAGGGACTGTGTTCTGTACTTTACTTTTTGATGTGTGGCAAAACCTATGCATACTACCTGTCGGATTTTTACATGCCGAGACTCATCTATTCAAGTAGTCAAATTCAAGTGCTGAGAACAAATGCCCGCGCTGGTGTGATTCCCTATTTATCTGACAAGGTAAGAAGGCAGTATCGTGGCAGCAGAGCCGGAGCTTAGCTAAAAGCGAACCAGCTTGCTAGAAAGTGGCGTTTCAAACCTTCGGTGCCTTCTGTGATCCTGGGAAATGTGAACTCACTACCAAATAAGATCGACGAACTGGTCACGCTGGTGAAAAATGTCAGGACCTACAGAGAATGCAGTTTGTTGTGTTTTTGTGAAACGTGGCTAACAACTAACATCCTAGATGCTAACATGGAGCTACCCGGGTTTAGCAAAGTTAGAGTGGACAGAGACGCAAATACCTGCAGGAATCGGAAAGGAAGAGGACTCACTCTCTATGTAAATACAAGGTGGTGTAACTCTGGACATGTAAACGTCAAAATCTCCACTTGCTGCAGGGACATCGAACTGTTGGCCATAAGTTTGCGTCCCTATTACTTGCCCAGAGAGTTTGGACACGTCATTGTTGTTATTGTTTACATCCCTCCTCAGGCGGACGTGGAGATAGTGGGTGACATCATCCATTCCGCTGTTGCTACATTACAAACACAGCACCCTGAGGCGCTTGTGCTAATCGCTGGAGATTTTAACCATGTGACGCTGGACAAAACATTACCTGCCTTCTCCCAGTATGTCAATTGTAACACCCAGGGAAATAGGACTATTGACCTACTGTATGCAAATGTTAAAGACACATACAGCGCCACCCGCTGCCTGCGCTTGGGAAAGCAGATCATAACCTGGTTCTGCTTCAGCCTCACTACAAACCAAGAGTGAGGGAGCTACCTACAACCATGCGCTCATTCAGGAAGTGGTCCCCTGAGGCAGAGCAGGCTCTGAGAGACTGCTTTGGAACTACGGACTGGGATATCCTGCAAGGGTCACATAGTGAGAGCATTAATCAGGTTGTTGACTGCACTTCTGACTACATCAAGTTCTGTATGGACATTGTAGTTCCAGTAAGAACAGTACACTGCTATGCTAACAACAAGCCATGGATTACAAGTGACATCAAGGGCCTTTTGAACCAGAAGAAAAGGGCTTTTAAAGATGGTGATCAGCATGAGCTCAAGTGTGTGCAGAAGGAACTACAAGTCCAGCTCAGGGTGGCGAAGGAGCAGTACAGGAGAAAGCTGGACCAGAAGTTGCAGAATAACAGCATGAAGAAAGTGTGGGATGGGATGAAGATCATCACTGGCTGCAGCATGAAGCGGGGTGCCACCAACGAGAGAGACGTGGAGTGAGCAAACCAAATGAACAACTTCTTTAACAGGTTTGACCACCCTAACCCACTCTCACCTTGGAGTACTGAACCCTCCACCCAGCATAGGACAGACATCCCCACCCACAATTACAGCAGCCCAGGTGAGCAGAGAGCTAAGGACTTTGTGCCAGCAAAGCAGTGGGTCCAGATGGAGTATCGCCACGACTGCTGAAGGCCTGTGCACTGGAGCTGGGGAGTCCTCTACAGTGCATCTTCAACCTTAGCCTGGAACAGGGGAGAGTTCCGAGGCTTTGGAAAACATCTTGCATCACCACAGTCCTAAAGGTGTCACGTCCTAGTGAGCTGATAAAGACCATGGAGTGGCTGCTGCTTCACCACCTGATGCCATCATCTATATACTACACCGATCCCTCTCCCACTTGAACAGAGGCAGTGGTGCTGTAAGAATTATGTTTCTGGACTTCTCTATCGCCTTCAGCACCATCCAACCTCTGCTCCTTAGGGACAAGCTGACAGAGATGGGAGTAGATTCATACCTGGTGGTATGGATCATGGACTATCTTACAGACAGACCTCAGTATGTGCATCTCAGGAACTGCAGGTCTGACATTTTGGTCAGCAACACAGGAGCGCCGCAGGTGACTGTACATTCTCTGGTCCTGTTCAGACCAGAGAAATACAACTCGGAGTCCTGCCACATGCAAAAGTTTGCTGAAGACACTGCTATCGTGGGTTGCATCAGGAGTGGGCAGGAGGAGGAATACAGGAACCTAATCAAGGACTTTGAAGAAGAAGGACGCCTCACGCCTGGACAAACTGGTGAGGAAGGCAGGCTCTATTGTAGGCATGGAGCTTGACAGTTTGACATCCGTGGCAAAGCGACGGGCACTGAGCAGGCTCATGTCAATCATGGAGAATCCACTGCATACACTGAACAGTATCATCTCCAGACAGAGGAGCGGCTTCAGTGACAGACTGCTGTCACTGTCCTGCTCCACTGACAGACTGAGCAGATCATTCCTCCCCCATACTATGTGACTCTTCAATTCCACCCAGGGGGGTAAACGTTAACATTATACAAAGTTATTGTCTGTTTTATCTGCATTTTTATCACTCTTTAATTTAATATTGTTTTTTATCAGTATGCTGCTGCTGGAGTATGTGAATTTCCCCTTGGGATTAATAAAGTATCTATCTATCTATCTATCTATCTATCTATCTATCTATCTATCTAT
>JANRMT010062806.1:75006836-75021550 GCA_026402145.1 Polypterus bichir lapradei
TATCTATCTATCTATCTATCTATCTATCTATCTATCTATCTATCTATCTATCTATCTATCTATCTATCTATCTATCTATCTATCTATCTATCCCTCTGTGCCAGGGTTAGGGGCGCTGTACGCGCCCCAGACATCACAATATGCATCAGGCTCTGACTTTTAAGTAACAATCTGATAACTGACACTTTTAGTGAACCAGGAACTGCACCATTCAGTGACAAGCTATTGATAATGCTAAGAATTGATGCAGTCAGAACATCCATTGAACTTTTTGCTAGTTTTGTTGGGACTGAATCTAAGGGACATGTAGTAGGTTATATAGGTTAAGATATATAGTAGAAGTTATGACTTCCTGTTTTGTTATCAACTTAACATTACTAAACTGGCCTGTGCAAGACAACACAGGGATTGCCAATGTAATACTTAATTTCCAAGGTGACACTAAAATCTGGGATCTAATTTTGTCAATTTAATCATTTAAGAAGTTCATAAAATCTGCACTGCTGATATCTGTAGGGATTTTGCATTGCAGTTCAGAATTCCCATTTTTTAGATTAGCCACTGTTCTAAACCATACACAAGGATTATTTCTGTTGTCACCTGTTGAACTGAAAAGTTGATTCAGTGATGTGCTTCTTGGAGAAACTCTCACCACTCAGAATGCTTACTTCCTCGGATTGGCAAGTAGGCTATAAACAGTACTACCCTGAATAGAACATTTGCAACATATTTTTATTACTTTAAAAAAAAATCACAGACTTTCTGTCTGCTTTCTCTGACATTGGCCTCAAAGAAAGCTAAATTAGGCAGTAAGATATCATGCAAGTAGACTAGAATCCAGCTTGTTCAAAACATTTTAGCGGGGATGTACACAACCAATACATATTTGAATAATATTCTGTAAGGAAATATCGAGAATCTATGGGACAAAGACATATAGCACTGTATTAATCATCTTACAATAATAACTTTAAACCATAAATTAATTTTACATTATTTACAATGCTTACCTTACATTAAGTATTATAAAGAATTAGTATATAAACATTTTATAAATTTTCTACAATAAAAAAATCACTTTTCCTACTGTGTACAGTACATATACATGTAAGCACCTGTCAAAATTAGGTTCATTATTTGCACTTACACAATGTGACATTAACTCTTTCAAGGCTGGTGTCAACATATAATCATATACAGTAGTATCTTCACACAGCTGCATTCAGCACAATGATCAGCTAGGGACCAATCAGCTGATACTGGTACATCACTTTCATTTTTGATCTCCAGATCACTTGCATCAAAACTGGAGTTCAGTACATTTGAGTCCAACTCAGCAATAATACGCAAAACGTTGTCTATGGAGTATTTTGCTTTGCACATTCGCTCTCTTATCAGATCCTCCTTTAGCCCCGGCAACTGGCACCTGCATGACAACAGACAAAAAAATATTCAGCCCCCAAAGAGTTAAACACATGTCTACTTTATATTTTCTCAGAAAAATTTCCTTACATGAGCACTGGTCTTTTAGTGACTTATTTTAGCTGTCAGAGAAAAAGTTGTATTATTAGTTATTATTCATATTGGCTTAACTAATAGTATGCAGTTTATTAAGTTTTTAAAAAGTATGTCAGATTTACAACAGAGAAGGTTCAGTGATACAAATTTATTATCTAAGACTTTTCATGTCTGTTCTCTTTGTTGCCATAGTTATATACCCATACATTCAATACCTAAAACTACCTGTACTATAGAAGTTGAATATCAGATTATGAAGCAGTCATCCATTTCTAAGTAATCATTTTTGGGAGTTAGACCAGGATTAGTTTTTAAGAAGCAGAAATTACCGAAATGCAAATTCCGTATACATATATTTTTTAGTAAACGTCATTGGCTGAAGTCATTCCTCAAACATTCCTAGTAAGTGTTTAAAGCATAATTGCATTTATTTAGGCAATGTTCTAGTTTAACCCTGTTCTTGCCATTTGTATTTAATTCTTTATTGGGAGTTAAACACAAAATCAGGGATCCCAATCCACTTTCAGCATTCTCTGTTATACTGTATTTAAATACTTACTGAAAATTATGCGAAACAGCAGTGGTTGTACTATACTTTGGAATTCTGGGTTGTTTTTAGAAAGATGTTCCATTTTTTTATTAATTGCTTCAGGGTAACAGTAACTACTTCTGTGTAAAATAGCTGCAGTTTTTGAAGTGGTTTTCAGAAGCTGATCCTTGGATATGGAATCTTGTGTTGTCTAGAGCGACATTTCTTTGTTACAGTGACTTCCTATTTTTAGGTCTTTATTCTTTCCTCTCTACAGATGATTCGGTATGGAGATATGGAAACCTTAGTTTTATAAATGTGCTATACTGTACTTTATTAATCCCCCAAGGGGCAATTATATGCAGTCCATACTGTATAGATAGAACATTATTTGTCCCAAGGGTGAAATCTGGCTTTTTACAGATGCTCTTCAAATAAGTAATACATAACTAGATATAAACATAAATAAATATATATATATATATTTACACTATGGTCTGAACACACAGCAGAACGACTAAAAAGAAAGAAAATTAAAAAGAAAGAAAACTTTTGACTTTGCAGTTACAGTCACATTGAGGCATTATACAGACCTATTAATGTTAGAATAAAGGAACCCCAGTAGCGTTTCTTGACACACTTCTGCTGAATAAGTTCTTGGCTGAAAGTACTGAGTGTTAGTTTATCAGAGAGGGGATGTGCAACATTTTTCATAATTGCACTCAGTTTTTTCTTCATTCTGTCCTTTGTTACTACCTGCAGGGAGTCCAGAGTGTGTCCTATAACTGAGCTTTCCCTTTTGGTTAGCTTGTTGATTTGGTAGGCATCTCTTGAAGAGTGATGTTACCAGCACACCACAGCATTGAAAACTGCACTGGCCATCACAGAGTTGTAGAAGATTAGTTACAGAAGCTTCCAGAGGAAAAAGAGTCTGCTCAGCCCCTTTCTTATATAGTGGATAAGAAATAAGTTTTATCATTCCTTTTCGTGCATTTATTGTATAATACAGGCAAACAGTGACCAAGGCCATACAATAGTAAACAATGAAAAAATGCCCAAGGAATATGTTGGTCATCCAGTTCTATGCTCAAAATGTGCAAAATGCATGCTTTTTTCTAAAATATTGGCACGTATCAATAACAGGAAAATAAAATTTCCTTTTGAATTGAAGCGAGAGAACTGCCACATGTCTGAAGTTACTAGGCTCTGATTCTCAAACCCTATACTGAAAGAGGCAGAGTTTAGAAAGTAAATGAATGGATAGAATAGTATCAGTAATTTCCGTAAGTGATTTGCAGTACATTTGTACACTATATAACAGTTTTCCTTGTAGAAGAGATTTTGAAGGCTAAAAGAAATTATATTGGATACCAAGAATTTTGATCTGATCTTGGAAGCCTAAAAAAAACCCTAAAAGCAATTAAAAGATACTGAAGAGTGTTTCCAATTGATTGATACAGTGCATTGCCACACCCACCACAAACCAACTCAGGATCCAGATTAGGATCCGAGTGCAGTCATGTAATGGCACCACAGCACCACACTAGTTCAGATGGAGTGGAACAGTGTGAGTTTTTTTATGGTTGGCTGGAGTGCCAATTCTACCACCAACCCCCCCAAGTTTTTCCCTGCTTGGAGGGCCTACATGCAGGGATGGATGCAGATTAGCGTCATACCCAGGATGGAGCAATTGTAGATTAAGGGCCTTGCTCAAGGACCCAACAGAGCAGAGTACCTTTTGGCATTTATAGGATTCGAACCAGCAACCTTCCAATTACCAGTGCAAGTCCCTAGCCTCAGTGCCACCACTCCGCTTATAGTACATTAAGGTGTATTATTATTAGCCAGTATGATGTCAGAACCGTTTCTCCTGTTTCCTATTATTCATTTTTTGCAACTCCTTAAGGCTCTTGTTCAGAAAGCGGACGCCATTTGGTTGTTTCACACGAATGCCACTTGGTTGATTCACAATAATTAAGATTCGATATATATAAGTAGGTTTCACATTTCTGTTATCATTTTAGCCCTAAAATAGTGACTTAACATCAGGGACCTATTTTATTGAACTTAAGGTTAGTGTTTGGGCGAGGGGAAGGCCGTGTCCAGTTTCTCAACAAGACCCCTCCTTAAAAATTCAAAACGCATGCTGGTTAAAAGAATTTGTTGGTATATGGATTGAACATAAGACAATTATTTCTCTCGTAACATAATCAACAAGTAACTAGGGTATGTGCTTTATGAATCATAAATAGAACAATAGCAGCAAAAAGGATTATTCCTGTCTTTTAAACACATACTGTTAGAAATTTATTATTGCCGTCTTAAAAATCTGAAATGATATTCATTGACATATTCAATTCTGAAAATGTGTCAAGCTGTTTACACTCCAAGTAAATATTTTATTTATTTTGCCTTGTTAGCTGCATATGAAAATTTACAAAGGTTCTTCTGATTTAAAGTATGAAAGGCATTCATCTACACTAACCTAAACTAGTGGTGGTTCATTGTCATACTAATTAGTGGATTTGGGGTTTATAGTCGAGATTGTAGTCATCTGCCAGAATATCACACTGCAAGTGGATGTGTTCCTCTTTAAAACAACAATTCTCTAAAAAAATGCCCCTGTTTGAAATTTAAAAACAAAAAAATTAATGGTAAGACTGATTTGAAAACATAAACTGTTTTGCCGTTCATATTTGTCTTGTTATTGCCAAGTGAGTTATGTTAAGGTTAAGAAGATTAAAGCAGCCGTACACAAAATATGAAAATCCAGTTAAAAGGCTTCAACTCCTAAAGCATTTCTCTGATTTTAATCCATCAATTTATTTTGTAATTATAACTAGACATAGAGAAAAAAAAAAATTACAGTTTTATTGCTACTACCTCAATGATGCTGCTGTTTGACACACTCTTTGATATAAAACAATGAATGTTTTTATTTCTTAAAAAAACTGAAGAATTTGCTACTGTTTCAAAAGCATATTGTCACATACTGTTGCTGTGAAACTATGCAATATGGTAAGAGTTTCAAATACCATATACAATGTAAGTGCCAATTCATTTTTTATGTGATTAGGATGAAGTGCTTCTTCTTAAACAATAATCTGCTTAACTGACATTACATGTCAAAATGTGATGAACTTGTTTCTGTTCCTTGGATATTAAGACAATGTCAGTTTCAGGCTCATACGCAGTCCCATGGATCCAAAATAGCAATATAATTGATTTCTTTCTCCTCTTTTTCATACCCATATGGCCAAGTAGAAAAATCAATAAACAGGTATGTACCCTTGACAAATGTATCTCTGAGGCTAACTGTAATTTATCGTTCCATCAGCAGCATAATGAAATGTATCATCCAGCTTTTACGGCAAAGCTGACAGTGGTTATTTATACGGATGAATGCTAGAGTATACACAGTGCTATTGTATAATCAATCTGCCATCTTGTTATGGGAATGTAAATAAACTGACATTCCAAATGCTTTCAGAATGTTACAGGGATTTTACACAAATACTATTTAGTATGTACTGTTTTATGAGGAAACAAAATGCTCCATATTAACAGAATGACACACGTATAAGAAAAGTGTATATTATAACGTAAAATCACCTTTCTGCTAAGGTAGAACTGGTGATAAATGCTTTGACATTGTACCAGCCATGGCTAAAAAGAAAACTTAAAATATAAATGAATTGCAAGAAGATTTTATTTTAGTTAAAATCACCAACTTCATCATAGGAGAGTGTAATATCATCCATCACATCAGAGAATTCAGAAACAAAAATATTATTAATTACAGGAAGCCTAAAAACCACAGGACACAACAAAGAAAAGCTACATACTTTGAAAAGTTGCAGCTTGAAGCCAATAAATGGAAATCCTTGTAGGGGATTATTCAATAAATGACAGGCAGAGGTTAAGGAGCCTTCAAAATAACAAAAACTATTGTCAAGATATCTATAGGCCATAAAATTAAATACATCTAAGATGTCTTTGCAGAAACAGAGTCATGTTCAAGGTCAAAACCAAAAACAATACCTCAATTGATATTTGTCTAAATCTCATTTTGTAGATCTTCAAATGTGAGAATGGCTCTGAAACCCTTTGAAATAGTTCTAGAAACAAAAACTGTACTTTTTTCTGCAGTATTGATTTTGTCTAAAACAAAGCAAGTTGATTTGTTTTTTCTTTATTATTTTTCTAAATAAATAAATAACAGCTGACAAAACCACCACTGTCTCCCCATTAAAATACCAAAAGATCCAACAAGTAAGCCCTGTCTGTTAGATCTTTTATATGTTTTATGTTGATATCAACACGATGCTGCTAACACTAAACAAATACATTGATGAACAGAAACTTCACAAAGCACCAAAATCAATAAACAATGTCAAAAATAACAAAATTCATAGTCATCACTTTCCAGATCCTAACAGTACTAGATAACCCATAAACCTGAGTAGTTTTTACAGTCTTTTTTAAGGTCAGGAGAACAAGAACAAAATAAGATTTTTATGTGTGTTCATACTTCTACTATAAGGTTGCTGCCATTTCTTCCTTCACCTGCAAACTGGCAGCCTTTAATTACAGAAAAAAATGACAACAGATCTTGCTAACATATGATCTGCGGTTCACCCAACAGTGCCAGGAGCACTATAAATAAAAAAAAAGTAACGAGTATAATTTTCATGTATATCTTCATCTAGCACAACCTGGCTCCTGCCGTCTCACACATTATAAAACACCTTTTTCTCTGTCATTGGTCTTAAAGAAAGCAGACTAACATTTTTCTGCAATACAGAAATTGCACAGTAGAAAAGAACTTTGGGATATAGCTTACTGTTTCCCAAAAAAAGTTTTTGTCCAGTCCTTTATGCTTAACATTTGCTGGTCCACATGGTAATTTAGCTATACGGTCTTTTGGCATGCATACACTTGGTACACCTGTTCTGATAATTTCTTGTGATTACATCACAACGGTTTTTTGTTATTTTTATTTTTAGTCTACCAGCATACTTGGGTTTGTACATGTTTAGGGCAGCACATACTCAGTCCTGTTTCTCATTCTTTATATCACTTTTATGCTTTTTTTTAGCATTAGAATTGGTTTACAGCTCAACTTTATATTTTGCACTGCTACTCTCTGGTCACACAACTCTCCATTGGATTCCTTTCAATTGCTTTTCAATTTAATCTTTATGGTCCTTAATTATTTTTAATTATGAACACTTTCTTTCTTTCTCTTACAAAAGAAATGCCAGTCTTTCTAGACACATTTATTATTCTAATTAATTTATCTATAAAAAAACATTCCTTTTAATATAGTAAATTTTCAAATCTCTGATAGTTTTCATAAGAATAATGATAGTCTCAGTAGCTCAATAGCTACCTGCATTCATTTAATTGTAATAGAGGAATATGGGCTTTCAATTTTCCCTAATGTAATACTTGTTCAAGTGTTTTTGTAGTTATTTTTATTATTTAAAAACATTATTTCTATTGTATTTATTTTAAGCACGTGTTGGTTTTTTTTATTAAATTGAATTACAAGAGCAAAACGTATAGAGAAAAATATAAGACATTTTACCAAACTAATCCCCTCTATCCCACCCCTCTTTAACACAACACAATACAACCCTGTCTCATTTAAAGAAAGAACATGGAGAGGACCAGCAAGCGATGGAACAGCACAGTATCAATCCCATTAAAAAGAAGAAAAGCTAAGGAATATGGTTGTAGCCAGAACCATGGGGCATTCATACTCAGATCAGCTATATTGTATAAGACCATTTATGGATGTAAGAGCCAGACGCCCCATTGATCTCCACCACCAACAACTCCAGAAGGACCAAGTTAAAAAAAGGCAATTTCCAGATGTGATGTGAAAAGAATTGAGGACATTTCCAGTGAGAGGCAATGGCACCTTTTACTGGAATTGTCCCTAAAGCAAATAGTCTCTACAGGAAAACAGATAAATGAAGTAAAGAAAAGTCTACAGGTAGAAAAATATGGGGAAGTAAAGGAATGTTAACAGAGAGAACAGACGTAAGAAAATCAGACACACCAGATCAAAAACTAAACACAGAAATAGCATCTGTGGAGGAAAAAAGCCCCTGGGGAGTCCACCACTCAATTGTCAAAGAGAGCATCAAAGGAAACGTCATACACAGTCTCAGTCCTGTAGACCTAGGCCACCTAGAAAATAAGAAGAGGGGACAGAAAAGAAAGAATTCTTAGCAAACTTTGATACAAGCTAAAATAAAGCATCTGTCCATCTGATCCATTTATCATCATTCTCTTTGCTGTAACTCAAAATGCCATTTGCTCTGTTGTCTTAATTAATTCGCATATGAACATAAAAGAGTGAAAATAGTTAAAAGGTGTCTACCATTCAGAGATAACTTCAAGAATTAATGTGAATCTTCTAACTAAATCAGACTTAGAAAACAATATAAAATTCTGCCCACTTCCTAAAAGAGGTTCGGTGGCAACTGGGCGACAGTCAACTCAGCAAAAAAACAAGTCGGCAAAAGACAACTCAGCGAAAGACAACTCGGCGAAGAAACAACTTGGCGAAATACAACTCTGCAACATCCTTTACCAGTTAGATAATAGTTAGGTTCAAAGAGATTTTTTAATTATATTTAAATGACAATATGACTTAAAATGTTGAAAACAAATTTATATAATTGACAAACAAACTTTATTCTGCAGAAGGAACAAACTCTATGTTACATTATCTTCTGCAACCAAAATTGCTAATCCTTTATATAAATTTTATTGATTGTAATCGTATGATAACGTTATTTAGAATACAAAAGGTGACCTGCGAGTACGGCTTAAGGAATATCTTTACTCTCAATGTATTGGGACTCTCAAAAAGCAGGTGATTCTGTGGATTTTCCAGCACCCTACGTTGTCATTTAAATATCATTAAAAAATCTCTTTGAACCTAACTATTACCTAACTGGTAAAGGATGTCACCAAGTTGTCTTTTCGCTGAGCTGTCTGTTGCCCAGTGGCCCCTGAATGCTTAAAAGGAATGAATGGAAACTCCTCTGTATCAGCCCTGACAAGGTATGGTCCCTATAAATTTACATATTTTGAAAAATCGCATTTAAATGATGTTTTTTATTGTAACCACTGGGAATTCATTTATTTAACACTAGAATTACCAAGCCTACGAAAAAACTTGTAAACCCGGCCCACGTTAAATCCCTTTGCACCTCTCCATCAGCGTCTTTTTTCTTGTAAATGTGTCGATAAGTGCAAGCAGCCTGCTATTCCATCTCCCCCACCACCACAGAATGGGCAAGACGTTCTCCCAGCTCAAGTCTTGATTATCTTGGAGTGAAGTGCTGGAGTTTTAGAGGGGAAATAATAGATCGTTATTTGGAATACATACATTTCATGTGTGTTCCGTGTCTACAACAATCTATGTAACCACATCGTTAAAACAGAAACTTTTTTTATGTATTAGTAATAAATGACAAAATGTAGACATAAACTATATAATGTGTGAAGACTGAAGTCCAAATATCAAATAAACACTTTCACAAAAGGTGTAAGTGCAATACAACAGCTTCTGTGGTGCAGCAGTAAGAACTGCTCACTTGTAATCAAAAGACCACGGGTTCCATCGTGGGAGCCGTGCACATTTACTGTTTTGAGTAGTGAACTGCTTTTATTGTTAATATTATACAATAAAAACATACATTTGATTTGCATGTGGAACAGCCGGTGTAAATTTATAGTTCTTGTAAAAGTTACAAGACAAAAGACGCTGATGGAGAGATGCAAAGGGATTTAACATGGGCCGGGTTTACGAGTTTTTCATAGGCTTTGGTAATTTTAGTGTTAAGAAACAAAATTAACCCTTATTGGATGACACCTTTCAAGCATTGCTTTTTTATATTAACCTAAAAGAATTTTAGAGAGCAGTCAGTGATTTTTTGTATAGTACTGCTCAGTCATATCATCTACCCTTTCCCTGATTGATTGCATATTAGTGGAAGATCTACATTCAGTTTAGACTTTAATTTACATATTTTTGGGGAGAATCATAATACTATTCACAAGTGTAAAGTATCCACTTTATAAACTGCTGTCATATTTGTGTTGCTGTCCTCTATCTAGTGTTCTCATGACCCAGTTAAACTTTGTGCAGTATCTGTACTTGAAGGAGGCCACATGCACAGGGGAGTAACCACAGCATGTGAAAAATGCCCCTGGCTAACTTAAAATTTAAATGTCCCTAACTTGAGTTGGTGAGATTAATGGAGAGCTGTGTTTACTTTAGCTTTTTCCCATGAATTTGCTTATGCATGCTTTTTTGCTTCCTGATCTTGTTCAAGAAATTGTCTTTGTTCAAATAAGAATTAAAAAGTAAAAACCAAATTTAAAAGGAAAACAATGTTTTAAGTAATGTTTTTAGTACTTGAGCCCCTGCTTTTATGCAGGTGATATGATAAAACAATGCATATTGCACTTAATTTTCAATGGCAGATTATAAAAGGGTTTTCAGCATTTCCCATCAAAGTCAGAGATAAATATACAGAAGTTTACCAAATGTACGCATGGCATAACATTCAGATGCATTCGAGGATTGTGCAGGCACTGTAACCCTCAATGGAGTTCAGTAGCTAGGTTCTAAAACTTTCTCACTCTGTTTCAGGGTTGCAGGGGCTATAAGCTATCCCACCAGGATTGGACAAAAAACTGAAAACAGGAATTGACAAGCTAGTCCATCACAAGGACCATTCTCACTCACACACATACATAAACACATACACACATCATATTCACACACATAACAATTTGCAATTGCTAATTAAAATAAATAACATAAACCAAATAATAATAATAATGCTAGTAATAAAAAATCTTCTGTAATGAATTCCATCTGTGCTTTAGTATGTCTGGTTATAGTAGTTTGCATGAAATGGGACCTGCAAGACTATTCAGTTATAAGTGAGAAGAAAACTACAGTACAATGACTGACCATTTGGTCACAAGGTGAATAAGGTACTCTGATTGTAAATTATAGTGTAAGTGAAATAGTCAACCTTAAGCTGTAGATAATCTGCTGGTGTTTCATTAATTTATATTGGGGATCTGTTTGCCATCAGTTGCAGCAACTGGAGGTGAAGAAAACTATGCAAGTTGGTGTGAAGGGCATCAAGGTTTAATTGAAACAGTAGTTGAAGTTGCATAGATTGTTTCTCTGCTTTAAGATAGATAAGTTTACAAATTCACTTGTACTTTTCAATGAAAGTTTCTGAAATTTTAAAACTGTTCGAAGTGTGATCTGTTTGAGATATTGCTATGAAAATTAAATGTTTCGATAAATCTCTTTGAAAAATAAGTGTGCCGAATTTCATCACAGTCAGTTCATGCCAGGTTGTCTCATGTGGATAAACAGACAGACAGCGACTCTTGGCTGTCACAGTAGGTGCTTTGTTCATTATATGCAAACACAAATAAAAACGTATAATAAAAAAAATTACATATTCTATTATTCAAATTTATTTATTTTTTATTTTACATCAACCTAAAATGTTATATTAATAAAAATCCATATTAGTGTACTGTATATAAACTAATAAATGAAATGGGCAAAATCATAAAATTCTGTGCAGTTATATTCTGTGTAAGATGCAGAATGAGTTTCTCTACATACAAAGAGTCACATATTTTTGGAAGGCATGTCAATGATGTCAGAATATAAAGATTGCAATGCTTTAGACCAGGGGTGCCCAATACTTCGATCGCAATCGACCGGTAGATTGGAAAGGTAGTGCAGGTAGATCGTGTTGCATTCAAAATTTTTTTTTTTAAATGTTAATCTATCATATATCCTCCCTATGGCATTTGCCACTAGATTGACATACAGGGTGGCCAGTCTGAGATCTATTTTCTTCTAACACACTGGTCATCCCACACGCACAATCAAACACGCGAGCTACTGCAAAACTCTGGCTATCTAAGTGATCTAGTTAGCCTTCCAATTTGTATCGACTAAAGAAGGGATTTAAAAAAAAAATGTTGGTTATGGGCTGGATGTGGAATTGTAAGATTATTTTTTTCTCTCACAATGTCACACTCGAAGTATGTTTGTCTGATCTGTCAATCTATCATTACTCTTCCAAAGAAGGAAATTGTGGAAAGGCACTTTCGAACTGTTTATAAAAACTACAAAACTGACTTCCTTCTGAAAAGTGATCTGAGAAAGAGAAAGGAGAGGGAACTAAAATTGCAGTTAATCAGACAGCTGCCATTTTTCACTCTGCTGAATTCAAAAGCAAAGGAAGACACACCGAAGCATCATTCCGGGTGAGTCACTCGATCATTAAGCATAAGAAGTCCTTCCAAGACGGAGAGACGATAAAAGATGCCTTCGTTGAGGCAGATGGCTAGGGAGAAATTCCTGCTGAGATTTCAAGACCCCTGGCTGGAGAAAAAGGAGCTTCTCCTTGTCATTAAACCTGCAGAATACAAGCAACTTAATAACAATCAATGGCCGCTAGACTTGGCATTTTTTTTTCTGATCTGACCAACATGTTGAATGAGCTTAATTTACAGCTGCAAGGAAAAGAGAAAACCATGGTCAATAAAATTAGGTCAGCTATTGCTTTTAAACGAAAAATGCAACATCTGTCCTCAAAGCTGCAGTGCCTTAATTTGGGGAACATCCAAAATATCGCGTCAGAGCTGGAGACGCAATGGAAGGTATGTGCGCAACTTGACAGCATTCACTACAGAGCAGATTGAAAATTGTCTGTCATACTTTATCTAATGGAAAAAAAGTAACGATTCAAGCGTTGCCCAATGTAGCGGAGTAACAGTAGCGTTTCTTCTTCATAAATACACTCAAGTAAAAGTTAAAATTTATAGTGCAGTAAAACTACTCTTAGAAGTATTTTTTTTTTAAAAAAAGTTACTCAAGTAAATGTAACATAGTAAATGTAACTCGTTCTACCGACCTCTGATACTCAGTATATACTGTATATATCTATATATAGCATTTTTAATGTAGGTAGATCATTTTGACCTGGTCATTTTAAAAGTAGCTTGCAAGCCGAAAAAGTATGGGCACCCTTGCTTTAGACCTCTTTAAAGTAGTATATAAATAAGTTTAAGCACAGGAATTTCAAAAAGGTAGTCAAAGTCTTAATAAATTGTGAAGCAATTTAAGTTGTTGCTGACCATGCTGATCGTGATAAAAGAGATAAAACAGCATAATAAAAATGATATTAATCTCAGCATTTGGTGACATAATATCTATTTGAGATGTTTTTTAACGTAATGCACAGAAAATTCAGTCTCAATGTAAATTAAATTTTATTTCTACTCACTTACTGACACTAAACTCACTGAACAGAGAGGATTTGACTCATAGTGCTCCCTGGGGTTTTCCATAAATAGTACACTTTACACAGATCAAGGTTTAATTCAAAATTCTCTGTCACCTCTAGATGACAACAGATATTGAGTTTTAAAGGCCTGAGACAGAAGACATTTTCCAATTTGCTCTAAGAAATGTCCATCAGTACACATTACATCTATAAATTTGCCAATATGTAAAGAGAAGATAAAGCTACTCTCATCTAGTTCACCCAGTCCTGCATATCTATAACTAAAATTCCCAACTGGGATGTCAATGCACACATTATAACTATCTTGACGTATTGCTTTACCAGTGTGCCTTTCAAATAGATTATTGTTTTTGCTCTTTATTGTTTTTGTGGAGTAGGTGTAAATTTAGATATAGGCATTGGAGTTGTTTTAAAGTCAAGTCAAGTGGCTTTATTATCATACCTTCCATACACAGTATTATAGCATAGAGTAACACAAGATAAAATTCCCAGGGACTGCAGTGCAACATATACATAAACATAACAGACACAGTGAAAGAAAAGTAAAGAACTATATTATACTATAAAAACATAAATAAATTATATGTAAATGAATAAATAGTAATTAATAAATACATAAATACATAAATAAATAAAAACAAGAACTAATAATAAAAATAACAGTAATAACAAATGCACTGCATATGGTTAGAAAGAGAGCACAGAGTTCAGAGTCTGGACAACCAAGGGGTATAAGTTGTTGCAGAACTTGACTTGGTAGAACTTGTTCAGATGCTACAGAACGTCCTGGCAGATCGACGTGGGACAAAGAGGCTATGGGAGGTGTGGGACCAGCCCTTCACAATGCTGTAGCCTTTGTAGCTGCAACACTTGATAAGGATTTCTTTAATGGACAGTATGGAAGTCCTCATGATCTTTTCTACTGCATTCTCTGTCTGCTGTAGGATCTTGCGATCAGAAAAACTTCAGTTCCCAAACCACACAGTGATGCAGCTGGTCAGAACTTACACACAGGTTTTGGGGAAAAGTAGTGAAGTTCTTCTTCTTAAGTGAAATGATGGGTGCAGAATGTGGTTTTAGCACAGCATGGATACCCGTTTGAGAGGTACACAGCTGAAATTCTGGGAGTTGTCTTTTATTCTGACTTCTAAATGAGTGTCTTTGGCACTGAAGGGTAATGTATATAAAAGCTCTATAGGTTGGTTGATGAAGACAGAACATAAAGCAAAGCTGGAAAGATAGATAGATAGATAGATAGATAGATAGATAGATAGATAGATAGATAGATA
>JANRMT010062806.1:75035044-75046353 GCA_026402145.1 Polypterus bichir lapradei
ATGTGTTTGATGATCAGAAACATTTTGTGTGACAAACATGCAAAAGAATAAGAAATCAGGAAGGGGGCAAATAGTTTTTCACACCACTGTATATATATACAGAGAGAGAGAGAGTAGATTTTCTCAAGAATAAATTCTAAAATTTACTTCCTGGAATCAGGTTTCACGTTCTCTGACTTTGTAATTCTTTAACGGAAATGCAACACTGTTGTCAAATCTGTTTCTTTTTTTAGCTGTCTTCGAACTACTTATCCTCCTAAATGTATTCATCGATAGTCAACAAGATCTTGAATGTAAAGTGTTACCTAGAATTCTTTCCATTTCTGCCATTTTTTATATTATGTATTTTAGTTATCTAATTTGTACAAAAAAATGTGACACGATAAAGTTGTGCAATACAATGTCCTTTCCAATTGTAAACATCCAAAAACATTGAAGAAAAAAATATAAAGTCAAAGATCTGACACAAATGTTTAGTATAACAGGATTTTCACGTTACAGAAAGAAGTAAAAGCATAAAAGGAGAGTATTATAAGTGCATCTTTTCCTGCAGTAATATTTATATACAACATCTGAATAAAGTCATTAAAAACTGCTTCCACACTCCGTGGCTGCTGTATTCACCATGGAGTAACAACTGACTGCCATTGTGTAGAACATCAACAAGATATGTAGCCTTTGCGCCATTTCTTTCAAAGCCATCTGGGTCCAGCTGGGTGAGTTCAGTAGCATGAAGACTAAAAGGAGTCTGTCAGATTCTTCTTAGAGCCTTTTATTCTAATGATAATGTGCAGCCTCAATGTGTATTATTAACTGTTTTAAGAAGTTCATAAGCATTAAAGTCAAGCTATTTTTTGGATTTTCTTTAATACTGAAGTTATTTTCCTTCCAACATGAGATGAATGTAAAAGAATTAAGCTGTTAGCTGAAGGAAAAAATGAAAGTTCAGTTTCTCAGGGAACATTTGGCCCATCTAGAATGCACTAGGCTCTCTGAGGCAGTCATGCTATTGTCTATAACTTACCACACTTGTACTTAAGAGTATTTAATGCCTATGATTAAGCAGGAAATTGCACAGTGCTTACCACATACAGGAAAACCAGGATGATCAATAATAAAATGTCCTTGATTAGTTCTTCTATGAATGTAAATTGCCTTGCCATTAACTTTTGGTGCATAATTAGTATTAAGATTGTTAATCTTGTTTGTCCTATTTTTGCTAAGTTGCAGCTACAGAATCCATTAAACATTTTTTCTAAATAGCTCTATAAAAGAGGGACAGACCAAAAAAGTCTAATAAGACCTTACTTGCAATGCTTGGGAGAGGAAATGTTTCCTTTAAGAAATGTTTAGATCTAATGGATCAACATCAAAGAGGATCTTTAATATACATAGCAACTTTCACTGAAAGCACCATCATTTTAAGGAAAATGTTTTGAGTATTGGTTTAATTGATTAATCTTTCAAGCAGTCAAAGAAATCCCAAGACTCAAATTAATGAGTATATTAGTAAACTGTCAACATGGGTTACATGGGAAAATTGGAAAACCATCAACATGGATTTAGATGTGGGAAATTATAAGAAGAGTTGAACATGATATTATTTGTCTTGATTTTCAAAAAGCGTTAAATAAGGTGCCACATGAGAGGTTAGTGGTTGTTAAAGTGGTAAATCAAAGTTCAGTGTAAAGTACAAACATGGCTTAAACACAAGGACTAAAGGGTTATGATTAGAGAAACAATTCTGAATTAATTTATGCACAACGCAGGTTCCTCAAAGGGGGGTGCTGCCCTTTTTAATTTATATAAATTGTCTAAATATAAAAATAACTAACAAGTAAAATATATTTGCCAGTCAGACTAATATAGGTCCAATGACAGGTAACCTAGAGCCAGCAAAATTATAACTTGACAGAATTCAGATTTGGGTGGATATGTAGAAGGAAAAATTGCTATGTATATAAATGTTGAGTTTTTCATCCAAGATAGGAAACAATATTATAAAATATAAAACTATTAGGCATAACTATACAACGACAAGCTGAAAACCTTTGAGAATACACTTTAGAGAAATACTAAAATACTATATAAAAATAGACTAGTCACTGCTCATATTCAGACAGTTTCCAGAAGCAATTAATAAGAGTAACAGAACGCTGGCTTGCATAGGATGCTGTGATGAACTCAAGATTATTATTAAGATGATGTTTTATTGTGTTTTCAGATCATCTGTGATATGCAACCAAACATTAAAAGTAACAACCAACCCTTTAGGTTCTTTTCTTAATGGTGGATAGCAAAAAATGTCAAAACCTGCAACCTCTTACTTGATTCACTGTCCATATTGTACCCTTCATTTTTAACCCGAGGGACCATTAATGATGTACTGCATGCTGCCTAGGACTGTCTTCACTTGCAAAGTTTTACTTCAACATAGTTTTAGCCTCAATAGTGAATCATCTAGTACCCTTAAAGGACCACAGTAAGACAAGGAATGGACAATCTATTGTAGCTTCTCTGTTTTCTAGTAACAATGAGACAGAGGCATTGATTGTAAACGTTTACTGAAAATATTTACTTGCATCAAAACCAACAGCAGCAAATATAAGCAATACAAAGAAGCAGTCTTTATTCACTTTAATTAGCAACAATAAGAACAAATGTCAAAAAGTTTTCTGCACACACAGAACTATAGACAGCAGTGTACTGCAGTGATGTTCAAGTTCTCTCCTTGGTATGCCCATAGTGTTAACCACTTTCACAAACAGTGCATCATTCTTAGGAGAAAACAATAATAAAGAACAAAGTAATTCCATATTCTCTTGAGTACAAAGAGATGCCGCTGAAGTAATTGCTGACTGTAAATTGAGCCACTGTGATTTTCTATGCTTTGTTTGTAGATTTATTTTTAAAAAATAAAAATAGAAAGTATATGTTTCTATAGTTAAAGGATGTGTTTTTTAGACAGCAAAAAAATAATGAACATTCTATATAATGTTCTTTATATATATTTATATATATGAGAGAGAGAGTTTTATTTTTTAAGCAAATTACATGTCATTGTAATGTCTTAGGACCTTTTGGCTTAGGTGGAGACAAAATTAGTAAAATCAGATGGTAAGATAATTTATTAATTTGTGCCTGCAACATTCCATGGCCATTTAATCAAATGTTTTACAAAAGAACCAGTTTATTTTCAGTGCCAATATTTAGTTTTCACCCAGTGCAACCACCTAAACACAATCAATTTACAACCACTTTATTTGGTGAATTACACGATATGCTTGGAAAGGTATTATATTTTCAAATTATCTGAACATGTTTAAATGTCTACAAGTGAAGAATTAAATAGAAAGATCTATTAAACATTTATATAGGATGTTTTGGGATGAACAGAGTCCTAGTTATGATAAGCTATTTTGGGCTGTAAAAATAATACACAGAAACAAAACCCATATAAAAACTGTAAACCATTATGTAATATTGTGGTTTATATTGTGTGAGTATCTTGTAATTAATCATGTATAAAATACTTGGGATCAACAGTACAGAGTAATGGAAGAGAGATGAAAAAGAGAGTGCAGGCAGGGTGAGATGGGTGGAGAAGAGTGTCAGGAGAAATTTGTGACAGACGGGTATCAGCAAGAGTGAAAGGGAAGGTCTACAGGACAGTAGTGAGACCGGCAATGTTATATGGAATGGAGACGGTGGCACTGACCAAAAAACCGGAGACAGAGATGGAGGTGGCAGAGTTAAATATGTTAAGATTTGCATTGGGTGTGATAAGGTTGGATAGGATTAGGAATGAGTACATTAGAGGGTCAGCTCAGGTTGGACGGTTGGGAGACAAAATCAGAGAGGGGAGGGTGCGTTAGTTTGGACATGTGCAGAGGAGAGATGCTGGGTATATTGGGAGAAGAATTTTAAAGACAGAGCTGCCAGGCAAAAGGAAAAGAGAGAGGCTTAAGAGAAGGTTTACGGATGTGGTGATAGAAGACATGCAGGTGATGGGTGTGACAGAGCAAGATGTAGAGGACAGAAAGATATGGGAAAAGAAGATCCACTGTGGCTGCCCCTAATGGGAGCAGCTAAAAGAAGAATGCATTAATGTAATGTGTAAACATGATTTATATTTTTTCACAACAAAGTCAGTCAGTCGTTTTCTAACCTGCCCTGAATGGGGTCACGGGGGTCTACTGGAGACTATCCCAGCTAGCATAGGGTGCAAGGCAGGAATACGTCCACTGCAGGGCGAACACACATAAACACACACATGCACCCCAACCACACATTAGGGCTAATTTAGGATCAGCAATTTACCTAACCTGCATGGACTTTGGGAAATCAATGAATCGGCAGTGCTTGTGGTGCAGTGGTATTTAATTTAATAAACTAAACCACATTTATGTGTGATGTAAAAAATCCAGACATCTACAAATTTGATAAAAAGAACATCAGTGTTCAACAGCTAATATAAGGCTGAAGCATAGAATCAAGAAAATGTCATGTGGCCATTAAAATTAAAAAATGAATTTATATTAAGCAAACATACTATAAAGATGATAAATAATTAATGTAATAAGTACGCTGCAGAACAGCTGTTACTAACTGTGCTAATTACATTCTTCAGCATGAAGGCACTGACACAAATGAAAGTGTGTTTTTCACTTAATTTTTTTTTATCTATGACAAAATTATGAGAAACATATATGATCAATTACTAGATCCTTTGGTATAAGAATTTAATAAAAAATCTTTCTGGAAGACTGCCGGAGGAAGAAAACTTGGAACTTTACAAAATGCGCAGTGTAGAAGATTAACCCGGTTACAGACAGACACACAGACCAACAATGTCCAGAACACACACGTTTATTATTCTTTGGCACAGCACAATGCACAAACCCCAATAAAGCTCAGTCCTTTTTTCTTTTCTCCGACTGCCTCTACTCCTCTCCCACAAGCTCTGTCTTCTTCCTCACGACTCCAGCTCTCTTGCTGGAGTAAGGTGGCCTCTTTTATATCACACCCGGAAGTACTCCAGGTGCTCCTCAATCAGGTTCCAACAGCACAGTAATTTTGTTGTGTTACACAATGACAGTAAAGTGCTTGAACTTTGAAATGGTATTACACAGCCTCCTAAACACATTGACCTGTTGTGCATATACTATTTGGCTATCAACTAAAAGAATAAGACATCTCAATTGTTAAATCACTCTGGTCCACTTGACATTCTCATGCGTGTATGACTGCAAACCCCTTATAATCAGGAAATGCTGGTATTTCACTAAGGTAGCAGCTTCATACAAATTCAAAACTTATACTTATGTATAATCTCTTCTCTTTTACTGGTTGTTGCTAAAGAATTCTGAAGAGCAGTACTATTACTAAGATAGATACTGCTGAAGTTGTTTAAATATGAGTCCTGGTACTGTTCTTTCAACTAAAGCTTCCTTTATAATGACCACACAGTCTGTTCATGTACAGTTCAAGCGCACAGCAGGTTATAAAGATGAACTGCATATAGATATCAAGAGCAAGGATATGTTTAAAAGGACCAACAGAGGTGGAAATATTTTTGAAGCATTTGTTATGGTGAGAGAGACTAAGAATCAGAGAACAAACCAACATGGTTAAAACCAAATTCAGTAGTCAGAATTTATAAATCAGAAACTGTTTTAAAAGAACAAACTAGGGAACAGTTAGAACACAAGGTCAGCATCTGGCACTGGTATAGATAAGCAAGATAATGAGACCAAACAAAAGGAACAAACTGAATGAATGAAAACTGTAGTAAAGCAGAAAGCCTACCTAAAAATTTACATCCAAATTTTGGAAAGTACATGTAAACATGTGGAACTCCCATGACATTTGTGACAGGAGTCTGGTCACACTGTGGTATAGCGGGTCCACAGTTCGTTGAGCAAAGGCCATTTTTTTTAAATAAATAATCAACGATCTCTCGGCGGTTTAGCGAGGGGGCATTGGACCGTAGCAGGCCGCGGGACAATCCACAGTGTGGGCGTTTCTCACTGAGTGCATAGGTGAGGGACTGCCCACATGCGTGATTGCTCCCGTGGCTAATTTGCTATGGCCCCTCACATTATAAAAAAGAAGCGTGAGTCAGATGAGGAAGGAAAAAAGATCAGGAAAAAAGAGGAAAAGAAAGAACGAGTAAAGGAAGAGAAAAAGACGGAGGTTACAGGGAGCGAGGAAGCAGGCGGTGCAGGAGAGAGACAGACACGCGGAGCGTGTGGTGAGCGTGCGAACGAGCGGTCGAGGGCAGCTGTGAGGAAGCTGGGTGTTAGGCCTACACCCAGGCATTTGAGTTGATGTTGCTCCCGCTGAGCGACCAGGTAGCGGAAGTGACCAGAGGAAAGCGACGAGCCGCAGAGGGCCGGGGAAAGGCAACGGAAGTCGGGAGGCTTGGTGGTGGAGTCCCCAACGTGGGCGACCTGGCCGTTGGTGGACATCAAGTCTCGGGGACTGGGATGAGTGCCAGACTGAAACCAGGGATCGGAAGGTCTCCAGTCTCGTGTGTGTGAGAGAAGAGGGCAGCTGCAGAGAGCGTCTCGCCTGCTGCAAAGCCCAATTGGGAGAAGCAGGTGAGACGCTGACAGAGAAGATGCGCAGGGCTTGTTGTTGTTGGTTTTAAGAACTGCTTCCAGAGGAACATTTTAACCTCGTTTTAAAAGGATTGTTTTTTTTTGTCTATTTATTGTTTTTACCTCCACTTTGTTTTTTATTGGATTATGTATTTATTTGAACTTGAGAAGCACTGCACTATTTATTGAACACCTATTTTGATGGACTGTTTTTTAATAAAAGCACTGTTGCACTTTATACCATCCCCTTGCTCAGCAGTTATTGCCTTCACTGACTAGCTCATCGGTGACATTACCGACGGTGTTGGGTTCAAGGGCTTCTTGAACAGTGATGGGAGTGTGGAGCCAGAACCCGTATCGTCACACACACTTACAGGTAATCTAACCTAGACACCATTAAAATATCCGACTAGGCCACCCAGTTTTATTAAGGGACTGGGAACTCTTGAAATGTACCGATAATAGCACACAGGTTTGTTTAAATTGGGCGGTGAGTAAACACACAATGAAAGTCATAACAGTTATTTCAGGAAAAGCAACTGTAACTTCTATTACACAAGACAACATAAAGTATATTTAAAAGATAAAAGAACATAACAAAATCTAAAAATATCAGGAACAAATTTCCTTTTTTTGAAAAGGAAAACACACAGTCCACACTCTAAAAGTCCGTCAAAAACAAGAATTGGAGGATACAACCTTTAGTGGTGCAGAGTCCAGTTTGCGCACTGTTACCCCAACAATTAATTGTTCAACTGTCCACCGATGCACTCTGTTCACCGGACACTCGTTTCCCAACAGAAGTTTTGTCAAATCGTGGTATCACTGCATCTCCTCGTCGTTCTTTTTCTACACTCTGGGCTCCTTGTGTTGCTGAGACCTGGGCACACCTCACTTCTCGTCCGCCCGCTTTGCTCGGTCCTTTCATGCAGCTTCCCTCTCTCAATGAACCCACAACCGTCTTCTTGTGGAGCTGTCTCTTCCTCCCTCGGGGTAAGTGTTGCCATCTGTGTCCCTCGCATCGCACCAGCCACGTACCCCAGTCTGCCAGCAAGCCCCTGTGCTCTCTGCGAGTATCTTGGCAGTGTTCTCAGTGGACCATCCCTCCCCTTGCCTTCTCCTGCTCAGAAGTTTAAATCTCCTTCAGTCCCTGCCATTATCAGTTCTGGACAATTAGATTAAACAATGGCACATCTAAATTTCCTGGGTTTAACAAATAATGAAAACACAAGTTAACAAAATGTACTGATACCAACCATGAATAAGTACAGATATGCTGATTAGAAACCAATAGTGTCAGACATGTAATCTCCAAGTCAGGTAAATACAAACATCCTCCAAGGAAGGAGCAGGTCTGTTATCACAACTTTGTATTGTTTGTATGTTTAAGCAGGTAAAACCTCAAAGCGGTGATTCTTTTGCAAGACAGCAAATACCTACAGTATATCCTGAAGACAGCCATCACAATAATCAGTAGCAGGATTACCCAGGAAATTTGCCTTTTCATCTGCTGTGTTTTAAATGTAATATTTACATGTTCCTTTGCCTAAGAGAGAAATGGAACCACTAGTGTACAAAAAATGTCCCCCTCTAACACATGACCACATGTTCTAAATAAAATTGGCAATGGAAGTATTGCTGTATAAGTAGTGAGTACTACGTAGTAGTACTTCAATTTACAAGATTTTGGAGACTATAGTACAATAGTAGTTTGAGTGATTATATTATGAAAGTGTTTACATGGAGCCTAATGTTCTATTAAAACTCAGTCTCACAGTGCAGTTGGAATGGCTTGCTATAGCAGTAAATTATGTATTTTTCTCTCCTTACATGTTTTATCATGTACTCTAATACATCCAATGTAAGACAAAATTTACTATTAATTGCAACTTCACAAGCTATCTGTATGTTTCCTCCTTCCTTAAAATGCACAGCAATTTCCACATGACACATACATAACAGAGCCATCTGGAAACTTTTATACCAGACCTCTAAATATAACCTTCCATAAAACATTTCTGCCTCTACATGCAGCAAGCAATGTAGCTCACTTTTCTAACACTATTTTATTATCTACAAAATAGACTATGACTGCGTACCACTACCAATAAGTAAAGAATTTCAAAACTATACTACTGATTTCATAATAAGGCCTCAAATGATTCTAGGCTGTGTTAGGAACTGGATCTTAACAATAAAGAAAAGCAATCCACTCAAGATAGAATATTAAAAGGATATTATCCTTTTGCTCTTTTACCTGAACATATTGCTCAATTTGATTCTTGTCTGTTTTGCCATTCTGTTAGTTTGTTCAGATTTCTGTATGGTGGTAAACCAAGGTCTAGCAATCTGTTACGATGCCTCAGAACTTTTGCTCATTATGTGTTCTCCACTTACCTGTTGTGATCAGGAAATGCAAGTGAGAAACAATTAGGAGGTGGGGCATGCAAAAGAGGAGGGGGTGATGGTGCCATCTAAATCTGAGAGTAAGAAAATTAAAAGATTAACTGAGCTGCATGTAAAATAAGTATTAGCAATATTAAGGCTATAAGTCATTTTGCTGCCTCGTATTTGTTGACACTGCGACAGGCGATCTCCATTACGTGTAAATAATTTCTCTGCCTTGTACCAAATTATGTCACATTTTCTGGCACATCTCGTGGACAGTAATCTGCAATCAGAACTTTGTTGTGCTTTCACTCATCTACCTTTTGACTATAAAGAATTAATTCTCTAGAAAATAAGATTAAATAAATTTTAATTTAAATTTCCACATGGGGTCAAAGTATAATCTCTCTATCTGTCTATATATCTATCTAGAACAAAAAGCTCATTAATATAAGCATTTGGTATTTATGAAAAGTTAATTTTATTTAGAAAGCTATTCAAGTACAGTATGGAGGGTATATTTAGTTATTAATTAGAGAGAGGGTTGAAGAATTAATTTTGTTTGTACTAACTGTAAAACTGTGCTCTAGTGTCTCTTTTTTTAATGCTCATTGGTGTTTTTATGAAGATTTAATCTAAAAAATTAATAAATATTGACATCATTACCGAGTAAACATACACATTCTGTTTTATTTTTAGCCTAACATTCTGAAGGAAACATACTGATTTTATATTATGCAAGAACTTCCCTTTTTGACACCGAGAGCTATGGCCCTCATTAAAAAAAAGTCAGAGAACCGCCAGCTTACACTTAAATTGATATCTTCCATCTTCAAGATGAGTGCCAGTGACCATTGTTATGAGTACTGACATACCATGCTTGGTAATAGCTTAAGTTTAGCGAGAATTTCTTAAATACTTGTTGGACAAACATAAAATTGATACTGATCTCTAATGAATGATATTTTTTTTTTTAACTGCTGCTTCTTATCAAGAGTGGCTCTGTCTGTAACAGCACAAAATAAAATGTTAAATTAATAAAGAGAGTTCAATACAGAAAAAATCAGCACTGATCTCTTGGGGATGCTACTGCTATCCCAATTCTTATATATGTTCAGGCACCACTAAGCTTCCTCTTAGTAATGCCTTCTTGTCACACTCAAACTATTTGTTAAATGTGGTTCATATTTATGTAGATGAGAGATTTTTTTTTCTCGTGGTAAGGCAACTTTACTATCAGAATCATTTGTAATTCTTGAATTGAGAAGCTATGATGCAAGGTACAGACATAATGTTGGGTTTTTTGTTTTTTTCAAAAATATGATATACATTCTGTACGGGGGCATAAGTAAAATTTGATGGGCCTTAGTGAAAAAAATACACCAGCCCCTCCTCACAAGAAATTAACTCTGATTAAGAAACAACCACAGTCAGTGAGCTACTTTAAAGGACACTCCGTGTATTTTTCAAATGTCAAAGTTATTTCTTACCATTCATAGTATATATTTATTTGCCACAAACACGTGTTTTAAAGTGTTTTTTTCTAAATTTTAAAAATGCATTATCTGTTCTTGCACTGTGGAATGGAGCTAAAGGGCACATGGGTCTATAGGTGAATGAAAAACTCTTAAAATGTACTAAATATGTCTACATTGAAACAGCAAAGGTTTTGATTTTAGAAAACATACCTGCATGTTTATGAAGCATCTCAGTGATAATGAAAGGAAATCAGAAATACTTTAACTGTTTTATCACAGATTCTTCATTCTATATTTTCCAAGGTAAGAATATATTTCCTGTTCACACCTCTGGTCACAGTTGCTGTCATGAGTGGAGTTGTGACATCACACCACCACCACCCCTCCCAACTTCCCTTTGCCAAGCTATATTATCCTTAATGTCCTATAATATCCTACTTTTACTTCTATAATTCTGTTTCTTCAATAGTTATGTTATGCCATTGCTTGTAACAACAGATATGTGCAATAAAAACATATGATTTTTTTTTAGCTCAATCTTCAGTCATTACATTCTGTGTTGCTGTTTTACATAGCCTACAGAGTAAGAATTATGTTAAGTGGCAGTGCAGTAAAGAGAACACATATGAGTTTTATTACATGTTTTTACACATAATAATAAATCTGAACTGTGTGAACGATAGGGAGCGCTCTCGCTCCCTTGAACCCCTGTCCACGACTCCAAACACCAGGTAAAAGTCCAAATGTTGACTTTATTTTTATGCCACAGTGCACAAAGCACACTCTCCACCACAATACTCATAAACTCACAATAATAAACAATTCTCCATCTCCCAGACGC
>JANRMT010062806.1:75046363-75109974 GCA_026402145.1 Polypterus bichir lapradei
AAGGAGGGCTCCACCTGGCGGCTTGGGGGTATTGGCCGGGATAAATGTCCTTCACAACTGATAACACTACATTATATTTTTAGTAAAATATAAGAGTTTAAAGAGCCAAGCCACTCCTTCTCGAAAAAGGTATATACGATACAGCAGGTTGAAGTTCTACAAATTATCAGCTTTTTTTTAATGCAACATGAGTCACTCTTGCTGAAGGTATGGTAAATAAAGAACTGAGGTAAATGTATTTATATGAGTTTATTATATAAACTCACTGACACTCACTCATTCCAGTCAATCTGCAAATACATGAGGAGAACATAGAAAATCCATGCAGACCCTGGCACGAGGCAGGAATGACAATTCTGCACTACAAGTTGGACGGTTGGGAGACAAAGTCAGAGAGGTGAGATTGCGTTGGTTTGGACATATGCAGAGGAGAGATGCTGAATATATTGGGAGAAGGAAGCTAAGGATAGAGCTGCCAGGGAAGATGAAAAGAGGAAGGCCTAAGAGGAGGTTTATGGATGTGGTGAGAGATGGCATGCAGGTACTGGATGTAACAGAACATGATGCAGAGGTCAGAAAGATATGGACGAATATGATCCGCTGTGGCAACCCCTAAGGGGAGCAGCCAAGAGAAGAAGAAGACTGTGCCTACATTAGAACATCGGTACTGAATTTACTAAACTTCAACCTGATTCAACTTAGATGAATTTGGGTTGCTAAATTGCCCCTGGCCTGTGTGCCTTTTCACCCTTTGTTGGACTGATGCCTTGTCCACAGATCACTCCTGTCTTGTGCTTTGCCTGCTATACTGACCTCATGAATGGATGTATGCCTAGGTTTGAAGTAAGTTTACTGGTGTGTTCAGGTACCTTGTGCTCCAGCTCGCTTAGATCTCTAAGGGGGTCAGGGAGCTGGTTCAGTTCTTATTGCATGAGGACAAACTAACCCATCATCAGTCCAGTGGCAAAATATATTTGGGAAATAATAAAATAAGTTTATGGTGAAAGAGTATAAGCGATCGTAACGTGACTTTTTCAGTTATAATCAACTAGTTGACTACAGAACAGAGATTCTATATATGGATCCATGTGCCCTTCAACCTCATTGTAAGATGCAAGTTCTTTTTAAAATTCATAAAAAATGCTTCACTTCAGAACACATTTTTATGTGGCAAATTAATATACTGTATAATATACTTGTGAAGAAATAACTTCAACTGGAAAAATACCAAACTTTCCCTTTAAACATATAAGCTACATAAAACAGTATTCGTAATTAAGATTTCTGGGGTTGTGGGAATGATAACACCATTAGTCTTTTCATTTCTATGTCAGATAGGCAAGCATGTTAATATTAAAGCCTTGCAAAACAACAATCATGCAGTCACCATGGGACCCCCAGCTCCATACATCCTGGTGAAACTATGCTGCCTACATTGCCTATAGTTACACCACTGGTTCTGTCAATACTACACCAAACTCTGCGAAACTGACCAGTGCAGGGCAAAGACACAACATGTAAGAAGTGCATGCTGGGCAAACATGGAAATATATTTATTTCTTTTAATAGAAATATAATTTGAACACCTGATGGATGACAGAAAAAAAACTAAAATGAAAGCTGATCATTTTACTGTATAATGTAGTTATTGACAATGGCATGTAGACTTTTCAAATAATCAAAAAATACAATTTTGGGGGATAATATAATATGTTAAGCTGCACTATGTGTAGGCTTTTGTTATAATAAGTAAAGTCATATTTTAATTATTGATATTATACAGAAATACTGCTATCATTATTGTAGCATGTACATGACATGGAAAATTCAATACACTTAGGCAATAGAATATGATATTTAGTGTATATAATTTCTGAAAGGTATGAGGTTTTATTATAGAGCGTGTGTAAATATTTTTATTAGACTTTCTTCCTCTTAAGTTAGCTTAACTTTATTATTTTTATTGACATTTAAAAGCAAGTGTTAAAACATTATTACTGAGAATGCAAAATGTTTAAGTTGTCACTACTTCTGCAGAATTACCCACTTTTTTAAGAATGTCAATATACTTCTGGTCATTTTACCTTTAGATAAAATTGTTATATAAGATAAAATAACTAGTTGGGAAGATGTCTCATTTTTTAAATATTGGAAATTATATTATTAAATGTTATTTTACAGACTGAAAGATATGATATACTTCACTCTAAATCTGTTTAGTTTTTTATCACAAAAATTGATTTATTACATCTCATTTGCCAAGCATTGGCATATGTTAGAATCATTTCTAATAAGATAAAAACACCTTACCCTCACTTAAACTGTTGAAATTTTTATGAATTAGGTAAATCACATTACTGTTAAAAAAAGACAGCTTCCTGTTAATTTCACTGTTTTAGTATAGAGTGAGAGAGTAAGGACTATGTAGAAAACAGAATGTAGCTTCTTGTTTAATTTGCTATCAATTCATTTTTTCTTGCCATAAGAAAGTAGTAGCCTATAATTATAGTAATAGTCTATAATGTACGCTGATGTCTGTGTACCTTTAAAGTAGTTGTCATGGTTTGCTCGCCTGATATTAATGACGAGGACTGCAGTGGTGTCAGTAAATTAGACACTTGTATTTCAAGTGTTGCTTACTGCAGTGCGGCCTGGTTTACAACTATATGCTTGCAAAAATAAAAATATCAGAAACTATCAGAACCCTGACAGGTATAAATATATTAGTGTTAAAACGTACTACATTGATCAAATGAATTATTCTTTCTCATGGTGATTTAAACACCACTATAACAGCTATTCCATTTTTTGACAAAATATACAAGCTAATAAGTAGCATTTACTTATATTAAAGGTATATTTTCTTCTTCTCCATATGTAATGGGGAAGTCTGAGATGGACTGGTATCATGTCTAATTGTTGTTCCTGCCTTGAACCCTCTAACTATTGGGATAAGCTCCAGCTGCTCCCCGACACTGCCCTGGATAAACTGTTATGAAAATTCATAGATGGAGAGATACATCTCAGATCTCAGGGAATAGGCCTTGGCCTGAAAGTCTTGTCAAACTGAAAAGGAGTGCAGTGTATACTGGGATTCAAAGCTTTTTGCTTGGATAGATATTGAAGCTTTTTAATTCCCATGAAAAAAATAACCTTGAGTTTGTGATAATGAGTTAGTAACATTATCTGTGTTTTCAGTTCCCTTTTATTAGACAGTTCAGTTTCTAATTTTCTGAAATTTTTGTGAAAAGCTCAGCCCAGTTAAAAAGGCAGACACTTACAATGAGCCATTCTGTCTGTCTTGGCTGCTTTGTAAAAACTGTAACAATTTCATGGAGCTCTCTCTCTAGCCACTAGACACTTGGAGAAGAGCTCTCTGTCTGACAAGAAATCTTTTTCATTTCATTTTTTAAATAAAGATATTGAATTTGCAACTAAGAAAAATAAGCCATCTGGGACCGAGGGAAAACATGGCTCATCCAGGTTGTATAATTCTTTTTATCACTTATAGTTGCTGCTATTGGTTTTGTTACAAATAAATATAATTTTAATTGAAAAGATTAAAACTAAACTTCTTTGCCTGATTGCTATTAGTGTAGTGGAGAAGCTGGATTGTTCATTCCTTTTCTAGCTATGGTGCTTCAAGAGGACAAGAGGATGTTTTTGTGAAGCCCACTCACTGTTGGTGGTAAGCTTGGGTAAAGTAAATATTTTGAAGTTTGGAAGTACAGTGGAATCTTGGATTACGAGAATAATTCGTTCTGGAGACGGAATTGTAATCCAAAGCACTCACATATTAAAGCAAATTTCCCCATAAGAAATAATGGAAACTGAGATGATTCATTCCACAACCCAAAACTATTCATATAAAAATGATTAATACAAAAAATAAAGTAAAAATATATAAAACAAATTAACCTGAACTTTACCTTTGAAAAGAATCATGGCTGGTGTGAGGGAGACAAGAGAGAGGTTATTGTGTAGGACAACTTTCACTCTAGCTAACAGAATTACTGCTATCTGTTGGCTCACTAGAATATTCTTCTTTTTTTGCAAATTTAACAAGGAACCTATCCAATGACAGTTGCTTTTGCCTGAAGAGTCATTACACAAAATAAAAAATGCTTTACAGACAGTAAGGTTTCTAAACTCTTTTGGGATTCCACCCAACAGGACGACAGGCGGAAGAGCGTCCCGAAGCAACCGCAGTTCTCCCAGCGCTGTAGCAGTTCACCATAAAAGCGAATCCGAAAAGATTGTGAATATGCTACTGTATAAGCGCCTGCCGTTGATGGGTGATACAAGGAACATTATAAATGTGCAGGGCACAGTATTACTTGGCCATGACCCTGCCTGACTGCTGTGTCTGTGTATAGGAGAGTGGCAGATCCCGCTACAATAAATACCCGTGCTGTTCCTGTTTCAAGCTGAATAAAGCTAGTGTTGCTAAAGTACTGAGACTCAGCTTTTTGTTTTTGGGGTGCAAGACAAGGACTGACACGTTACAACAAACACACATGGTCACAATGCTATAGTAGACAGATGTTATGCAGCATATGACTTAATTTATGCTACAACTGCCAAACTGTAATCATAGCTATGAAACTTAATAGATCCCCAAACTTGATAGAATAAATAATCAGAAATGGCATAAAAACCTGCACAACATGTTAAAAACGTGACAACTAGCACAATTAAGGTAAATTACACTCTTGAAAGAGACAGCGATAACACAATTAATGTGAAGTGAGAATGGGATTACTTTGTGTAACTGGTAAGAAGAAAAGCAGCCACCTGATAAACATGACACAAAAATATGCATAGAGGGGACAAATGGATTTTGTTTGTTCTTATTTGTTTTTTGTAATTTGAGCTTTCCCTATAATTATCACCTCCCTTCCGTCTGTTTGGTAAATAAGCATTACAGCATTTGAAATCACATAAGTTTGGGATTAGAAAGCAAGAAAGCATGGTTTTCCATGTACAAGTTTTAAGAAAGTGAATACGGCAACTTTTATATTGCAACAAGAGACAAACGACATACAGTATCTTTGTAATGTGCTTTATGGGCACTGCTTAACAATGAGTAATCATGCTATCAGGATTAAAACACTAAAAGTCAAACTCAAAAAGCAAATAAGGGCTTACAGCAGGGGTGCCCAAAACGTCGATCACGATCGACCAGTAGATCGGAAAGTTAGGCAGGTAGATAGCGTTGCATTCAAAAAAAATTTTTTAGATGTTAGTCTATCATATCCTCTTTATGGCATTTGACACTTGATTGACATACAGCCAGTCTGAAATCTCTTTTCTTCTAACACATGGGTCATCCCGCACGCACAATCAAATGTGAGAGTTACTGCAAAACTCCAGCTATCTAAGTGATCTAGTTAGCCTTCATATTTATATCGACTAAAAAAGGGGTATGAAAAAAAATTGGGGGGGGGGGGGACTGAACATGTAGAATTGGAAGAGGAATTTTTTTCTCACAATGTCAAAATCGAAGTGCGTTTGTCTGTTCTGTCAATCTATCATTGCTATTCCAAAGAAGGAAAATGTGGAAAAGCACTTTCGAACTGTTCATAAAAACTACAAAACTGACTTCCTTCCGAAAAGTTATCTGAGAAAGAAAAAGGTGAGGGATGTAAAATCGCAGTTAATCGGACAGCCGTCATTTTTCACTCGACTGAATTCAGAAGCAAAGGCAGACATCGAAGCATCGTTTCAGGTGAGTCACTCGATTGTTAAGCATAAGAAGTCCTTCCAAGATGAAAGGTTTACTGAACCTCTTAATATACTTTTGCATTTGTTCTGCCAGGATATTGAAGAGTTTGAAGCAAACCTTGACAGGCAAGTATTAAACATTGCCATCATCAAAGACCAGGATACAAACACTGCAACCATCGTGATCAAGGGAGCTAAAATCCTGGATGGTATTGATGTCCCAAGGTGCTCTGAATCTGAGCTATCCCAAGGATCTAAAATGTGCATACGAAGTATTTCAGAAACTGTTCCTTGAACTTGATGGACTAAAAACCAGTGGAAAAGTAATGAATCTCAAGTACAGCATTTTCTAAGAACACTTTTCTTTCAAACCACTGCCATTTTTTTATCCCATGTTATTATTTAATCCATAAACAGCTGTTTCAATTGTAAACATTTT
This sequence comes from Polypterus bichir lapradei, assembly GCA_026402145.1. Classification (NCBI taxonomy): domain Eukaryota; kingdom Metazoa; phylum Chordata; class Cladistia; order Polypteriformes; family Polypteridae; genus Polypterus; species Polypterus bichir. The sequence goes on from JANRMT010062806.1 coordinate 75,052,527, forward strand.
CAGGTTTTGTTTTAAATTTTTGTTGATTATGTGCTATTGAAAACTTGTTCATTATAAATGTGTAATACTGTGTTCAAAGAATGTTGCTCTTTTGTCCAAGAATATTCTTAGATCAGAGTAGGTGCTGTTGTGTGTTCATACCTCATGATCTTTGTAAGCACTTGGTATTTTCATAGTGATGTTGCTATATTTTTCAAAATGTTTTTGCATCTTGCAATAGAAGTCAGGTTTGACAAATTTGGCAATTGAATATTACATTGAGGACTATAATTTTGCTGCTGTAGTATGGCTATTTCTTAGTCAACGTTTTGAGAGCTGTTGAAAAATGTAAAAATGCAACATTATATTTCCAATAAAGTAAATTTTGCAACACTTTCATTCTTTAAGTAGCTGTAGTTTTAATAATGTAATAAATAATTAAACTTGATAAAGCTGAAAATTATAGGCTGAAAACACTAATTATACCAACTTCATTTTTTACATCATCACAACTTTAAAATATATTAATTGAACTTAGTAGAACTTAAAAGAGTCTTTAAAAATGTAACATAAATTAGTTGAGACAACTTAATTTTTATGTGCAGTGAATTTAAAAAGTTCTGTGTATCCTATAATTTTTTAAGCTGATGGTGCTTAAAAGCAATTTAAGATCTGAAGGAAAATCCTTTTCCAGTTACTCAATGTTGTGGGTTAGTTCTACGTAATTTTAACCAGAACTTGTAGTAACTTAAAAAGCTTGATGCAGAGCATTGCGTTAATTTTTTTTGTTGGCCCAAAACAGTTGTTTTTAAGAGTATATTCAGCTGTATTTATTTATGCGAGTCAGCCTTTTCCCACATGATTATTAAGTCCAAATACCGAATTGACCATAAATGTATTGAATTATTATTGTAAGCTGGAAGGGTGATCGCACCTCAAGAGGACACAGACACCCCTGGGAATACCCCTGAAACACAGTCTACCTTCACATTGCCCCTTACCCTTCTCACTTGCGCTATAACGCGTGATAAACCTCTCGTGCGGTACTCCGCTAACTTAAAAGCCTTGTACAGCACCTGTCAGTTTTGGAATTGATTGTTTTGCTTTTATCTCTCTCTGACATTCTCTGCTTCTAGCGGAACTGTCATCTCTGACTTGTCATGGAGCACGTTTAAGCTTTTGAAAAAGAAACAAATGTTTGTTTGCAGTGTTTGAATAAAATTCCTGTCTTCTACAACCTCCTTTGTTTCTGTGCAAAATCTGTGACCCAAGCGTGACAAGATATTATATATATATATATATATATATGTATATATATATATATATATATATATATATATAAATATTTTTAATGTAGGTAGATCATTTTGATCAATCATTTGGAGATTTAGTACATAGCCCTAGAAACCCAAAAAGAACACCCAAAGGCAAAAAGAACAGAAGCCTAACAGAGAACGAGGCACAGAATAATAATGAAATAAAGATTTTTTTTTTAAATCACTCTGTTGCAGTATAATTTAGCTTTTTCTAATTTTCATTTGTCTCTGTTCATCCATTTTGCTTTGTGTTGTTGTGTTACAAGTAGGATTTATGTGAATTTATGTTTTATTCCTGTTTTATTGTTATTTTTTCATGTTGTTATGTTATTTTTGTTAGTTTTATTTATTATTTGTTAATGACACAATGCCCCTTTAAACAAAAAGTGCACTTTGTGGGTGAAGTTGGGGGAGGCGAGGCCACCCAAGCTTGTAAGCCCAGAGACCCTGATTTGTTTATTGTAATTACAGCCTGTTTCTCCTTCCACTACCACACTATCAGAACTAATAGCCCATTATAATGCTGCTTTGTATTCTGCCTTTAATACAATGGCACTCTTAAAAACCACAACAATTTGGCTTGCTGTGAAGGTTTAAAGATTGTGAGGTCCAAGTATCAATTTTTTACAAAATAAACATGTTTGCTTAAACTTGTGTGTGCTTGCATGTTTCATTTTTAAACGGACATGTTTGATATAATAAAAACATGCAGTAGATCTGAGTCTGTAACAGTCTGTGTAAATGTATGGTACTCATAAAGTTAGCGCTACAAAATCAAAATATTTATCAGTGCCTTTTTAATTACTCTAATGTGACATAAGCTTGATATATCTCTCTATTATATATATGCCTTTCATAGCTATTTATCTATCTATAGATTGTCATTATCAAGATAGATAGATAGTGACAGGCAGTATATGACAGATGGGGGGGGGGGGTTGGCTAGCCCCCTAGTACATTATAAATGTGACAAACAAGTAAGACCGAAATAACAGTGTCAAATCGAGGGTAGCGTAAATAAGTTTCAAACACCGATTTGCTTTTTAATAATAATAATATAGTAATCCCTCCTCCATCGCGGGGGTTTTGTTCCAGACCCCCCCGTGATAGGTGAAAATCCGCGAAGTAGAAACCATATGTTTGTATGGATATTTTTATATATTTTAAGCCCTTATAAACTCTCCCACACTGTTAACATTATTAGAGCCCTCTAGACATGAAATAACACCCTTTAGTCAAAAGTTTAAACTGTGCTCCATGACAAGACAGAGATGACAGTTCTTTCTCACAATTAAAAGAATGCAAATATATCTTTTCTTCAAATGAGTCTCTGCATCAGGAGCAGAGAATTTAAGAGAGAGAGCGCGCGCTCGCAAAGAAAAGCAAACAATCAAAAAATCAATACGTGTGCTTTTAAGTAAAGTGGCATTTTTCAGAGGAGCGTCAGTATCTTCTAAGCAAACAGCCTCTGTTGAAACAGCCCCTCTGCTCAAATCTCCTCCGTCAGGCGCAGAGAACGTCAGAGAGAGAGCGGGAGATAAAAGCAAACAATCAAAAAATCAATACGTGTGCTTTTGTGCTTTTAAATATGCCGAGCACCGCAATAAAGCGGCATTTTTTAGAGGAGCGTCAGTATCTTTTAAGCAAACAGCTTCTGTGCAAACAGCACCTCTGCTCACACTCCCTCCGTCAGGCGCAGAGAATGTCAGAGAGGGTGAGATAGAGGCAGAGACAAGCAAACAAACACCGCGCGGGATGCATATCTTATAGCATTGAGGAGTTTTAGTTAATATGTAATACATGCTCTGATTGGGTAGCTTCTAAGCCATCTGCCAATAGCGTCCCTTGTATGAAATCAACTGGGAAAACAAACTGAGGAAGCATGTACCATAAATTAAAAGACCCATTGTCCGCAGAAATCCGCGAACCAGCGAAAAATCCGTGATATATATTTAGATATGCTTACATTTAAAATCCGCGATAGAGTGAAGCCGCGAAAGTCGAATTGCGATATAGCGAGGGATTACTGTACATTTTATTTATTCGTAGGTGCCTTTCTAAACACTCAGCAATTGTTGCTGTATACATGCGCAAGTGAAAGAGAGTGAGAGAGACAAAAAGATTTGATGTAATTCAAGTGGTTAATGGAATATAAAATAATCACTTTCAGAAAAGGTATGACAAAACAAGTGTGCTTTTATTCAAAAAAACTAAATAACAAAATAATTGTTCAAATGACATGTTGCTGTAACTGTGAAGTCCAATTATCAGTCAGTACAAAATAAAGATGTTTTCATGCATATGTCTGTGTTTGTGTTTCATTTTCAGCCGGCTACATTTGATATAATAAAAATATACTTCTGATATGAATTAGTAACAATCTGTGTAAATTTATATCCGCATCAGTAAGTGTGAAACAGCAAATTGTTTATCAGTGCCATTATAAATACCTTAAAATGACATAAGCTCAATATATGGAGCCGTTTCTGAACAAATAATACTAGTAGTTGTCAGATTGGGGGGAGCATAAGTAAAAGTGTTTTGTGAATGTTGCAGCAATCTGCTAGCCAGCAAAAGCAATGTGAAGAAGGTGTCTGTTGTTACACTTCTGCACTTGTCCAGAAATTGCTCCATAGGCCTCATAGCTACATTCTAGGAAAGTCCTTCCCCTGTGGGATGACAGGTAGCAGATGGGGGGTTTATTTGCAAAGTGCTCTGTCAATAGAATGCAGACCTTTTTCAGAAATAAAGACACCAATCACTCGAAAGGTTCACATTCAGTGCATCTACTTATTTAGAACAGACAACACAATTTTTTTCACATTACTGTCACTGGCTAAAAGACTGATGCACAGTTCACGAAACATGTTCACACTCCCCCTGATCTGACACTGTTAGTATTATTTCGTTATTACTTTTGTGACACAATTATAATTTATATAATGAGCTTATGTCACATTCTAACCCTAATTCACAAAAACATGTCATTTGAACGATTTATTTTTATTTGGTTTTATTCATGGATAAAAGCACATTTGTCTCATTAATGTGAAGTCTAAATAGCGTTTCCAGATAAAGACATTTACATGCATGTGTGAGTTTCACATTCAAGCTGTCATGCTGGATATAATAAATATGTGTCTTTTGAGTAACTGTCGTGTGTACGTTTGTTAGTTGCAAAAGTTAATATGCAACGTCAATTTATGGCTTGAAGTTAGAAGCGCAACTGTTAAAAAAAGTAAAAATTCACATTCAAGTGGTTATATTTCACGTAATCAACACATAAACTGCCTTTTTCCACCTGCAGACTTTGTCCTGTTTTTACGCAAAATAGTACTGACGTATTGGTTAATGCCTTAGTCACTTCACGTATAGATAACTGTAATGTTATTCTATCTGGCATCCCTAAAAGACTTATTTATTGCTTACAAAATTCTGCAGCTAGGACAATTATCAGTTCCAAGTACACTGAATATGTCACACCTATTCTCTCCCAACTTCACTGGCTCCCTATCTACTACTGAATACAATACAAAATACTGCTCTTAAAATTGAAAGCTCTCCATAATCTTGCTCCTCCCTACCTCACTGATCTCCTATAGACTTACACTCCCTCTCACACACTCAGATCCTCATCTGCATCTTTACTTTCTATACCACACATCAAACTCTGTTCAATGGGAGTTAGAGCAATCTCTCATAATACCCCTCAATTCTGGAATTCTCTTCCCTGTTAATATCTGTCAGCTGGACTCAAAACACAATTTAAATCTCAAACATATCTTTTCAAATAGGCATACCAGCTATGATTTTACCACTAATACAGCCTTTGATGTTTGTCTTACCTCATTGCTATTTGATTTTATTGTTCTATTTGTTTTTATCTTTATTACAGTTGATTAATTCTTTGTAAAAGACCTTGAGGGCCAAGAAAGATGCCTATTATTACCCTGGTGTTACTGCTGCTGGGTCCTACATCTGTCTTTATTAGTATCCAAGAAGAAAGTATACAGCAAATTTGGTTTGAGCACTTTGTTATGAGAACTGGCATATTTTTGGATTTCTTGCTTTTTGTGAATTATTTATTCTGTTTTTTGGATTTGTCATTAGTTTTTCATACTGGAAGTTTTCTTTTGGTGTGGATTACCATTTTAGGCAACTTCCTTTTGCTCTTTTCTTTTTTTCCTTATTTACTTAAATAAATTTTCAATTTATAATAATTAACCATGTGGTTTGTAATAAGCCAGTGGTTTTCACAGTTTCTCTTTGTTGTGAGGCATTTTGATATTTTGAACATTAAAAGACAGTTGTTCTACGTTAGGCCTTTTCAGGCTGAGGCCTAACAGGAAGTGTTTGGTGTTGGGGTGTGACAGCTGGTCAGAGCTGAAACTCTTTTGGGCTGGCCTGTGATGGCCCTGACCTGCTTTTGTGGTATGTTTGTGCTTACTTTATTCAAGGACGAACTTTTGTAGGCGTTTAAAGTTGGACTGTGGGGAATAACAAGGAAGGATGAAAAATTAGAATGATTTAAACTATAAAAGCAAAATCACTAACCAGGATATGAAATTAAAAGGTATTTCTAGGTATTTTGATGAAAAAAAGCCACTCATTCTTATTTACTGTATTATGGATTGCATTAAAATGAGGTATTCTTTTTAAGCCTCCAGACAGTCTGACTCCCTCCCACAAAAGAGAACACTGTCTGGAGAATAAAGAATTTATGTACATTCACAATAAAACAGACACAAAGAACAGTCCGAGACAGTAAGACCATATGAGAAAACTAGTGAAATCTTTTATGGGGTGCTTTAAAAGAATTTTTTAATCTTTTTGATTCCTGCCATAATCTTGCTCTTGCAGAGTTTACAACTACAACAGAAGTAGATATTATAGGGTTGCTTATTTTAGTAAATATTATTTCATTTAAAACTTTGTTTTGGTTTATTATATTAGATTTAATTTGCACTCAAGTTTCTATCTGCATTGGCAATTATTACAAAAACCTTGTCATAAAATATATTTTACATAGTTTATTCTGATAATTAATATTTTTTTATTCATTTTTGATCCTTATTCCTTTTAAAGAAAATTGGCAAGCAGTCATTTTGTATTGTTATAATCAGCATTGTGAATGCAATAAAGCAGATTGTATTTAATGTAAAAATAAAATATTGTATGGACACATATTGACTCTCGTAAGGTTGCTGTAGAGCAGTGGTGAAGTTTATATGCTGCTTTCCTTATGAGTTTTTCACTGCCTTGTGAATGCACTGGAAAGCCTCCGTATCTTGTCAACAGCTCCTATGACATCACTGGTGCCAAATTATATAAAATTAAGTCCCATTCCTTTGAAGCTATCCACAATATACAAAGGATATGCTACATGGGTAACAGCTGATCTTCATATCATTACACCCAGGCTTGTGTTCTGGAGGCAATACTCCAACTTCACCAAATGGCGTCAATCACATACTAGGGTATGTTTCCAACAATGGGAGGAATATGTCATATTCAATTGAATAGCCATTTGCCTGTATTATACTGGGCAACCACTAATCAATAAGGTTCTGTCTTGTCAAAGTGTATCTTCCTGACTGGCATGTGGATCAAAAACTATACACCAAGAAAAGACAGAATTATAAAGAAACACTTAACCAATCTTCTAGAAAGGATGCAGGAATGTAAGGACTATGATAAGTTGCTTCTCAGAAAATGACCAAGCTTTTAGTCAACTTCCTAAAACTCCTTGTGTTAAAGTTCAGCTGATGAGCACCTATTAAAGAAAGAATGCATGCAGTGGCTTCCTTATGTACAAGACATTAAAATACCAAAAGCAATTTTTTATGGAGAACTTGTTCTTGGGACTGGTCTAACTGCTCTTTAAAGGTTGCAAAATAAAACACTGACAGGAAGCAACCAACAACCTTACCAGATATCAATATCATGTTTATACCAATCTTAAAAAGGAGCGTAAAAAGCTACAGGGTCTGGACTGACTTAGGTTTACTCTAAATGAACAGTTGAACAAGAAGTCCAATATCCAGTTACACAATCTACCACTAATACTGATTTGATGTAACTCAATTAGAAGCTCCTTTATCCCTAATGTTGTATGTTTTCTCAATATCTAGGACTAGTCATCACTCTAAAATGTTGATCTAACCCTCCAAAGTCCACACTGATAAGAATTCATCGATCATTTATACTCTAAATACTTCACTCTGGCCACTGTTATCTTTTCAGTGAATTTACATAAAACATGCAAAAGGTGATTTGTCTATAAATACCCACTTGAAGAGATCTTTACTGAAGTTGACAACATAAATTATTGCTTTTTGCAGTTCTTCAAAAGAAAGCCATTCTTATATGTTTCATTATACATTTGTAGTAGAATAACCAATGAAGAATTGGGTAAACACTTTATCATTACATGAGTAATCATATCCTGTCCCAGAGGTATATTTTTGGCCCTATTACCAGTTAATTTTATCTCAGACTTAGTTAGCTCAGCATCTAACAAACTCAAAAATAACCCTCTTTTTTAACAGATATTTATGTTTTTTCTCTTCAGTTTTGACAACTTTTAAACAGTCATCTGCAAACTATTTTTGTACTGCAGTTGCCTAAGCATTCCGCTTAGTGAAATCCTGATGTCTATCAAATTTGGAATTATTTTAAATCTATTAATCCCATCCATTCTCCTCAACATTCTTCAAAATACATAGATATTCTGCTTCTTTGCCAAGTGAGCTGTAAAAAGCCCCACCATTATGCCCCATTATTTGCATTTTTATTACCTTTTTAAGTTTTTTTCCTTCGATAATCTAAATAAGCCTCTAAAGTCAAAACATATTTAAGAAAACTGTACAATCAGTAGTCTACCAGGTAAAACATTTTCTTTCAGTTCTCCTCAAATGTAGCATAATAGTTTGATATGCTGGTTCAAACAATATTGTAATTAAATTACATTAAATCACTTTGTAGGTCAATGAAGTCAAAAATGAGTAAACAATATATAACAAATGTTATAAAACGTTCTCCAATCTACCATCTTAAATTTCCATTTATTTAGAGATCTTCATTACTTTTGATACATATTCAACTTAATCAATATAATCAACAAAAATATCCCAATCACTGACCCTAATAAGATATGTTGATACAAAATCAAGCCCAGAACAGAGCCTCCTCTCCAAGTTATATTCATCATCATTTTCTGCCTATCAAAAAAAGCGAACCTATTGAGGCATTCCTTGTTTGATTTTGGACAATACATGAAATAAATTCTTATTATTTTTTAGTGTAAAGCATCAATCTGTTGTGATCGGCATTATTATTAGCTGGTAATGAAACCAGGACATTATATTGGTGCCAAAACATATGGTCAGGGTGTGAGTCAGGGTTAAAGCCAGAAAGACAGTTTGAACCAAGTAAACAAAACCAAAGGGCAAAGCAAAGGTTGAGTAATAAGCAGAAAAATAAATAAATAAATAAAATTCACCAAGGGATGTCTGTTAGTGATGTTGCATACCAAAATGATAACAGTAACATGATGATAATTTGACAAAATTCCAGCATGTAAATAAACAAAATATGTCAGTTGCAGGGTGCTCTGAGCTGGTCTTCTCTTTGTACGAATTTTGGTAACAACACTAACTTTGGAGATTAGCACTACTGCAGTGTACCTCAGAGCTACAGACAAGCAGAAGATAAAATATAAGACTAGGTGCAGTTGTAATGTGCTTCATGGAGGTGGAAAAGGTGAACAAAATTGTGTACTAATTTAGACCACCTCAAGGTTTAATGGACATAATATGGTGGGTAATGTTAGAAAATTAATTCCAAACACATCAATCAGACTGTTGCAAACATGAAAAATCACAAATATGCCATTAAAAAAACATATTTTACATTTATGTGTGAAATTAAATATAGTGTGATACTTAATCAAATATATTTAACCCAATACCAAAGAAAAGTCAAGCAATGCATTGAAACATTTATATTACATAATCTAAGAAACAGAAAAATATGGATTAACATACATACATATCATTAATCTTTAGTAAAAAGGCGCAGAGTCTGTGTCTCTAAATAAGAAATCACTCGGCTGCATGTTTGGAGAGTGCTCATTAAATGATGCTGCTAGTTTCCTTAATACTGTAAGCCTGTGGAGAGTCATAGTGGTATCTTTGCAAGTGTTCTCCAGATTTAAAATGAGATCTCTCATGCTGTGTATTATAGTGCCTGTGCTTTATTGTAAAATTTGCACTGCAATGAGGCATTCTTTACAAATACTGTACCGTTTCTAAACAGGCATTTTATATGCTTTGGTGACTGTTGGATCAATTTGTTTATTAGGAAAAGCTGGGTGTATAATCATAAGTATCAATTTTTCTGTATTACCTATGTAATTGAGAAAATTACTTCTAGCATTATGAGATTAATATCTCATAGGATATCACATGCATATAGATACACTCTGTGAACACCACATATAAAAATAAAATGAACTGGGAGGATGTTCTTCCCCAGAGATGTAAGCCTGTGGTCACTTGCACATTAGTTTGAGGGGAGACAATGTAATGTTTGAGTAATCATGTATGTGTATTAAGTGGAAGATTGTGAAGTATCACTGAAACAGAAAAATGCTGGTGCTGTTGAGGGAGGGGGAGATGTTTGAAATTTCATGATTGTAGCTGCAACATAATTCAGTTGATGACAGCAGAAGGAATCTGAATTGATTCTGATCTTCCAGTCTGGAGTTAAAAGGGAGGGATAATTTTGGCAGGGATGATGTTATCATACTAAAATCCTGTTGCAGCTACAGTCAAATGATGTTGCCTAACACTCAATGCAGTAACATGCAAAATAGAAATAAATGTAATCTTATGATCACTATAGGCTCTCCTAATAGTATGACAAAATTAATCAATAGCAGTTACATATTTACCTTAAGAAAGATAAAGTCATACCTCTTGGCTTGTGTGACGCTCGTGAAGGAGTGATAAATTTGGTAACCCACATGCATTACTTTTTTCTTGCGTATGCATGGTGCACATTCAAGTCACTATGACAATGGATCATTATCCATCCATTAGCTGCTACAGAAAGATAATTTTCTAAAGCATTTTATTGATTTTATTAAAATCAAATAACATTCCATACAAGCAAGTTTAACAAAACTAAGTTTTAAATCAACTCCTACCCATGTGCAGAAAGACAATAATGCATATGATTTTAAAACATTTACCTTTTGTCATTATTACTTTCTATATACTTTCCATATATTTCATGACCTTTTCAGACACTCGATGTGAATAGTATTTATAAAAAAGACAGCAACATCTATTTTGAAATAAAGTAGCTTAATCATTTGTGATGGACAGCCGGGTCCCATGCCCGACTGGGATGCCCCTGCTGCATATGTTCCGGGGGAGTCACCATGGACAGCTCAATACCTCCCCCGGGATGCTTGGTGGCAACCTCCCTGGCCGATGTTGATTCCCCAGTCTCCCGTATGGCTCCATGGGACATTGAGTCCTCCACAACCTGGGTGGGAGCTAGGGTGGCCGCTAAGGGGTGCTGCCGAAACTCGAGAACCCGAGTCATCAGCCCCACCCGGAGGTGCAATTGGGACTAGGTGGTTATGCACCTGGATCACTTCCGGGTGGGCTATAAAACGGGCCAGCCTCCACCACTAAAGGGCCAGAATCGGGAGGAAGAGGACGAGGTCGCTTGGGAGGAGTGGTGGTGCAAGGTTGGAGAGTTGTTTGTGGAATTGTGTAAAGTGCTTTTGGGACTGTGTTGGGCCTGTGGGACACGGGGAAGACGTGCCCCACGGCTGAAGAACAAATAAAGCCTGTGTGATTTTTACACGTGCCTATGCGTCAGTCTGTGCCAGGTCGGGCGCTATATAGCGCCTTTCTCACACATTACAATAATTTCTATTAAGTTAGCATGAGGACATGCTGCACTTTTTTTCACTGTGCTTTATTCCTTTAAATCAAGGTGCTTTGTGTGTTAATGGGCAATCAGACTGTCACTTGAGCAAACTAAGGAGAAACACAAAACAACAAAAAGAATAGTAGTGTATTATTATTTTTAAACTTGGCATTGATCTTGTTCCACTGTTGAATGCAAAAGCACCTAGGTGTGAGGATTGTCTCCACCTAGTATTATACTAGTTTTGGTCTTGGTCTGCGGCTAGTACAACACTATTTCAGTAATGTTGCAAATGAGCCAATAAGACAGAAACAAAAAATAACATCCATCAAACACTAACATAAGAAATGAAATCCTTATATTCCAAAATCCCAAACTAGACAGAAACAAATTAGTGTTTTAAATGATAATTGACTACCCAGAAAGGTTTCATGTATACAAATAACATACATTTTCACATGTAAAGATTTTATATTTCTGCCTATTTTTTATTGAAATGTAAATTTAAAATGCTTGTGTACATTCAGAGTATATTGACTTACAACTCCATATCAATTTACTGTTCGGTCACCTCCCTTAATGTCAAAGTATGCATACCTCCTCTCTACATTGCAAATCATTGTGTAGGGATTCAAGGCATTTTTTAATATCTAGTTATACCATATTTAATTGTATTTTCTTTCCACAATAACACATTCATTTACTTTGGCACACATTAAGAAAATAAATCTTTCGGTCATTATATATTATGAAATTTTGTCAATTAATTTGTACTTCCCAAATTTGCAGCCTCAGCAAACATTCTTACTTCATCTACATACAGCACCTCAACCCACCTTAATTCGCCTAGCACTTTGTGGAAAATGAATCATTTTTCTGCTGCCTCTACATACACTAAGTAATTTTATAAGCCTTTTAATTTTCTATGCTTCCCAAGATTTTTAGAATACCATATAATAACAGGTTGGGTGGAGCACATCCTTAAACCCCTCACCCGTAATACAACGAGCTACATCCAGGACACCATTGACTTCTTAAAAAAGCTGTCTGCTTTAGGGCCCTTACCTGAGGGAACCTTACTAGCCACAATGGATGTTGAGGCACTTTACATAAACATCTCCCATGATGATGGCATATTGGCATGTGAAACGTACCTCAGACAACATGATTTACCCACAAAGTCAGTAATAGAAATGATAAAATTCACTCTGACGCATAATCTGTTCTCTTTTGGACAAGATTGCTACTTGCAACAAATGGGGACTGCAATGGGCTGTTGGTTTGCACCTCACTATGCAAACCTATTTGTGGCAAAATTGGAGGAAGATTTCATGTCAATGTGCATCGTAAAACCAATGTTGTATCTCTGTTACTAGATGACTTCTTCATAATCTGGACTGCCAGTGAGAAGGACCTTCTCCATTTTAATAATGAATAGAATTCTGTTCACCCCACCATAAAGCTGAAGCTAAATTACTCAAAAACAGAAGTCAGCTTCCTTGACACCACCGTTCAACTGAAAGACATCACCCTTGTAATTTCTGTTTTTCACAAACCAACATATAGATGGACCTACCTAAGAAATGATAGCTTCCACCCAAAGCATATAAGGCGCTCCATTATTTTCAGGCAAGCAATACAGTACAATCGTATTTGCTCAGACCCGACAGACCGGGATAAACAACTGCAGGAGCTCAGATGAGATTTCATCAGACAAGGTTATACCCCCAAAACAACAGACACTCAAATAAGAAGAGCTACTGCCATACCCAGAGACAACCTTCTGGAATATAAAAACAAAGGCAATGAGAACCGCATCCCCCTTGTTGTCACCTACAACCCACATCTTGAAACACTTCGAAAAATTATAAAAGAACTTCAGCCAATGCTAAACAATGACCAAACACTGAAAAATGTATTTCCTGAATCTCCCCTGCTGGCATACAGACAACCACCAAACCTTCAGCAACTAATTGTCCGAAGCTCCCTAAGTGAACCAACAGAAAATGGCACATCTCCCCGCCTACAGAAAAGATGTAAAATGTGTGCCTACATCTATAATACAGACCGTATAGTTATACCACACTGCCGACTTGAACATCACATAAAGGGATCATTTTCCTGCAGATCATCTAATGTGGTCTACCTAATTCTTTGCATGAAATGTCCTGGCATGCACTCTATGTGGGAGAAACTGGACAAACACTCTGCCAGAGAATGAATTTACACAGGTTCCACATTAAACATGGCAACACAGATGTTCCTGTAGCAGCCCACTTCAACAGCCATGGACACTGTGAGAGGGACTTTAAAGTCACAGTGCTTATGAGCAACTTCAAAACACAGCATGAGAGAGAAGAATGGGAAGTTAAACTCATACTAAAATGTAATACATTACAACATGGCTTGAATAAAGACAAGAGTTTTATTGCCAGATATGAGGATTGTTTACATCTCTCAGAATGACACAGACAACCTGTCTAAAGATCCACATTGTATTGTAAAACTCATTAGAAACTTCAAAAGACTTTGTTCGACAGTTATCTTATCCAAAGATCTTGACCATACATTGTTCTTCTCTCTCTTGTTAAATGAACCCTAGCCTGAATTAATCTATTAATTGTTTACATTTAAGATTTCTCATTTAAAGATTTACCAATGTTGTTTCTTGTCCTAGAGTGTATATAAACACAGGGAACTCCAGTTTCTGTATTACATCTTGCCTGAGGAAGGGGCCTGAGTTGCCTCGAAAGCTTGCATATTGTAATCTTTTTAGTTAGCCAATAAAAGGTGTCATTTTGCTTGGCTTTTCTCTAGAATACCAGGCAAAAACCTTGGCAGTGCTACATGCCCCTCTGTAGGAACAACACACAATTTCAGATTCTTCTTCACATTTTTCATATGCATGACTGCAGCCACATTTTGAATATCGCAATTTCCCACAGCTGTATAGTGAAACTTACATAAATCATTGGTGTCTTCAAGGGAGATATTACACATAGAAACTCAGACACTATAAATACTTTTGTTATTACTTTATTGAATTAATGTATCAAACCAAACAGCTATTGCATTTTTTTCCTTCCAAAGTATGCATTCTGTAATCTGGACCAGCCTCACTTCCTGCATGTAATCTTTTATATCTAAAGCTGAAATACTCAACAGAACTCCCCAAATAACCCTTTCAAACTTATATTTTTCCCTAGGAGCCACACAACTCATTTCACCCCCATGAAGAAGTTTCATTAACATTCACTATGTTCAGTTGGTCTCATAAATTCCAAATACAGTAAGAAATGTATGGGAGAATGTATGGAGTTACACAATGTGTGTGTATGAAAAGTGGAGTTTCCTGGTTGGTCTGTTTTGTGCTGTATTTCTCAGGTAAAGGAGAAAGAAAGAAAGAAATAACACCTTCCTTGTGAACCTTTACACTTTGTCAACTTAATGCCTACCTTGACCAACTACAATGCATTGTCCTGCCATAGATGACATTTAGCAAATAAAGAAGTGACTCTGTAAAAAAAGGCAGCTTAGATTTTAAAAAATATTTTTTAGGTAAATAGCACAGCAAATTTCCCAAAGGTAAAAATATAAGTAATTCAGTGCAATATATACTGTAGTATTTATGCAGTACTGTTTATGTTTTCCTTTAATTAAGACAGGTTGATGGTCAGAAAAGAGAGGTGTGGTGGGGTTTCTGACCATGAGGATTTTGGTTTTTAGTACTGTAGTTGGTTTTAAATTTAGTAATTTTGTTTTTGTGTTTATCGCTGTAGTGAGATGTCGCACGTCTTTAGCTTTTTCATTTCTTTTTTTCCTTCTTCTTAGTTGATTTTAAACTGTACCAGAGTGGGGCGATGAGCTTTGACATTTAATGGCATGCCAACTTCTCTTTCATGATTAAATCTTTTTTTTCTTGCTAATTCATGTTCTTTTTGCTTGCTCGCATCAGTTGCTTTGTTCCTTCCCGGACTACGGCAATACTGTTTGTATTAGCGTTTGCGCCATTAAGAAGATGGAGGTGAACCCTTTGGTATCCGCTTGTTCCTCTCTAGCCCCTGCAGCCAATTACAGCCAGCCCTGCACTTTCCCTGGGCTTTCTTCATTGCTGCATCTGGGAAGCTGTCACCGCGCTCCTCCATGCATACGTGTGCTGTATACTCCCGAGCGCCGTGATGTCGCCTATCACCAACTTGGCTCACGGTCTGAACAACCTGGATGTACTTGGCAGTGACACTCCAAAACTAAGACCCCAACTACTAAACAAAGTGCTTCAGATACTTTGGATGCAGGTCTTTGCATGGATTCTCCAAGCCCTGTAGATTAAACAATATTTGATGAAATATATGACAATGTTCCAGTAATAAAAGACACCAAAGTACCTTTCAGAAGAATAAAGTCTTTACCCATGAGTCTTCTTAGCTCAAGTCCTTCCTTTAAACCTAGAGATCATGAAGCTGAAGCCTTTGTATCTTAATGTCCAAGCAGAGTGGAATCTGATAAAGAGAACTTAAATGCAGGGTTTGAGTTCAAGAAACCCACATGGCCTATTTCCTGCACCAGACTTCATACCATCCATGGAAGTGATGGGAAGGAAGCCTTTGCCAATCGGCCAAATTCTGCACCTGCACTAATGTTATCACCATCACCAGAGTGGGCACATCCAGAAAATGATAGTCCCACTTCATTATGTTGTAGTTCATTTACCTGCTCTATTAATGATGAGGATGATGATGGATTCCTTGAAATTCTAGATGATGAAATAGAGAATGATTCAGATGTACCTACTGGGGTGGCTAGCCTACTGACTGCTCCACTAGTCCACAAGAAGCAGGAAGTGAATTATTAGCCTATAATTTGTGGTCAACCCCGAGGCCTTTTCAGAACTTCATCTCCTACATTCTCCATAACAAGGCCGGCACTGAAGAGGCCAGAGCGGCCCAATGATGAGAATAGTCCACTGAAGTTGAAGAGGAGGAAGAGTATTGTTGGTGCAGTGGTAGTAAATGATGACTTTGAAGAGCAGGAACTAATGAAGCATCATTTTGCCCAGAGAACAAAGTCTTTCTGTGACGCAGACATTGGGAAGTTGATAGAGAATGATACTCCAGAACTCATTGGTGATTTTTCCAAGCCTTTTATTTTGCCTACCATAGAAGGTAAACATCAGGGGCCTCATGCATAACGCCATGCGTAGAATTCGCACTATAACATGACGTAACCACAAAAGCGGAAATGTACTTACGCACAGAAAAATCCAGATGCATAAATCTGTGCATTCACCAACTTTCATGTTCTTCTGCTACATAAATCCCAGTCAGCGTGGAAATTAATGCACATGCACGCTCCTGCTGCCCCACCCCAACTCCTCCTAGAATTACGCCTCTTTGAATATGCAAATCAATATAAATAGCCCCTTACCTTCAGCGCTTCAGAAAGACAACAACAACAACAACAACATTTATTTATATAGCACATTTTCATACAAAAAAAATGTAGCTCAAAGTGCTTTACAAAATGAAGAATAGAAAAATGGAAGACACAATAAAAAATAAACATAAGTCAACATTAATTAACATAGAATAAGTAAGGTCCGATGGCCAGGGTGGACAGAAAAAACAAAAAAAATTCCTGAGGCTGGAGAAAAAAAAAAAAAATCTGTAGGGATTCCAGACCAAGAGACCGCCCAGTCCCCTCTGGGCAATCTACCTAACATAAATCAAAAAGTATTTAGGGTTTTCATGGAAGGACTTGATGATGATGGTCACGTAGACTTCTGGCTTTCAGTCCATCAATGTTGGAGCATCATGATGCTTTGAGTAGGTGGTGGTGGCGTAGGCCGCCACCACAAAGAAACCGGAAAAAGAAACAGAAGAGAGAGTAGGGGTCAGTACGGATTTTGGAGCCACTATGAATAGTTATTATGATGAACTGAACATACAGAGTATCAGTATTAAGTTAAAGTGAAGTTATAAAAAGGCCATGTTAAAGTAATGTGTTTTCAGCAGTGTTTTAAAGTGCTCCACTGTATTTGCCTGGCGAATTCCTATTGGCAGGCTATTCCAGATTTTAGGTGCATAACAGCAGAAGGCTGCCTCACCACTTCTTTTAGGTTTAGCTTTTGGAATTATAAGGAGACACTCATTTGAGGATCTAAGGTTACGATTTGGAATATAACGTGTCAGACATTCCGATATATAAGATGGAGCGAGATTATTTAAGGCTTTATAAACCATAAGCAATATTTTAAAGTCAATCCTGAATGACACAGGCAACCAGTGTAGTGACATCAAAACTGGAGAAATGTGCTCGGATTTTCTTTTCCTAGTTAGGATTCTAGCAGCTGCATTCTGCACTCGTTGCAAGTGATTTATGTCTTTTTTGGGTAGTCCTGAGAGGAGTGCGTTACAGTAATCTAGGCGACTGAAAACAAAAGCGTGAATTAATTTTTCAGCATCTTTCAATGATATAAGAGGTCTAACTTTTGCTATGTTTCTTAAGTGAAAAAATGCTGTCCTAGTGGTCTGATGAATATGCGATTTAAAATTCAGATTACAGTCAACAGTTACCCCTCAGTTTTTTACTTCCGTCTTGACTTTTAATCCTAATGCATCAAGTTTATTTCTGATGACCTCATTGAATCCATTATTGCCAGTTACTAAAATTTCAGTTTTCTCTTTATTTAGTTTAAGAAAATTACTAATCATCCATTCAGAAATACCAGTAAGACATTGTGTTAGTGAATCGAGAGAGTCGGAGTCATCAGGTGCTATTGATAAGTACAGCTGTATGTCATCAGCATAGCTGTGGTAGCTCACGTTGTAACCTGAGATAATCTGACCTAGCGGAAGCATATAGATTGAGAACAGCAGCGGACCCAGGATAGAGCCTTGTGGAACACCATATCGGATATCATGTGTCTTTGCGATGTGATTACCACAGCTCACAAAGAATTTTCTACCTGCCAGGTAGGATTCAAACCAGTTTAAGACACTGCCAGAGAGGCCCACCCATTGACTAAGGCGATTTCTAAGAATATTGTGATCAATGGTGTCAAATGTTGCACTCAGATCTAAGAGGATGAGAACAGATAAATGGCCTCTGTCTGCATTTACCCGCAAGTCATTTACTACTTTAACGAGTGCAGTTTCTGTGCTGTGACAATGGCGAAAGCACAGGAAAAAAAAAAAAAACTTCAGCGAATGTGAAATGGAAGTCCTGCTAGCTGAAACAGAGGCCAGGAAAAATATTTATTTGGTAGCTTAGGAAGTGGCATTAGCAACAAAAGGAAACTGATGGAGTGGCATAGCGTGGGGGACGTTGTCAAGAGTGCTGGAACAGAAAATCGTACTGTGACCGAATTAAAAAAGAAGCGGTCATACATCAAAGTTGCCGTGAAAAGGAGAGTTGCAGCTCATCGTCTGCATGTTAGCTCCACTGGAGAAGGTACTGAACTCCCGGAGCTCACGCCGTTTGAGCAGCGAATTGCTGCAATTATTGGCGACACACTTATTGCTGGTATTTTACCAGTGGGGGAGGGAGATTCTGACATCACCGCAGGTGCTGGTGAGTTTTTAATTTCTTTTTTGACTACCATTATCCATACTCGTGTAAATAATTTGCATGTGTAATAAGACAAACAATCAGGTATTAATTACTGTTTATTTACTTCTAGACAATACTACAAAAGCTGACCCCAATGCTGAAGACATGGTTCCGGGTGATGATGGTGCAGCTTCTGTGCTGACCACATCTTCAGGCGCAGGCTGCTCACACACCGCTGCCTCGGAAACTGCTGGGCGATCATCTGGCCATGGTCTGACTAATGCAGTTCTAGAATCTCAAAATGCATTGGTGGATGAGGTGAGAGATGTGGCCAATGCACAACGGGATGTAGCCAATGAACTACGAAATATCAAGGCAGTATTGTGTGATATTAACCAAAAATTAAAAGAATTTGTGAAAAAATAAATGATGCATCTGCTTACCTGTTATTACATTCTGTTAATTACATTCATTCGACATTGTAATGCTGTCCGGTGTGGCTGATCATTTGGTGGTCCAGGGTCAGGTTCATCATACCGCATCTCTTCAGGTACGGACAAGTTACGAATGAGTGCCGTATTATGTAGAATGCTACATGCTTGCACGATGCGACACACTTTCTGTGGAACATAGAGCAGCACTCCACCAGTCTTATCCAGGCAGTGCCAACAGCCCTTAAGCTGCCCTATAGTACGTTCTACCACCGCCCAAGCATAAGAGTGGAGGTCAGTATAACGTTGCTCTTGTTCAGTCAGGGGGTTGGCGAGAGGGGTGAGGAGCCATGTCTTTAGCGAATACCCACTGTCACCTGAATAATCGTGTTATATGGTCACATCATACAGATAATGTACAACTGTAACCAAAAAGGTAATAAATGTCTTATCTTACCAAGAAGCCAGCCATCACACAGAGCACCATTTTCAAGTTTGTTTCCCACACTACTGTGTCTCAGGATGAATGAATCATGAGTTGAGCCAGGCCATCTCGCAACAACATTGGTGAGGTGCTTTTTCACATCACTGATGATTTGCACATTAATAGAGTGAAAATGCTTTCTGTTTACATAAACAAATTCATTCTGTGAAGGTGCCTTTATAGCAATGTGTGTGCAGTCGACTGCTCCGATTACATTGGGAAAACTGGACATTGCTACAAATTGTGCTTTGATGTTTGCCTGTTCAACCGTAGTGTACGGAAATCTTATATATCTGCTTGACAAGAGGATAATACCATCCCATACAGCTGGCATGGCACAACTCAGTGATGACTGAGAAATATCGGATCGGTCATCCAGTTCACGCTGAAAAGCTCCTGTGGCTAAAAACCCGAGAGTGGACAAAACTTGCAAAGGAGCAGGTAGAGCACAATTCCTCAAAGTCTGCCTTTGTACAACCGACGCCAATTCAGCACAGAGCTCCAAGAGGATTGGTCTTGGAAATCTTAACCGACTTTGAAGCCAGTCATCATCATCTGCCAAGAAATCAGTATGATCTTGGAATACGCGTTCTCTTCTAATCCTTCCATTTGTGAGGTCCTCTAGCAACACTAAAGCAGCCATGCCAGTGGAATAGTTTGGCCATTCTGTGCACCATTATATTGTTACAGGTTGATTACAATCAGGTGCCTTAAATTTATGAACGATATGCGGTTAATTTCAGTGTATTTGATAAAGCTGCCGTCGTGGATGTGGATCTAAGAAAGGGTAACCACACAGGAACAGTAGCACTGCTTTAACACTGGGTGCCGCCAGTCTGTAAAACCGAGTGGAGAACTTGCGTACGACAGGGTATGAGGTACCGTGGAAAAGTGCGTGGCTTTACACCAAGTTTAGGTTTTATACATCGCGATTTGAACGTGGAAACGTTCTTACACAACATTTCTGTATGTACGCACTGTTTATACATGAGGCCCCAGGACCTTAAATACATTACTCCTGAAATGATAGTGGCAGTGCTTAATGGGGAGTTCTCTCATCTTTTTGAGCAATTTGTGATTCTAGACTGTCGTTACCCATATGTGTTTGATGGGGGACACATAAAGGGTGCACTGAACCTGCACATGGAGAATGAAGTGGAGGAATATCTGCTAAAAAGTCCCATCACACCCTCCTCCCCAGATAAGCGGGTGTTGATTATCTTTCACGGCAAGTTCTCATCAGAGAGAGATGTGTCGCTTCATCAGAACAAGAGATTGAATGCTCAACAAGTATCCAAACCTGCATTATCCAGAACTATATATCCTTAAAGGAGGATACAGAGAGTGTTTTCCTACATTTCAGACAAAGTGTTAACCACAAGACTAGAGGCCCATGCACCACGTGGACTTCAAAGAAGATCTGAGGAAGTTCCACATGAAGAGCCGCACATGGGCAGGAGAAAACAGCAGGAGAGATTTATATAGTCATCTTAAGATGTTTTAAGAGAAGCTGTGGATTGCAGGAAGAGGAGGATTGCTAGTTTTCCACATTGAGTTAAAGGCAGTTCTGTCATTTTTACACAACTGGAGTTAGAGTTGGATGACTACTCCTCTTTTGGAATGAAAACAAATTATTTTTTTCCAGTTTTTGGTTTTAAATTTTACCCCAACACAAACACCGTACTGTTGACCATTCAAAGCAGTTTCTTCTAGGTTTGTACTTTGAATTGGTGAACATTTGGGAGTTTGCCTTTTGAAAAGTTTTGGTCTCTGTCAGTGCCAACTGTAACTTGACAGCTTCCTTTAAACAGAAGCACAGACAAATAAGGAAGCTACAGCCACAGGAGATCTTACTGTTTTTGACTAAATGTTCACTTTATTAACTACAAACACAACTCATAGCAAAGATGGTGCGGACTGGTGTGGCTGGCCATCTGCTCATCTCGCTAATCTATGTTTTATCATTGTTTTTATGTATTAGTTTATCTCAACGGCCACTATCTTTACTTAACATATTTTCTTGCTTGCTTTCCTCTCAATTTCCATCTCCTGATGGGATATTATGTGAACCTCCACCTTTGTTTTAGTCACCTGCTGACTTCTTCACCTGGATGCCAGTGTTCACCTGTATCAGTGAGCTGAATGCCTCTCGGAGATGCAAACGCACCTGCCACTGCCATGGAAAAAGTAGAGACGGTATTGCTGTTAAACAATGCCGACTCAAGTCCCAGAGCTTGGATTCCCGATGCCTGCGAGTCATCTATGACCGATCTTCTCCTGCACAGGACTCCATCCCAGGTTCATGTGCGCTGGACACCGGATTTAATTTCTCCAATTCAAGGCGGCATCACTTTTCCTCGCTCACCCGTGCTTATCCCGCAGCAAGCTCTTCTACTTCTATCAAGGCTGCTTTCTTGAATGTGAGATCAGTGTCTAATAAAACTTTTATTCTGCAAGACTTTATTATCTTAAATAATCTGGATTTCTTTTTCATCATCGAAACCTGGATTGTAAATGGTGACTCTTCATGTTTTACTGACTTGGTACCATCAGGTTATTCATTTTTAAACTCTCCGCAGCTGACTCGTCGTGGTGGGGGCATTGCCACTGTTTTTAAAAGTATGTTCTTGTGTCGGAGCCTTACAAAGGGTCCGTTTAGTAGCTTCGAACTGCAACTTTTTGAAGTGTGCAGCTCCCCTTCTTTGTTGTTCGCTGTGGTTTATAGACCTCCTGCAATTAATGATATCTTCATTTCTGAATTCTCTGATCTCCTGGCTGATATTACCCTCTCCCATGACAAAGTATTTATTGTTGGTGATTTTAACATTCACGTTTGTTGTCAATCAAAACCTTTGGTTAATGACTTTTTATCACTATTGGACTCATTTGATTTTATCCAGCATATTAATATGCCAACTCACTCTCTCGGTCACACCCTTGATCTCGTTCTTACATGTGATATTTCAGTTAAAAATATTGATTTATGCAAGTTTCTTTTACTGATCATTTTTCTATAATAATGGATTTGAATATTACTGTAGATGTCCCTACTACTAATTGTGCTCTACGCTGCTCTCGTTTTATAAATTCTTCTATTATATCCAATTTTAAAACCATATTCTCTAGTCTTGATGTGTATGTCCAATATGATGGTATCGATGATTCTGTCTTAGAATTTAATTCTTCTTGTAAAATGGTTTTAGACTCAATTGCTCCACTCAAGAAACGCTGTAATAAGGGAAGACCTGCGCTCTGGCTAAATGAAACTACACGATCGCTGCACCGCACCTGTCAAACTGCGGAATGGTGTTGGAAAAAAGATGGACTGATTGTTTCTAAACAGATTTTTAGGACTTCTCTATTCAACTTTCAGGTTGCAGTTAAGAAAGCTAAACATGATTTCTTCACTGATTTAGTATCCCGTCATTCTAAGAATCCTAGGGTCTTATTTAATTCAATTACTGCGGCCATTCACCCTCATTCTGTGATGGGATTAAATAGCACTGTTCTTTCATGTGAGCAGTTTCCTTCTTTCTTTGTCAGTAAAATTGATAAAATTCACTGTGGTATTGTTCCAACTGGCTATGAACTTCCTACTGTTAATCATGGTATTGTCTTGGAATCGTTTGATCTTGTTTCACTTTCACAGTTAAAAAGAACTATTGACGCTCTTAAACCAGCTCTCAGTCTTCTTGATATTGTACCACCATGCCTCTTAGTGGAAGCCTTTGATGTTTTAGGCCGATCTTTACTAGCCATTATCAATGGTTCCATTAGTGAGGGTTTTGTGCCCTCATTTTTTAAACATGCTGCGGTGCGTCCCTGTCTAAAAAAGGCAGAAATAGATCTTGGAGTTTTAGCCAATTTTCACCTGATTTCCCAATTGCCATTTCTGGCTAAAATATTTGAAAGAATTATTTATAATCAATTAGTTGATCACCTTAACTCCAATAATTTATTTGAGATCTACTAATCCGGCTTTAGGCGTTATCATGGTGTTAAGACGGCCCTCCTTAAAGTATTCAATGCCATCTCTATTATTATTGACTCTGGTGGCGCTGCAGTCCTTGTCCTCCTGGACCTGTCCGCTGTCTTTAACACTATTAACCATGAGATATTGCTGTTGCGGCTTGAACATCTTGTTGGGCTTAAAGAGGCTGCTCTTAACTGGTTCAGGTCATATCTAACTGGTAGACACTTTTCAGTGACTTTAAAATGTGGTCTTCCTCAGGGATCCATTTTGGGCTCTATTTTGTTCTGTATATACCTTCACCCTATTGGAGCTATTTTTAGAAAATGTAACATTTCTTTTCACTGCTATGCTGATGATACACAGGTTTATATTCCCGTCTGCAACTCTGCAATAAATCAATTGCACAACAGTCTTTCTGAACTAAGATCCTGGATGGCTAATAATTTTCTTGATCTGAATCAAAATAAAACGGAGGTGCTTATAGTGGGTCCATCAGCTAAAGCCCAAATTGGTCTTGGACTTCTCGGCTCTTTCTCTGTCTTTTGCAAACCTCAAGTCCACAATCTTGGTGTTATCTTTGACAGTAACCTCTCTGTTGAGAAACAGGTTAATTCTGTAGTCAACAGTTGCTTTTTCCAGCTTCATCTATTAGGTAAGATCAAGCCTTTTTATCTTCTAGGGATCTAGAGAAAGCTACTCATGCTTTTATCTTTTCTTGCCTTGATAACTGCAACTCGCTGTATTAGCAAATCCCTGATATGCAGGTTACAGTTGGTGCGGAACGCTGCCGCTCGCTTTCTGGGGCAAGAAAGTCTGATTCTGTTTCTCCAATATTAGCTTCTTTACAATGGCTGCCTGTCAGTTTTCAAATTGATTTTAAAATCTTGTTGCTAGTTTTTAAATCTTTACATGGGCTTGCTCCTGCCTATTTATCCGAATTGTGTGTTTTACACCAGCCATCTAGAGTGCTTAGATCTTCTGGTCAGTTGTCTCTTGTTGTCCCTTGTACCAAGTGTAAAACTAAGGGGGACAGGGCTTTTGCAGCTGCTGCTCCTCGCCTGTGGAACTTTTTACTTTGTTACATAAAGGAGTGGTCTACAATTGAACTGTTCAAAACAAGATTAAAGACTTATTTCTATTCACTTGCATTCCATGACCTTCAGTAATACTGATGGTTTCCTCATTGTGATTATGTAACATTACTTCTATTTATTATTTATTTTATTTCTGTTTTATGTTATTCATGTTAATTGTATGTTTTTCTTTTACTCTATTATTGTAAAGCACTTTGGCCACAGCATTCCTATGTTGTTTTAAATGTGCTATATAAATAAAATTGACATTGACATTTAATTTAAAAACTATCAGGTATCTCCTACTGGCAAAATGTACTTTTTACAAATTGATGTTTGCTGTATTTGTTCCTCTTTATCTATTTTGTTTACTTTTCCGCCAACATGTCAACAGCTGAGTGTGTTTCTAAAAACATAAAAGGACTGAATTGGTAATGAAAAACTATGAATAACTGTCTTTTTTTCAAAATGATTCTGTCTTTTCAATCTAACCTGGACCACTCACCCATAAAAGTAAACAACACTGAAATTCATGCAAGTTGCACTATGATAAAAATTTTAGAACTTTACACTTCTAATTATTGATCCAGCAGGTAAGCTGTGCACAAAGGATTTGACAGTAAAAACCAAAGCTGTAAGTTTAGTCCAGCACGTGAACCAGGCAGGTTACTTAAATGGCCATCGCTCCAATTTTATAATTTGAAAGATCCTGTTAAAATTGCATTTTATTTACTTTATTTTATTTTTTGCTGCTGGAACTCATGTTTCCTCATGTTGTTAAGTTTGGAAGGTAATCTGATATTGATATTGCTTTGAGCCTACACACATGACTCAAGAAATACATAATTAACTAATCTACTTTACCAAATAAAGCATGATTACTGGAAATGTCAGGTTTTATCCTCTATTAATTCATAACAGTGTTATGATTCAGCTAAGCAGGTAAATGTAATGATTTGGTTTGTTATCCCACTGAATATTTTTTTAATCATTGAGGTGAAAGAAACCCATCCAAAAACCACTCATAATTATATACCAGATGGAATTCCAGAACTCCAGAAACAATTCCAAGTGTGAGAGCATTCAGCATACCATTATTGGTATGTGATATTGCAGCTGGCTATTTCCCTACACATCCATACATCTGTCTATATTACAGAGCCAGACAATCTCTTCATGACGTTTTATTACTTGTATTAGTGATTTGATGTCACATTTGTTTTTGTGTTTGACCTCATTATTTTGACCGCATGTATTTTCCGTATGTTCTTCTTAATTTTCTTTAAGCTGTATATTCTATTTATTTTTATTTTTAATGAAGTTTCTATTTATCCTGTGTTCATCAGAAGCTAACTAGCATAGGCAAGCACTCTTACCTGTCCATGCAAGGCCTTGCTACCATGACCAATATTCACATTATTGAAAGTAAAAAAGGAAAAAACAGAAGTTCTTTGCTCAAAACCATCAGGATGAGTAACCATTATTTAGCATTAAAAGGCAGACTAAGCAAACAGCATTGTAGCATAAAAAATCCCTAACATGTTCCAATTTTAGCCTTGAATGAGTCAAATGATGTATGACTTATTGGTGGTTCTGCTAGGATTCATGCAACTCTAAAATACAAGAGTGAAAAATAAACATAGTCAATAAAATGTATTTAAAAAGTGGCAAGATATGCACATAAGGCGTCCATTATATGGCTCACATCTCTCACGTTAGCTCTTAAAAAGACATACCCATTATATTGTACTGGTGGGATAACAAGTTGTATGAAAAGAAACAATCATGACCTGACAAATGCCCAATAAAAGGACTCTGCAAAGCAGTCAGGCTATATGTCTACATATTCCTAATGACCACAAGAACATAAGAACATACAAGAGCACAAAATTGCTGAATTTCTGCCAGGGTTCCTTTTTTTGTTTGTATTTTTTTCTGTTTTTTTGCTATTTGATTTTGTCCATGTACTGTATGTATGTCTCAATTACATTCTTTGTGTTTTGATGGTGGTTCCCCAAAAGGTGGGGCTACTTTCCCATCACTGCAAGGGACTGCCCACAGCCCTATAAAGGTGTGTTCAAGTCACAGTCCCTTGTGGTCTATTCAAATACACTTTGAAGTGATGAGTTTGTTGTGTTTTATAATTTACTGAATTTTTGACCTCTCTGCTCTGTATTTTCACTATTCTTTGGATTGCCTTTTGAAACTTTGTTTGCATTGGATTTCTTTGGCTAGCAACTTCTTTTTGCCTTTATGTACTTTGTACAGCTTCACTGTTTAACATAATCTTTTTAAAAGTAATCTTTTATTTTATAAAGGACCTGAGTTTGCCATTATTGCTAACTGGGGTTTGGCAGTGATAACCCTGTCTAGTGGGCATTTTTGAAAGTTTTTGAGACATATGTACTTTGGAACTCTCAAGCTACATAACAAAAAGCTATGGAAAATGGATCCAAAAAACAATGTGGAAAAATGCACACACAAAGGAAAAGAAATAATGGGAAAGTAATGTTTTTCAGGCGATAAACTGGCATAGTTTAGTTTACAAAATAAATCAGAAGAGCTGACAATCTTCCAGGCCTAAGATATCATGATGTCACACAGCAGTGCAAATGGTATGGGCTCCACAGCCATCTTAAATTTCATGAAAAGCTACCAAAAAAAATACTTCAAACTTTATGAAAATCCTGCAGTACTTCTTTATATTCCTTGCTTTATGCCCCAGTAAATACAAATCATTGTCAATATACTAACAACCCAATTGTGCTTCAATCACTCAGAATATGGAACCAATACAGAAAATACTTCAAGACAGATGAGCTTTTATCTGTGGCACCTCTTCACAATAACCTTTTTCTGCCCTCTAAAATATAAGCAGTATTTAATGTTTGGAAAATATATGGGATTAAATCACTTAGAGATTTGTACATAGATAAAGCCTTTGGATCCTATGAACAATTACACTCCAAATTTAACTTTCCATCAACACAATTCTTCAATTACCTCCAAATTAGATACTTTGCTAAACAAAATCTGCCCAGTTTTCTCACCTCCCACCTACTTCTACACTGGAAGAAATACTGATCACTCCTGAGGTCATTTCTATAATATATAAAAACATTTTAAAGTCCCTTCCTTTTAAAGATCCCAGAGTACAGTTGGAAAGGCATCTCTTACTCAGCATTTCAGAAAATTAATGGAAGGTAGCCATGCACAGAATTCTCTTTAACTTCATATGCACAAAGCATACAATTATTCAATTTAAAATATTTTATCAAATACACCACTCTTGTTTAAAGTTGTCCAAAATGTTTCCAGGGCAAGATCCAACCTGCGAACATTGCAATCGAGCTCCAGCCTCACTGGGCCACATGTTCTGGGTGTATAATAAATCTTTAAATGCCTTTCAGACTGCCTTGGTGTCACAATCCCTCCTAATCCACTAACAGCTGTTTTTGGTGTACTTCCAGATGGGCCTAAAGTGGAGAAGGACAAACAAACTGTAGTTACCTTTACTACACTATTGGCACGTAGACTTATCTTCCTCAACTGGAAGAATCCTAACCTCTTTTAAGTCAGTGGGTAATTGATGTTATGTACTATTTGAAATTGGAAAAAATTAAACTTTCACTTAGAGGATCTGTTCAAAACTTTTTAAAACCTGGCAGGATCTAATCAATAACATTTTAGAAAATGCACTTAAATTGGAAAAGGATTTTCTCCCCCTTTTTTTCTACTCTTAAAGTTTTAATCTAGCTGTTGTCCTTGCTCTCTTTCTCATGGGGGGGGGTGATTTGAATTTAGTTATGTCAAGTTACTTGCTTTAATTAAATTCAATAAAATGTTTAAAAAATTGTTTCCAACTGGCTGAAGAATCTGACTGATAGTTTTGAAAGCTGCATCTATAACCTATCTTGTACTGTTATTTTTGATGTTCTTTTCCTTGTATTGTATCTTTGTAACACCTTTCTTTTTTAAAGCTTCTTCTGATATTTTTTTAAAATGGTCAGAAATATTTGTAGCCTACAGGCTGTTGCCAAACAATGTGGCACTTGTTCATTTTCTGTATTAGTTTTCATGTACCACACATTATATATTTCTTAATGTATTGTTTTCATGTTTGCTTTGTAAACCACCTTGTGATTGTTTGTGTTATTGAATGTGTTTCCAAATCCACTTAAGTTAGTTTAGGGTTGTGGGTCTAACAGCCTATCCCAACAGTATTGTGTGCAAGGCAGGAAACTATACTGAATATGATGTCTGTGTTAATTGCAGGACATACAATACACACTCATGTACATACTGTAGGTTCAATAAGTTGACTGACTGAAAAAATTGCGGATTTTATCTTAAAAATTATTTTCACAAAACATTTTCTTTTCAATGTAAGATTTCTCATCTTTTGAACAGATTTTAAACAGAAATACAACATGATTCATAGCAATACAAAACTAATTTCCAAAGTAATTTGCAGCCCAAATTGGAAGTTACAACACCATTTTAACAAAGAATATTTGAAAGTGTGCTGGAAGACGTGCAGGTAAATTGACATGATTGTGTATTCTTGATTAAATTGTATTAACTGCACAGCCAAACGTAGACAAATGAAATGTTGTTTACACTTTGATAAGGGCAATTGATTTTCTCTGTAATGAAACATTTGAAAGCTATTTGATAATTTACCCATTGTTGCTATAAATAATTTTATACTCCTTCAACAACAGTTTAATGCTAGTGTGGTTTGCTAAAATAGCAAAAAATATATTGTATATGAAGTTTATACATCTCTGGTCTTTTAAAAATAGTAAGAAATTAAGCAGATTTTGATTTTCAAAAGTTATCATTAAGCAATTTGAGCTACATTGTTTGTATGAAAATGTGCTATATAAATAAATGTTGTTATTAAAACATATAGTGATAAAAAGAAGAAGTGCTTGATTACACATTAGGGACAGAGCTCACATTTTCTAAATTTTGCAAAGGTATAATTAAAAATACACAGGATGGGTATCTATATGTTACCAAAACTATAATCAGACCTTAGTTCTGTAGTATGTATGGATAAAGGAGAAAGTAACCTGTTGTTTGGCTCAACTAAATCATTCCAAATATTTTTAGCTGGTTCAGCTTATAATTTTGAATACAGATATAGAATTTGATCCAGTACAAAACTAAAAAAAAAGGACAGTCAAACATGCCAATTAGTCACCTGAACAATAGTAGTGACATAAGGTCAAAATACATAGATGATATTGCACTTGGTGCAGGCCTTAACAGACACTATCACTAGCCTGAAAAATAAAGCTAAATGGCAGAACATTGCTTCAATGGCTCTAACACAATCAATTGGAAGAACTACCCTTCTTAAAGTCCTAAATTAGCATTATATTAATACAGTGCTAATTAGTCAAATGTGACCGTCTCAAGCAAGTGAAGAGTATAGAAACACTATCCAACAAAACATCCCCAAAAACACAAAGAAAAATAATGTAAAAAACACAAGTCCACATGGAAATAATCTTGGGAAATATAAATATAACTCGATTTTAAAAGTACAAAAAAGATCAGAAGAATTGACAATCTGATAATGCCTTCAACCTGCTGTTATAGTTTCCCAAGATGGCCAACAAGACAACTCAACAAGATACAAAAATATCATATAACCTAAACATACAAGTGAAAACATCTGGAAAAGTACAACATCAGCTAGTGAGATTCAGAAGCTGGGTTTATTCAATCTCAAATCACTTTTATATGAGCAACACTTAACAAGTTTGTTTATTTTACATTTTTATATGTAATGACACCATATCCACTGATTAATACTATATGTTGTTCTGTAATTTATAAGACCATTTCTGGCTATTTGTACAATGGTGATATAAAATTCATTTCTCAATCAGTGCCTTTAGACTTTCAAGTATCAGTCACTCTATTTTTACTTGATTTCTTTGAAGTGTCTTTGGTTAACTATGAGACCTGTGCATGCATACAGTTAAGAATGTTCTTAACATTACTGCACTCATAATGCCAAAAATAATATGAATAGTTTATTGACAATTGTCTGTTTTCGATAATGTCATAGCTGACCTGGTACAAAAAAATTAAGATGCCTGTATGTCACCACAATATCACTGTAGTAAAGACATGAGATCAAAGTATATACAAAGTGCAGCTAGTGTAATCCTTAACAACTACTGTCATCAGCCTAAAAAAGTAAAGCTAAATGGCAGAGCCTTGCTTCATCCAAAGATGTTAACTCAGTCAATGGAAGCAATGTCCTACTTTAAGTCCTAAATAAGCATAAAATTAACATAGTGAGACGGACTGAAAGAAAACAGCCTCAAACAAACGAAGATAATAGGAACACTAACCAACGAAACATGCTCAAAAACATAAAGAAAAACAATGTATAAAAACAACAAAACCACATGGAAAAAGTCTTAGAAAATATTAGGATAACAGAATCTGAAAAGTACAGACTCTGGGTCCTCCAGAATGACCAGAAAAACTGATGATCTGATAATGCTTTCAACCTGCGAAGATGACCATCACGACAACGTGACAACTTGACCACACTCAAATATCATAACACCTAAACACACATCAGTGACATCATGGAACAAAGGGAAACACCAAAAAAGAAATGATGTGAAAAGGTGCAGAAAACTCTGCAAATACCCTGTACGACTCGACTTCAGAATGTGACTACCAGATTATTTGAAAGCATGATGTTGTAATTTCACCAAGGTTAATATACTTTGTATTTTATTTAGTGCAATCATTTTTTGTAGTAACTTCTAGACAGAAACATAAAGATTCTGAGTATATGCTGATTTTTATTATTAACTGTAGCTATAATATTATAGAAGTTATTTTTGTTATGTAATAAAATGACATCATTGCCATTTTGGGCAGCACTATACTAAGTGCCTGATGTTCAGGACTTTCTCTTAAGTTGTTAAGTTATATCTCTCAGACGTTGCTCAGGGTCATCAGGGTGACAGTTTAGAAGTGGGTACTTTCTGTAAAAATCTTACCTTTCTTTTGTTTGTTATTCTTCGGAAAACAAGTTAGTGACTGGGATATCACAACAAATTTGGGTTACTTTTTTTGCTTAAACAAAAGATTGGATTTGCAAAGAAAAACAACTAATATGAATACCTCCCACATATCAAAGATACATATTTAATGCTGGCCTAGTGTCTCAAAATTAGCCCTGTATGAATGAATGTGGCTGTGTGTATGATTATAGATTCCATCTCAAGTTGGGGGTCAATTCCTGTTTTAGCTGGAGGCTGCTGGGATATGCATTGCCACCATAAAAATTGAGTTAACTAAGTGTATTAGAAGAATACGTTTATTTATTTATTATTTCCACAAACTTTGATATTATTATTCTCTCACCCCCCCCCACTAGCTACCAGTACTACCTTTACAGAAATGGATGGGAAAGCGTCTTTATCTTTTCATGCATACCCTTAAGTATTTAGGATAAAAGAAATCAATATGCTGTCCAGCCGATAGCATAACTACAAACACTGGACATGATAACCAAAGCTATACTTTCATGCCTAACAAAATGAATTTTTCAACAAGAATTGAATATAAAAAAAACTTCTGTAAATATTAAGTAAAATAATTTAATGCCAGTTAGCATATACCACTTGACAGTGAAACATAATGAGAAAATATTTCAGATATGACTTATTACAAATATTTCACTCCATTGTTTATGTCAATCACACCTCAAATGAAGAATAATTATTTACAAGCAAAATATATGTCTATGTCAAATTGTGAGAGCTTTTTACGAGTACACTAAGATCACAATTTAAAAGAGTAAGCTTCTCCAACAAAAAATATTCTTCTCTAACTTAGGATATTAATTTCAGTGCTTTGTGGCTATGGTTCAGCATTACATTACTCATTTTAGAAATGGCATGTAAATTGCAAATTCATCAGTGTGAGACTAAGCTTATTTATTTAATAAAGTTGACAGCATGCTAAAGAAATTATTAGCCATCGTGTCAGCTATAGATTCTCTATCACTATTCATTAAGGTGGGAAAGCTACCAGGAGGAGGAAAGCACATTTCATTCCTTTATTGTCAGGCCATCCCTTGATTGCTAGGACTCTCATTCCATTGGGGCACAAAACCCTTCCTTTTTGATTAATGGAGCCATGGCTCAAGTTTATTTAATTGATAGCTTGTCCACTATTTCCTTCTCTATTTTAAAAGTTCAATTATACTCATACAAAGCAATCCATCATTTAAATGAAGTGACTGCAAAAGCAAATTAAAAGTGCCAATTCAAATTAACAAAGTTCAGAATCTCTAGAAATCTGTCCGAGAGACAGAGAATATTTCCTAAAAACAGGTAACATTTTTAATTTATAACTATAACTAGCTTCTTAGTCATTTTGTTTTACTTTTGCTTTAAATGTACTGGTTTATATATCAGCCCTAATGAAAATGTGTCAAGCGCTTATTTAATTTTTCTAATTTCTGCATTTCAATTCACCTTAAACAGGCATTTTTCTAAATGAGTTATCAATGTTCAATAAACTGATTTATTGGAAGCATTTAATTAATCAATATATAATTATTAAAATAGAGTGAATTCAAATATGTATGCATTTTGTGAAATACATTACATTTGATTTGACTCAAGTTATAAAAGAGACCTTATATCACAATATCCTATTTGGTTAAAAATATGTTCAATTTCCTTCCTTCTTAGTTTAATAAATGCAGAATAATATTGTCTTTCTTGCATATTACTGATTAAGCCTAATCTCATCTAAGGAATGAAAAAGTCTTTGGCAAGTTAAGAAAAGTCATTCTGTTCTTTGAAAGCATTGGATGTACAGTAAATAACATGGTGTGCGAAAAATCAATTTGTTATAATGACAAAGCACTTAGAAATCCCAAAAGCTCAAGGATGAAGAGTCGCTTGCTGGCTAAAATAGTGTACATTAAAAACAGTGGTGGTGAAAATGAGATGAAATCCCTGTTGGAATCATATTAGTAGGACCTAGGGGTGTGCTGAATTAAAGGCAAGAAATAATAACTCATCACTGAATTGTGTCCAGCTTTAAATCACCTGGGGTGTACATAGAAATTTAGGCATGCAAGCCTACTTACTGCATCACATAATAAGAAAATATCAATGGTAATCATTACCTGTTATATTTCGCTACAACAGTGAAATATATACTGTAGACTTCCCATTGAAAACTGCCTATTTAATAACAAATATTCTTTCACAATTGGATTTACATGCTTCTGACACAGCTTCTGCCCCATTGGTGCATGTAGGCTGGCGGTAAATAGAGACAAGAGCTTGTTTATTAATTTATTTTTTTTAATTAATTTCTACCAGTGGGTGGCACAGTGGGTAACATTTCTAGATTCAAATCCAGATTATCAGCATGAAAGTTAGATATTCTTCTTGTGTCCATGTGAGTTTTCTGTAATTACTTTGGCTTCCTTAACACTTTAAAGACACTCTTGTTAGGTTTGAGTTATTTGAGTGCGTGTGATTAAGCATTGTCACTGAGAAACTGACAAGACAGTTACTCTTGTGTTGAAACAAGCAGGTTGGAAAAACTGAAAAAATAAATAGGTCATATAATAGACACTGAACAAATCCAAATTAAACAGTATTTACATATTTATGGCACACATGTATAACAAATTAAATTGTCTGGAATGGAGCAACCAAATGTCAGACATTATCCAGCAAAAAACAGTGAGAGAATATTAGATATTTAGTTAACACTAGCCTTACAAACAACTTAGAAATATCATTTGGCAGTGACTGGACTTTACACCAGATAAAAAAAACTTTTTTGAGTTGTTAATTAATGACATAGAATTTAACTTAAAAGCCCAAGCGTAATTGATCAAATTTCAGAGAGCAAATCTGATCTAAAGAAGTATTTTCTTTTACTGAGAAATAGACCTTTATTGTTATACGATGTCATAATGGCATCATGGGTTTTGGTTTAAATGTATACTTCTGCATGCACTTTGTATGTTGTCCCTGCATTTATATACATTCCCTCCTAGTCTACAAATATGCTTTGAGGTTAATTAAAATTAATAAAATCTCTCATTATGTGGATGAATTCAGCAGGAGATTTTTGTCCCATCCATGCTTATATCCCATGCTGTGGACCACTGTGGACTCAAAATCTCCCATGATCCTAAATTAGATTAAATAGATAAGGAAAGTGGATCTAGTTGTGTCCTAAGGGTTTGGATAGAATTTATGTTCTCCCTTGCCCAAGCTATTAAACTTTATAGCATAACATCAATTCATTAATAATATTATAGATAGCCCTACATTGCTGAAAAGTCACCCCATCCCTGAATACTTAAGATTTTATTAGTGAACTATTTTATTAATGAAAAGAAAGTAAATTAAGATTTTGGCTATTACAGAATAAATGGAGACTACAGGGAACTCCACATCCCATTGCTATTATCAACCAAAACACATTTCTGTTGTAAAACTTTTGGGATTTAATTGCAGTAGCAATCTTGTCAGGTATTTTTAATAAGAAAAATTGAGATTGAAAAAGTTTCTTAAAATGTCATTTTTGTCTTTATTGAGTGATTTTTAATTAGTTTTGAGCTATGCTATCATAATTAAAATGAACATAATTAAACTCATTTCACTTCTTTCTTTGTACTGATCACGATTATGCAAAACTAATGAGTGCTGTCAGCAGGTGAAGCAGAGTTATCTCAGTTAATGTAACAAGATGAACACATATGCCTTGGAGGTTATGCTATTAAAGATCCGATTTTTTTTTCTGTCTCTACTGATGTCAAGAGACTTTTTCCCCAGGTAACACTATGCTGTTCAAGTATCAGGCCATAAGGCTTCTTCATTGCATGTTTAAATGCTTAGTTATAAAATTGCCTTATGGCCACATGCATTGACTGTCAATGTTCCTAAAGTACATCTGTTTCAGACTTCAGACACCAATTTGATGATATGAAATTGAATGATGTGACAAATACCATTACTTTCAAAACTGTGGTCTTTATACTTGCAATTTGACAATTTGGTTGGTGAATTTGTGTTTTGTCGTTTCTATAGCATAAACATTAAATTATCTTTTTTTTCTACATGCTGCATTTGCAGAATATCACTGTAACTGTCATTCACTCATTCTTGAAGAATAGTCATTTTAAAGGTTTCAAGATGGTTGTGAATAGCAACATTTATTTATGTAGCACATTTTCTTACAAATGGTGTAGTTCAAAGTGCTTTCCAAGATGAAGAAATAAAAGTTTATAAAAGATTAAAATAACATTAGGCAGTACTAAATAACAACGAATAAAGTAAGGTCCAATTGCCAGGAAGACATAAAACTATACTGTACATGTAAGTATACTTTATATTGTACATGTTTTCATAACTGAACAACGGAGTTCTTTTACTAATCTGTTAATTTTCCTTGTTAAGTGTTTAGCTCTTATAAAATCTGAAAAACTACCTTTACCACACAGTAAATAAAAAATCAGTAGTTTAATGAGCAAAAAATATTCTCAGCCTGCCAAATAATGACCCTAGGCTGTATTTTAGCAGTTATGAAAGACTGTATAAAACATTACATGGTGAAATGCAGAATATTTCACAATTATTAGGCATATAAAAATCGTATGGCATTCCACACAGTGTTGTGGTGTTCATCAAATCATTTTATTCATTCATGTTGCAAATCCAGCACATGGAGTATGAATAAGATGTAGAGAATACACATAGGTGAAGACAGAAAAGTGGAAGAGATTTTTTTTTTGTTTTCAAGCAGATTTTTAAAATTTCATTAACTTTACCTTCCTAAGGATATATATTATCAGCATCAACTCTAGTGAACAATGGACGTGAAATGCTTAGGCTTGTACTATTTGTTATCCAAATCACATAGATGAAAAAAGTGGTACTCTGATCAAACTTGCCATATTTTAAAGAGTGTCAACACAATGTGTCCCAAATAAAATAATATGAAAGAAACTTGAAATAATCCCAAAGGTAATCCTAACGTGAAATTGCATACAACAATATTGATACTAAAATAACAAATTTAGTGGTGTTAAAATGTTCTAAAAACCTGTTTGGCCAGCATCATATTTCATGGTGTGTACTCATTAAATGAAAATCAGCATGTCAAGAGAAAAAATATTCAGGTAAGGTAAGATGAATGGCAATTACCAGAAAATACAAACACGCTTCATTTAAATAAACAATGCAAATTTTTGGTTTGTAAGACAGTAAATGTAAAAGAAGTTTGAAGGCACTACTCTTTTATACATTTTTCATGTAAATGTTCTGGTTACTGTTTCCTTTCCACCAGTCTCTCATCCTTAACACTAAAATTACCAAAGCCTATGAAACAGCTCGTAGTCCCGGGCCACCTTAAATCCCTTCGCACCTCTCTGTCAGCGTGTTTTCTCTTGTAAATGTATCCATCAATGCAAGCAGCCTGCTATCCCAACCACTCACCCACCGTCGTAGCTCAGTTCACAAAGAATGTTCTCAGTGCTCAGTGTTTATCTTGGAGTGAAGTGCTGGAGTTGTAGAGGGTGTGGTACATGCCCGGACACCATCAGACAGACACCGCATCTTTATAAAAAGGTCTTTTATTTTGTCCTCCATTATAAATACACACAACTCAGTCCCACACATTCCACTGGGCCTTCTTGCCCCAATCACCTTAATACTGGGCCTTTTTCACTCTGTCCCTTGGACCGCCTTTCCTCTCTCCACGGGAGCCTTGTCCTGCTCCCACTCCCGACTCTAGCTCCCCGACTGTAGGAAGGCGGGCCCTTTTATTCTCCCCCAGATGTGCTCCAGGTGCTCCCTCTGACGTCACTTCCTGGTGTGGCGGAAGAGCACTTGGAAGCACTCTGGGCATCCCTGGAGGGATTCTCCTCCATCTTCCCGGGTGTGGTGGAAGTGAATCAATCCCGGGCCCTCTGAGACTCGGGGCGCCCCCTGGCGGTGGCCACAGGTTAAAATAGGCGTAAGCTCCCTTGTTCCACTCCTGCGGTCCTCCTCTGTTCCAGGGCGGTTGACCCCTCGTAGCCTGGAAGACGTACATGCCACCTTCCGGTCCTTCCAGGCATCCCGGCCGGGTTGTAGCCCCAGCCACTCGCCCCACTGCCCCACCGCCAGCGAAGACACGTCAGTCGAAGCGGTTCGTCCCGCGAGGGCAGCTCATCCTCGAAGCAGGTCCCACCGCTCGTCCAGGGTCCGGTTCTGTAACACTCACGGCACCCCAAGACTTGTCTTTCTTGCACCCCCTCCGAGGTTTTTCTGCCCCTTTGGGTTGAGCCACTCGCCCCTCAGTAGCCGCCGCCAGCTGTGGTCGTGCCCCATCGCCAGTGAAGAGTCCTCTGTTGAATTGGCCCGTCCAGCGAGGGCAGGTTCCCAATGGAGCAGCCTAGTACGTGTCCGGGATCCGGTCCTGTAATTAAAACAGAGAGAGGTGCAGGAGCGCTGCCTGGACGCCACCACCTGACGCCCCTCCATACTGCGAAATCACAGCGTTCCCCCCTTTGACCGGCACCCCACAACTTGCCTTTTCGGCACTCCCTCTGCGGGTTCCGTGCCCGTCCGACCATAACCGACGGGTTTACTCGCTCTTTCGTCTCCTCCACTGACTCAGAGGCTTCCCTCTGCACGTGCAGAGGCTGGCCCGTATCCATGCGCGAGCTCACAGGCTCTAGATTCACCTTATGGGAAGCCCCGGTTTCATTCTTCGGGCTTCTCCATTTTTTTTGGGATGCTCTGACGGTTTCAGTCTCCTCACAGGAAAAGAAGAGACCCCTCGCCGTCTGCACCCGTGTGGATCGACTTACAGCTGATGCTGGCGACGGCGGTGGTGCACTAGGACTCACGGCACTCATCAGCCAGCGTCTAGGCACCAACCCTCCCAGGCGATTAGCCCTTCTCGTCGCCTCCACTGTCGGAGTCGCGGCTACTTGTTCTCCGGAACTGCATGATACGGGGAAACAGTCGCTCGCTTGTCCTTTTTTATTTACGGCGCAAGTCTCACTCACCTGCATTGCCACGAGCCTCCGGCCAAATATTCCAGCGTCGCGTTGGTCCGCCCCCTGACGTGGCGCGATTGCTGTCCTCTTCAGCTCGACTAAGCCGTCTCAGAGGTCGTGTACGACCTGTAATAGTGACTTGGCGCGCCGAAGGGAATCCTCCAGAGCACGCCGAGCCACAGACACAAACAGGGCGTTAGCCGACGCGTGACTTACCGGTAAATCGGTCACTCTCGCCGGCTTCGCCCTGTGGAGCTCTCTTCCGGGTTGTCCTCTGCCTTCCCCTTGCTCGAGATGGACGTTCCTTGGTCCCGCCTCTCTCCAATCATCGGTGGGCACACAAGACACGCCGTCCAATCCTTTGCCTGTCACGGGGAGGGACTTCAGGTCCGCCTTCACCTTCTCCCTTCTCCCGAGGGGTTGAAGAGACCGGCTGCAGCACCTCTGCCGCTGCTTCTCGAGATGCAGCGGATCCTCCATTCCTTCCAGCGTCACTGCCCCGGCCTCTTTGTGTGGATCGACACAGCCAGGCCGGTGACGCGGAC
The DNA here is from genome assembly GCA_026402145.1 of Polypterus bichir lapradei. NCBI lineage: Eukaryota > Metazoa > Chordata > Cladistia > Polypteriformes > Polypteridae > Polypterus > Polypterus bichir. The sequence goes on from JANRMT010062806.1 coordinate 75,091,892, forward strand.
CCAGGCAGGCCCCACCTGAAACACAGACGCCGGGCTCGGCACGCCCGTGCCTCTCGGGCTGATTGTCACTGGGCTTGGGACTTACCTCCTGGATCCCGTCTTTGGATGCATCACATAGCCTGCCGGCCGTATCCATGGCTGTGCCGACCCCGTTTCCTACGGGAGCAGCAACCACTGGGGAGTCCGCAGCTCTCCTGCCTTGCCTGCCGTCTCTATCCCCCAACGGGTGGGGTATGAAGCTCTGGCGACCCTCTCGCGGCCCCTGGGTGATCTGCAATCCGTCCACGGTGCGTGCGTGGGCGGTGGCCACAGGTTAAAATAGGCGTAAGCTCCCTTGTTCCACTCCTGTGGTCCTCCTCTGTTCCAGGGCGTTTGCCCCCTCGTGGCCCGGAAGACGTACATGCCACCTTCCAGGCGTCCCAGCCGGGTCGTGGCCCCAGCCACTCGCCACAAGGGTAACAGATCATCATTGTCTACAACAATCTATGTAAATACATCGTTGAAACAAACGTTTTTCATGTTTTAGTAATAAATAACAAAATGTAGACATGAAATGTATAATGTGTGAAGCCTAAAGTCCAAATATCAAAAGGCAGAAGTGTAATACGAGAGCTTCCGTGGTTCAGCGGTAAGAACTGCTCACTTGTAATGAAGTCACTGGATCGATCCTAGCTACCACCTAAGTTTACCATTTTGAGTAGTGAGCTGCTCTTATTGTTAATATTATACAATAAAAACATACATTTGATTTGCGTGTGTAACGGCCAGTGTAAATTGTGTACTTGTACTTACAAGTACAGTGTACTTGTAAAAGTTAGCGTTTTTTTTTTCACTTTTATTCTCTCAGTCACAATCATGATACAACCCCCACCACCCCAGATCTGACAATTTTAGCTTTTATTTAAAACTAGGAATAAATGTAGATGTGAGTGGTGTTTTGAGACAATGGAACTGGACATTTTCTGATCTGGAGGGATAAAAGCTGACACACAAACTCTGGTGAATCTGCCTTCTTGTTATCTCATTGTCACTTGAATTTTTTTATTCAGTTTTATTGAGTGTTCCTGGTCACGCTGAATTAGTACGCACCTTATGGTCCATGATGTCAAAGCCGCACTGACCAAAAAAACAGAGACATAGGTATATATGACATTTAAAATAATTCATTTTATGACCTGTATAGTCCATTTCAGAAAACATTGTGGCACTGATGCAACATTATTCCTATTATTCATATTCATTTGTATACATTCTTGCGGTTATAATCAGTGACTGCGTTTTTTTTTTTTTCCCTGGTTTTGCCCAATCTCCATATTTTGGTGAATGGTGGTGTTACTTTTGTACTCCAGGACATGCAGAGGAAAGAATAGTACACAGTGCTATATACAGTCATCAAATTCAAATGTTAACAGTTCCCACACACCCAAGGACCGTTCTTCCTACATTTACGACATGTGTACCTGTTGCACACCTCTCTGTATGCTGTGGTTCCTATTAAATTGAAGGGGCACCTGACACTGACTGAGTTTGCTTTCCTGGGGGAAGCGGTGGTCTTGGAACAGAAGCTTGTCGATGTTGCATCCTCCTTTTCTTTTTCCATCGCCTTTTCTTGTAAGAAGCAATGACGAAGTTCCTCTGCAAGGTGAGCCAAGAACAGTCTTCTTTTCTCAATGGACCCAGTGCATGCCTGTTGTAGCACACAGCAACCAGCCACCTGCGTGCTCCTGTTCGCACTGAATAAGCTCACGTCTTCTGGTCCATGATGTCAATGCAGCAGCGGGGAAAAAATGAAGAGACAAATATATGTGACATTTTGACAAAATCATTTTATAACCTGAATAGTATGAATCAGAAAACATCATCGCGCTAATGCAATATTGTTTGAAAACAAACAGCGTCAGATCGGGTGTAAATTTATGGTAGCTTTTTTCAGTTTTATTCTCACAGTCACATTCACGCTCTCCCAAACCCCCCCTCCCCCCTGGATCTGACCCTAACTAACAGCATCAGCATAAATTTACATCCAATCTTACGATGTTCGTTTTCAAATAATATTTCATTAGTGCGATGATGCTTTCTGATTGCACCGATTTCAATCACAAAGTGTAAAGTATGATGAACTCTTATATCACCTTTTCCTAATGCTATGTTAGATAACACCTACATTTGGAAATCAGCAACATAGTACAGAACGAACACTGCAGAGCTTTTCTACACACTTTTCTACCAGTGCCATTCAATGTGATAATGATATAATTACAGTAAGAAGCATTAGACTGAAAAAAAAATACATTATTTGTGGCAACAAACCACCAAGCCCAAAAGGTACATGGCCAAATATGTACAATATATACAATAATGTGAACACAAAGCTACCACTGCTGCACTATACATAACAGATAGTACCTTCAGAGTGTGCATATGCACTACTGCCAATGTAACATTGTCCAAGCAGTACGTCAGAAGGTGTAGTAATGCAGTCTGTCCCAACTCTGCTTGAAGAGAGACAGAAGTTTTTGAAGTAATCAACAGAAGCTGAAACATCTGTGCAAACTGTTTGCTTCAATTTGAAAGGCTTAATTTACTTTAATTGCTGCAGAACATCTTTAGGTGGTAACCTATTAGTTGGTCCCTGAAGAAGGCCCATTTGTAATAGTCTGATATTTCATTTTCAGTGTTTGTGAAGCTAAATTTAAACCTCTGGCAGTTTACTGCTTCTCTTTTCAGCATTTTAGATCATTGATTGCATTTCAGCTGATTAAATATGAAGAAAAACTAAAACTGAGGTGTTGTAAAACTTTTGAGGGGTAGTGAATATCCATCCATCCATCCATCCATTATCCAACCCGCTATATCCTAACTACAGAGTCACGACGGTCTGCTGGAGCCAATCTCAGCCAACACAGGGCGCAAGGCAGGAAACAAACCCCGGGCAGGGCGCCAGCCCACCACAGGGTTTGAATATATCCGTTCAGATATATACATTGGTTTAGATACTCTAGTTGAAATATATATAAATTGGTTTGCATAGATCCGTTCTGATATATATACATTGGTTGAGATACATCCGTTCAGATATATACAGTGCAACCTCGGGTCACGACCGCAATTCGTTCCAAAACTCTTTTCGCAACCCGATTTGGTCATGACCCGAACTAATTTCCCCCATAGGATTGTATGTTAATACAATTAATTCTTTCCAGACTGTACGAACTGTATGTAAATATATATTTTTTTAAAGATTTTTTAAGCACAAAAATAGTTAATTATACCATAGAATGCACAGTGTAATAGTAAACTAAATGTAAAAATATTGAATAACACTGAAAAAACCTTAAACAGAGAAAACTAACATTGCAAGAGTTCACGCTACAGCCTTAGGAACTGCTTGCTGTAAACACTTTTTTTAATGAGTTTTAAGCACAGGGAAAAAATGAAAATTTGAAAAATCCTTAATTTATACAAAAACTAACCATAAACAACCAAGAAAACTAACCTTGCAGCAAATCGCCATGAATCTTCCTGTCTTTCTTGCATAACATCGCCTCGTTTACGCTATCCCCTGCAAGTTGCTTTTCGTTCAACCATATTAGCAACAGTTTTTCCACCTCTTCCAGCACTTGAGGCCTCTCCTTGGTTAACACTGTAACTCGTTTTGCAACATCATCTGCTTTAATGCCCTCTTTCTGCTTTAGAATTGTGGAAACCGTAGATTTTGACTTCTTGTACTCTGCGGCAAGATCAATAACACGAACGCCACACTCATGCTTTTCAATAATTTCTTTCTTTAATTTGATTTCAGTTTTCTTTGAACCTTTCTTCTCACCAACACTACCACTCTTCACTTGCTTAGAGGACATGGTTAATTGCAAAATGAATGCAAAAGCACACGAAATAGAGCACAAAGACTTCACAGCGAATGCACACACGTCTGACCGAGAACAATGTACAGGGAAAGACTGAACACATGCAGAAATCATTGGCGCATACGAACCGGAAAGGAAACTGGCTTGTTCATCACTCGAGTGTGTAGTCGTGAACAGATGCAAACGTTTGGCGAACGTTTTGGTCATAACCCGATTTTGTACGTGTTCCGAGACGTTCGTGACCCGAGGTTTTACTGTACATTGGTTTGAATACATCCATTCAGATATATACATTGGCTTAGATATATATATTGGTTTAAACAGATCGGTTTAGATATATACATTGGTTCAGATACATCCGTTCAGATATATATTGGTTCAGATAGATCCGTTTGCATATATAGGTTGGTTCAGATAGATACATCGGTTTGAATAGATCAGTTGGGATTTATGGGCAGGCACAACGCGGCCACCCAAGTTTAGCATCTCCCTTTCGCTTCATCATTGCTTCAACATTGTTGTCATTATTGTGCATATTTTATACAAGCAGCATATGCCTGTCTGTCGCATTTTGTTTTGTAAGCCGTCTTGGTTGGAGATACTCGATTTCAAAGCACTTTTTTTCTTTTCATTATTTAAAACTCTTGCACAGATACGCACCTTTTCGCCCCACTCCGTCCCGCACCGGCTCATTGTACCCGCCTCACTCACTGCCTCTTGTCCCTCCCATGACAGATTCTTCTCAAAAGCCGAGGAGGCAGGAACAAACCCCGGGCAGCCCACCGCAGGGCACACATACACACACACACACACACCAAACACACACTAGGGACAATTTAGGATCGTCAATGCACCTAACCTGCATGTCTTTGGACTGTGGGAGGAAACCCATACAGACACAGGGAAAACATGCAAACTCCACGCAGGGAGGACATGGGAAGTGAACCCAGGTCTCCTAACTGTGAGGCAGCAGCACATGTCACTTTAATAGACCTGCCATTACTGAGTCCCAGACATTATGGTGCTTTGAAGTAGGGGGACAATGTAGGAAAAGTGTTTTCATGTCTAACATACTATGTGATTGAAATGTGTGTAAATGTCCTTAAATGAAAAACTTAAATATGCACATTAATCCTGTCTTAATTTTTGTTTTGGTAATTTTAAAGTGTTGAGCATAGAGGTAAATCAATCTCCCCAACATCTTGGCACTGTACAGTTTAATGCATGATTTTATCCCTCAAATCATCCAACCATCCAAATCATACTAATCTCTAGCTCTAGGTATTTATTTTTTAAACAGGCGGAATTTAGACAACCTGCATTTTATTCTGACATGTCATTTTGAATACCATTTTTTTGGTAAATTGTTAGTGAATTTTTTCTTTTTGGTTTATATCTTTAAATTTATGTTCTGATATGTAAAAAGATTGATAAAAATAGCCACAGAATTAAATTAAAAGGGTCAAACCGGTACGCGTTAGATGATTGGGGCCTGTACTGTTACCAGTGAAATCGCGAGAAAAAAAAAAGAACTCCTTCCTAATGATGTTTTTTACAGCCTATTTTACTTAAGATCTCGAACAAAGTAGCTGAACTACTGGAAGTATGGTGTGTGAAGAAGTGTATAACTATTTTTTAGAATTAGATAAGTGTTTGGAACTTAGCCATGTTTGTTCTACGAATTTAACTTTGCTGGAAATTTCAGCTAGACATCTTGAAAGCCATTCATATATTATTTTGGCTTTTATTTCCGTACTAAATGATGCAGAACAGACATCAAACGTATCCACGTTGAAAAGGTTGTTGGAAAAGTTATATATTGAAATAAATTCAATTCTGGAAAGCATTACAGAACAGATTTTTCATTTCAGCCACAAATTTGAGATGTCTAACCAACCTCTCCTTCCCAGTGTGACAAGGAAACGTTAGGTCAACCAAGGTAAATAATTTATGTAAAATACATTTAATTGGTAAAAGTAACAATTTTTGTTGAATACTGTATTGCAGTGCAGAAGTAAACAGTGATGTTTTGCGGATAATGTTATTTGTTATAGTAATACACATGCTTGTTATTATTGTGGAGATTACACATTACAGCCTTATCTGGTCAGGGTTTCTCCTGCTATCCAAATTTTATTCACATATCCCAAAGACGTGTGTTTTGGTGAGAGTATGACAAGTAATGCTAGCATAACACCCGGTTTCACCCAATCGAGAACTGAATTAATCCAAATGTAAGATTACATGTGTAATTTCAGTTTTAACGGAAATGATTCACAGAAGTGATTTGTGTAGTTTAATATTATGAACGGGAGTTTATTTTAAAGTGTCAGTCTATGAGCACTATCCAAACATTTTCGATGTTTATAGATATGAAAAAAAAACTCACTTTTACAATGTTTTTTCTAGGTACTGTTTAACATTGTGCCATATTAATACCTTAAGAAAACTGGGATGCACCTGTATTTCAATAGCCAATGCAATGTGCATAAGTGTTAGAACTCTGTGTAACCACAGAACACACTTTGGTATATTGACAAATGAAGCATTTAGTGATATTTCCGATCAAGTTCTTACTTTGACGCCCAATGTTGGTGAAAGTTACATTGCTGGAAGTATTCGAAGTCGTGGACTGAGAATTCAAAGAAGACGAATATTAGACGGTGATGGGCCATACGAAGAAGAGTTTACAACATTTATATACCCAATCAACTATGGTAAGCATAAGCTTTTAAATATGCAAAAAGTACAAAATATTAAGACTCAAACATACTTCGTAGTAATTCATAATTATTCCCATTTCATAAATAGATAGAGCTATCATAAAATTATTTGTAATCAGCTGTGCAGCAAAGGTAAAATATTAACAGAAGCACATATATTTTACAGTTTCACATAATAGTAATTGACAAATGTTTAATTAATAGGTATTTTAAATTGTTTTGTAATTCCAACTAATGCATTTTGTGCTTATCTCCAACTTTTTCTATATGCATGTTATATATCATATTTCATGAATATAAAATACATTTTGAATATTTTGTTTCTGAAATGTATTTATTGTTTAAACAGGCACATTGATGGAAACCACAAGTTAGCCCAAAGGGGATTTTTCTTCCATGGATATATTGATGGATTCAGTCACTGCATAATATACATAAAATGCTGCACAAACAATATGGCATGTATGGTTCTTTCCCTTTTTCAGGAAGGTGTGCGCCACTTTGGTCTTCCATCTCGTGTTCATGGTGATGCAGGCCTAGAAAATATAGATGTTGCTCGATTTATTGTACGGCTACGAGGTTTGGGGAGGGGAAGTTTTATAGTAGGACGAAGCGTGCACAATCAGCGAATTGAAAGGTTATGGGCAGAGTTAAATAGGGTCCTAAGTTTCTACTATAAACTTTTATTTGTATCTCTAGAAGAAAACAATTTACTTGGTGTGATGTCAGCTGTTGACCTGTTTGCCTTGCAGTACTTTTATCTTCCAAGAATTAATGCTGGTGTCAATGAATTCATACAGCAATGGAATAACCACTCACTGAGCACAGAGCACAGCATGTCACGTGGACATCTGGTGTTCTACAACATGGTTTATTACAGGGCAATTTACAGGATGAATGTTCGAATAGCACAGCTTGTAATCAAAATGAACATACCACAGTTAGTTAGTTTGTCAGCAACAGTTCTTCCCCAAAACGAAGATTCATTTTTACAAACAATTGACCCATTCACAGATTATGGCAATCATGGCATTGAGCACTACTTTCTTCTTCGCACACATTTACACAGACCAGTATAATTTTGTATTACTACTACAATATTTTAGTAATCATGGAAAAAGAGTACCATCATAAAAGAATTCATCATGTCATAATATTAATTAATCCTCTGTTTAAAAAAAACACTTTTGTTTTGTTTCCCCAAGAAGGTATAGTTATTTCTGTAATTAGCATGGACTTTACAATTAATTTTATCAACATGTCAAAAAATACATATTAGTGTCTATCATAAAATCCAATGTTAACGTTTTTGCAAAGCTTAATTGTGTTACAACAGCATTGTAAAATTAAAAGTATGACAGGATGCTCAACTCTTTTTTTTATTACAGTGTCCTTAAGAAGGTCTACGATATTTTAAATCCTAGTCTGTGCATTGAACGTGAATGGTTTTGTGAAGTCTCCCTGTGACTTTGCAAACTTTTGGTGGGTTAAGAGGTCCCCTTTCCTTTCCTTCAGTCTTAGTATATTGCATCATGTTTCAGAAGTGTGGCTCAGGACTGTACTAATAAGAGACTGTTTAAATTGTGAATTTAAATATGCAAGAGGTTTCTGGGAAAATTGTTCAGTGTCAGTATTAAAGGAATATGAAACCAAAGGATATGTGTTGCCTTTTAAATAAAGCAATTTAATATTTAACCAATACAAAACATTTGCCACAATTTTAAAAAAGCTAGACAATTCTTTCTCTGACACTGGTGAATTTCTTAAGTTTTATATTTTTTGATATACATAGCCACCACCAAGACAAATTTTCAGAAGTTTAAGTGGACTTGAATGATATTCAAACTGTTATCTGGGCAAACAGCTGTCTGTAAAAGATGCAAGAAAGTGCAAAATGCGTTCACAATTAGAAAAGTTTAACAAATCTATTCTGGTGTTGCTAACAAATGCAGAACTGGAGATGAAATGAACAAAGTCAACCACTGAACACTCTACGAATTTGGTAACTTTCATGATCCTAAAACAAGCAACTGCACACAGTAGAGGGCAGGTCATGCTGTTCCAAAGCCAGGAGAGTTTTTGATGCCAAAATCCATATCTCTCTTGAATTCTGAGAAAGACTGCTTGAGAGGGATCCTGCTCACATTATCACATGTATTGGCCTATGGAAACCTTGAGCCATCATGCAAGAATTCAAGCCACGGTGCAGGACAAAATCCAAGCGGAAGGATTGTATCACTGCCAGGGATGAAAATCAGCAAATCTTCCAAAGATACCGTTTCAGGATCAACTATATATATAAAAAATAAATAAACACACATTATGAAAAAGGAATGAAATACTGACATCTGAATATATTTCAATGACACCTTTTCCAAAACTCATTCCTAGAGGAGCTCAGTTTTGGTTATCAGTAGTTGATCAACTAACAGATAATGGGCAATCTCTTACATTCAGCATCTTGAAGATTATCTCTCCAGAATCCAACCGTGCAGCTTTCTCGTTTAAAACGATTGCTTCCGATTTCAGACATTGACACTGTGAAATGTGAATTTCCGCATCTGATGCGGTAAGTTTTTTCCTCGTATTTGTGAACACAGATTTTAATACTTCTGGATGATGCTATATGGCCTGTAAAATCTCTAGTGCTCCCAGCCCTTCTTTAAAACTGGGTTATAAAATAACCTGTGTCAATTCACCAATTAGATCAACTCAACACAATTAAAAACGTCCAACTAACAGAACCAAGACTGTACCTTTCAAAATGGCTTCTTGTCTGCTGAAAGACATACCAATGAGCAACATCCAAAACTACGTCGCCCTTTTTGTGGTGGTCATCTTTTTTGAAGCAGCCTGAGAGACTCAGAATGCTTGCAGCTAACTCAACAGAATTAGACAGGTCTTTATCTGTGGTGGCATCATCTATACTAATAAAAGGCAAAGCCCTCACTGACTGACTGACTGACTGACTGACTGACTGACTGACTGACTGACTCACTCACTCACTCACTCACTCACTCACTCATCACTAATTCTCCAAGTTCCCGTGTAGGTAGAAGGCTGAAATTTGGCAGACTCATTCCTTACAGCTTACTTACAAAAGTTGGTCAGGTTTCATTTCGAAATTCTACGCGTAATGGTCATAACTGGAAGCTATTTTTCTGCATATATTGTAATGGAGTTGAGCTCGAAAGCCGTGGGGGCGGAGTTTCGTGTGACATCATCACGCCTCCCACATAATCACGTGAACTGACTGTCAACGCAGTGTACAGAAAACCAGGAAGACCTCCAAAAAGCGCTGAAGAAAACATGCATTATATAATTGAGAAGGCAGCGAAACAATAAGAAGCGAGCGAGTGACATATACTACCATATTCATGAGTGCTGCTACTTCGGAAAGAAAGCAAGGTGTAAACCTAAACTTTAAATTAAGTTCATAGACAGGCTACCGCTGGCGTTTCTCATGCCCATGGGTAATGCGGGATAAAAGTTTAATGAGAGGACGCAGGATATAAACGAGAGTTTTGATCACTTTGTAACTAAGTTAAAATTGCAGGTGAAGGGGTGTGCTTATGCAAATTCCGAGAGACTGTGTTTGTGGGGGATTGACAGTTAAGGCGGGTGGGGGAGTCATGTCATCATCTCCCCTCCCATTTACCTCATTTCGCTCTGAGCTGAGCTCCGCGGCTAACGCCGTCTTCCGAAGCAACTTCGTCACACTGCCACCAAATACTCACAGAAAAATCCACAAGTTAATACACACGCTGTCTCTAGAGTTTCTCCACACTGAATCCTCCAGGCACTACTTACAAAAGGTTACATTGACAATCGTGTTACGTTATTTTTAAAATCTTTCCTTTTCTTAGCACAAGCACAGCCGAGAAGCTTCGATGCATGTGCTCCATAACGTGTTAAAAAATAATGCATTTAATCACACTTTGCATTACAAGCAAAGGGGAACTTTTGTCAATGCATGATTTCCTGGTACACCAATTACATTGATCAGCGCATCCCGATTCATTTTAGCCTCGCACCACCTTGGTTTGAGAAGAAGTATGAAAAAATATGAGGTTAACACAGAAAAACAGATCACCAATTCAAGCTTTATGAATAATCGATTCGCCATCAATAATTGTTTTGGTAAAGCCATACTCAGTGTAATCCTCCTTCCATTTTATAATTTTTCCACCACTAGCCATGATTAAATGAACGGTAAAAAAGTAAGAGCGAAGCGAGGGTGACTTATTTAGGCAGGCATATATATGACAGCAACACTCATGACAATGGCAATCATGTTACGTTATTATTAAAATGTTTCCTTTTCTTTTTCATTACTTCTTTAACACACTACTTCTCCGCTGCGAGGCGCGGGTATTTTGCTATATATATATATATATATATATATATATATATATATATATATATGAATGACCTCCAAAGAGCGCTGAGACTTTTGATATCGTGAACGCGCGCATAGCTGTGCCGGCCTTTGAGACGCTGACTGTGCTTCTGCCTTAAGTCAAAGTGAGCACTTTTAATTTTTTTCATCCTCTCTCTGAGCTATAGCCCAGACAAGTGCAAACACGGGACCCCTTTTCTACACCGCGGCAAACTAATATTAAGGCGATTCGCACTTTCTTTTGCACGTATATGATTATGAGGTCGTCAGCTCGGATTATGAAGACACGCACACGAGTGGAGGACTGACAGTGCCATCACAGCCGATTAATGGCAGGGACGTCTCACCAGTCTACAGAAGACCCACCGCGACTGTCCCCAAAAGGCGATCATATCGTCAGCGAACACATCTCTGTATACTATATAAAAGAAAAAGGCAACTTTCCTTCCTTTACACCTTTTTTCCTTTTATCCCAAACCAAAGTCTTTCTCTCTTAACACTGCAGAGGACACAAAACTAATTTTCTTTAATTGCTTTTTCATACCTTCTTTAACACACTACTTCTCCGCTGCGAAGCGCGGGTATTCTGCTAGTTTATCTAATAAAAGAAATTATTCCATATTAAATAGAGTACATAATGGTAGCTGCACACCTTTCTAAATTATAATCTACATGTCTAAAAATCTGCTTACCCACTTAACACACTCAACTAGCAAACAAAGACCTTTTTTGTTATTGAAAGCATTTATGTATTTATTTTTTTTATGTACAACTTGGGTATCATGATAACAAATGGCATTCCCATAAGGTTACTGGTGGCTATAATTCAACTGTCAAATGTAAAACATGGAGTGGTTTGATGTTGGTCTGGCCTAAGGTTATGGTTTGAGATCATATGAACATATTACACAAATCTGATATGGTATGTTGACCTCCGAATATTCATAACTGGTAGTAAGGAAACACTTTTCCATTGCATTAAAATACAATTGTAACAAATAGTTCTTTGGATACATACTAACAAAATTCAGCAGTGTACAACAATTTGAAATACCCCATACAAATCTTAAGTTCAATCATTTTGCACTGCAGTTATGAAATGGGAATCTGAAAAGGGCATAAAACAAGAGTTCCCAAACTTTTTTCGGCCGCCGACCCCTTTACCAAATACTTTTAAAACCGTCGACCCCCTAGTCATTTACTTTACTTACTCAAATGAATACATTTGTACAGTACTCGATATTAAATATTTCACTAGATATCAGATTTTAATCACTTATAATTATGATTGAAAAAGATAAAATGGCTACGGAATATGGCATTATCTTGTGCAATATTTAATATCGAAACCTGCACTAACAAAAATTTAAGCAAAAAAATACGAGCAGAGTTTTTTTTTTTATATTTTTGACATTTATGAAATAAATATGTAAATTCAAAGTAAGTACAAATAGTCCAAGCTGTACTGTCTGCATTTCTTTTTTTGGTTCAGTCATATTATTATCTGAAGAAATACAAACTTTTATTAACAAACAATTTCGACTGCCCCTGTGATTAAAAAAAAAAACAATAAAGTATGTACTTACTTGAAACAGAAGATTTTTGTTCTTATTCGAATACATAAACTGTGTCCTCCGATTTTCTTTTTCGTAGTACTGCTCCTCAATAAATAATTATATTCAAAGTTCAAATCACAAGTAAGTACATGTCACATCAAACGAACCAATTTATAGTGTTTTATGAAAGCATGACTGTACAAGACTGATAGATTCTGCTAATATCGAATATCCGTCGTCTCCTCCCACCGCAAGCAAGTGCGGACATGCAACGGTTTTTCATGTCCGCACTTGCTTTATTACGTTTGATAAGACAATGCACAGATACTGTATGTTTGTGTTAAATGTATTTTCATGCATTCTTACGTGTGACTCTTTTAATGACACATTTTACCTTGGTACCATGTGTCAGTTTGGTATGTAATGAGTTTTCATCAAAAAAGTGTTTTTTTGAATTATTTTACTTCTTAATTAGGTACCTATTGGAATCATAGATATTTTGAAGTAACAAACAAATAGCAGTAGTAAGAGGGTCTATTTTTGCTGTAGTCAACCCCCACATTCTTTTATTGAAACTACTGACCCCTAGAAAGTTCAAATCGACCACTTTGGGAACTCTTGGCATAAAACAACAACATGATCTTTGCACATAGTACAGAGATTTCAAACAAAAAGACAGTGGGTTTTGGGAAGGCTGTCAGGCAATTTTAAAGAAGACACCTTCCAACGCATCTCATTTCTAAAAACCTGGACAGGTTAACTGTTCCATGGCCTTTTGCAAACTGCAGTTAATTAAAATTGATAAAAACCAATACTTCAAATTGACCCTAATTTGAAAAACAGTGGCACAAACCATGCAGGAGGTGGAAAGTTTATTTACGTTCAGTGTTGCAACCTAAAACCTTTGCTTCATCGGGCCCCTCAAAAATACCACTTTCTTCTTTCAAATACAAAAGAACAAGTTGGAAAAATCCTCAGAAACACCAAGATCATCTGTAAATTTGACATCAATTCTTTTATAAGGGGAGAAGTTAGCTCTGACCATTGCCCGCTTGATTCCATCTTAAACACATTTGCGCATTATATTGAAGCAAACAACTTCCTCTTGGTTCAAGCTTTTAGAAAGTGAATGCAAAATGGCTTCCATAGATGTGTGTTCATCAGCTCTGCAGACAGGACAGAACAAACATCAAGCAAGATTACATATTACAATCTGCAGGATTAAATTTTCAGAACAGACCAGAACATGTTATAATCTTTACTCAAACCATAATATACAAGATTGTGAAATGTAGCAGTTAAACCCTTATTCTTCCTAAGGTTAACAGAGGTTATGTACATGCTGATAACAAGAACTGCTCCATAAAACGTGCAAAGTAACTGCTTTTTTAAAATCAGGTTTTTAAACCAAAAGCCTCTTTCCCATATGCAAGGTTTGTAAAGAATTCAATAGCTTATTTTATTATTCATAATTTAATTAGGACATATATACATATGTACATACAGGCATACACACACACTATATAGAGTCTTGACATGCCCCACTATTTTGGGATTGTTGCATAATATTACACGTGTCTGTGTGTTTATATATAACACAGACACGTGTGATAGTATGAAACAATCCCAAAATAGTGGGGCATGTCAAGATTATTGTAAGGGTCGAGGATTAAACAAACTCTGCCTTTAGTTCATAAATGTGTCTTTAAGGTGCCACCTTATATATATATATATTTATATATATATATATAAGACACACAGCCTTTCTATTGCCCAATAAATTATTTTTCTTTACACAACTGGCCTAGTTGTAATCTACACAGACTAAAAGCTGAAGGCACGAGATGTGTTAAATACGCCACACAATGCTTAGCAAAATGACTTTCTAAAATTCAGCTTTTAAATTGCCATGTCAGTTAAGTTTAAGCAAGATGATTCAACAAGGAACTTACTGAAATGTGTTTGATTCTAGAAGAGATCTGTTTATGGCTCCTTGCAGATCATCATCTTCATCAGATATATACACCTCAGGAGACATTATGCCTATGTAATTTCTGTAAAGCATAGAATGATGAATATTTGCACTAACATCCTATATATGCTCAAATATCTTATAACTCTGGTAAGTTCTTTTGTCAAAAACTGACTGACCACCACCTCTTAAAAGTAATACAATTTAAAAACTAACGGTTGATAAACTATGAAATAAAACATACTGGTAGCAAGAATCTGTAGAATCCAAAGTTTCTGTTTGAAGTTCAGTGCTAACATTTGGTTGGACAAACACAGACGACAACTCGTCATTGCCTTCACAAGTATTCACTACCACCTGCTTTAAAATGCACATGAACAGATTTTCCAAATTTATATAGGGTACTAAATAATTACAACATTTCCAATAACAGATCATTGCAATCTAGTTTGTATACGTTTACTCACTTCATTAAAGTTTGGTGTAATTTGTTAAGATTCAAGTTATATCTGCAGATTAACATTTTTATTTACCTGTTTCTTAATTGCTTCCACTTCTCCAGCATCTTCAGAGGTATGTGAATATATTAAGATCATTACACATGATTAAAAATTCAGGGTATGGCTTTTACTTTGGATGGTTAAAAAAAAATTAGCAAACCGCACAGTTATATTAGTTTTTAAAAACATACTCTCCAGAAGGGTTTTGTCTAAATACACAGTCCTTTGGTGGAATATTTTTTTCTGCATGTACCCACTCATCGTTTGGTTTGCTGTAAATGACGATGTTACCAACTTGTTGTGGCATCCAAGTAAAAACTCAACCCTATGATTTAGGGATACAGCATTTGCAAAAATAAATTAACTTGATTCATATTGAAACGTGCGACAACGAAAAGTCACTTACCGGCAGTTGTCCAAAAGAGGTTGAAAGGCTTGCCGGACTGCATTCACAACGAACGATTCATCCCATTCTACTCTAAATTTGACGACAGATTTCACATGACCACTTTCAAAATGCCATACTTTCATTCCTCGCCTAGGTACCGAATTGGATCTCTCATCAGGAAGCAAAACGACTTCTTTAGTGAATGCAACTCCATCTTTTTTCTCCCTTTTCTTCCCATGCAGTTTATCACAGCAACAATAAATGTCCAAATACAGGAAAATAAATAACTAAATAAAAATGGAAATAACATATTCCGTCTCAAGAGTTTAAAAAAAGAAAGGGCAAACATTGAATTCCAATTTTATATATATATATATATATATATATATATATATATATATATATATATATATCTTTACACAAGGCCGTTACCCGTAGAAATATTTTGCATCCCTTGAAAATGTATTTCTCAAATTGTATATAGGGGCTAACCGTGGCCCTCTTGGAAACAAACCTATAACTTCTTGATCGACGGTTATGTTCTCCACATTATGAGCTCCAGTTGGAGTCGGCACCCGTGTCGCACAAGCCCTTGTAAGGGAGTCTATTAAAGTCTCATTTTGCAGCAAGCTATGTATAACATCTCGTGCCCGTTCAAATTGCTTAATTAGTGAAAAGTTAATTCAGTCCATCCATCCATCCATTTTCCAACCCGCTGAATTCGAACACAGGGTCACGGGGGTCTGCTGGAGCCAATCCCAGCCAACACAGGGCAAAAGGCAGGAACCAATCCCAGGCAGGGTGCCAACCCACCGCAGTTAATTCAGTCTATGCACCTAATTGTAAACAATACCGAAGGCAAACGCCAAAGAACTAATTCCTGATTTGGGTTTTTCATGGAAAAGATCGCCTGAATGAGTAGTTAGGACCCCTCAGCTGATATCTGGTACGTTCTTTTTTATTAAAACATGCAGTACATGCTAGGTAATCGCTACATGGTACACACACACAGAGAGCTATTGTATACTTAGGCGGCCAAACGTAGAGCCTGCCAAAAAATGTGAACCAAATCATCTGAACCGATGTAAATATATCAAATATGTCTTCTGTTTTATTTATTGGTTAGGTTAGACCGGTTTAAATATATATACACTGGTTTTGATATATATACACCGGTTTGGATATATATATACTGCTTTAGAGATACATACAGTGGTTCAAATATATATACAATGGTTCGGATATATACAGTATAAATCTGTTCAGATAGGCCAGTTTACATATTCTCTTCTTGTGTCAGCGCATGCATGTATGAGTGCTTATGCCTAAAAAAAAAAGACTGTCCTGTCAAAATAAGAGACTCTTTCGCCTTGTTGACGTGAATCATCTTTAAATGAAATGCTGCCAATAAGGAATAATAGAAATCACCATGCTGCTTTCTATCTATGATGAACTAAAGATTTATGGGGTGAAAAAATGATCGCACTTGACAGATACGCTTCATCAGTAGTATGCGCGACCCACGATTTGTGAGTTTGAGTGTGTGTGTGAGCGTGTACGTGCTTGTGTGTGGTTTTGTCAGATTTATTATAAAAACAGTTAAACATCAGTTATTTGTGAAGCGGGAATATTCTGGTCATTTTGATCCCTGATCAACATTTAAAAGAAACAGAGCAACTCCAGTGTTTTCTTCCATAACATCCTTTCAGGAAATGGGACTAAGTTCCTTGCTGAAGCAGATCGCCCTTTAATGAAATGCTTGCAATATGGAATAACAGAAATCACTGGGCGGCTTTCAGTCAATGATAAACCAGCGTCTCATGAGGTGAAAAAATGGGACGTACTGGGGTTGCAATCAATACTTTCCAGTAACTCGGCTTTTGAGAAGAATCTGTCATGGGAGGGACAAGTGGGAGCGAGTGAGGCAGGTACAATGAGACGGGGAGGGACGGAGCAGGGCGAGGAGGTGGGTATCTGTGAGAGTGTTTTTAATAACGAAAGGAAAAAAGTGCTTTGAAATCGAGGACCCCCAACCAAGACGGCTTACAAAACAAAACGCAACAGACAGGCATATGCTACTTGTATAAAATCTGCACAATAATGACAACAATGTTGAAGCAATGATAAAACAAAAGGGAGATGCTAAACTTGGGTGGCCGCGTTGTACCTGCCCGTAAATCCCAACCAATCTATTCAAACCGACCTATATATCCGAACGGATCTATATGAACCAATATATATACCTGAATGGATGTATCTGAACCGATGTATATATCTAAACCGATCTATTTAAACTAATATATATATATATCTAAACCAATGTATATAAACCAATATATATATCTTAACCAATGTATATATCTGAACGGATGTATTCAAACTAATGTATGTATCTGAACGGATGTATCTCAACCAATGTATATATATCAGAACGGATCTATGCAAACCAATTTATATATATCTCAACCAATGTATCTAAACCAATGTATATATTTGAACCGATATATATATCTGAATGGATGTTTTAAAACCAATGTATAAATTCAAACCAATGTATCTGAACCGATATATATATCTGAAACAATTTATATATTTACGAACCAATCTTTTTTTCCCTGAACGGCCCCTCATAATTAATGTATATATATATATATATATATATATATATATATATATATA
>JANRMT010062806.1:75110074-75140733 GCA_026402145.1 Polypterus bichir lapradei
TATATATATATACTGAATATATATATATATGCTTTTGCATATTTTGACCTAAAATTGAGTTTGGTAGGCGGTATTAATCTAAATTAGTTTGTCCTAAAATTGGGTTTGGTCTGTAACATATATATAGGGTAAAGCCACACAATGTAGGAATTTGACATACCTGTTAGGCAGGGTTCAACCAATGAGTTTCCACATTGTTATTCAGCCTGAGCAGTGAACTGAGTACAAAGGCAAGCGATGAAGCGTCTGTGCCTACTGCTACCCAACGGAGCACCATGGAGACAACTGAGGGAGTAGAGAAGAAGGCAAAGACACCTAGCAAGATGAAGGTAACATTGAAGGAGACAAAGGATCTCAAATGAGATGCAGGCAACACTAGTTGACCATGTCATCAACCATGGCTTGAACATGAGAGAGCAAGGTCAACATGTGTGGGCCAATGTGCCGCATTTTACAGTGGCTGGCATAATATAATAATTTGAAAATGAAGATGAGTACAGTAACTGTGGCCTCTGCAGTGCAATACTTACTAACTGTAGATTCAGACATGATACATTTCCAAAAAATACACAAAGATGAGTAAATGTGTGTTTTTTCAGAACTGCAAAAAGACTCTGAAAGAGAGAGAGGCAGCTTATATTTAATCCATAAGCAGCAGACCGCAGAGTTAAACATGGATACCAACAATTTCACTGCACACTGAAAAGCAAAATGGATTGCATTGCTTTGCATTTTCCTATTAGTGTTAGTGTTTAGAATTAGCTATTCATCTGGGATTTGGTCTCGTCTGATGCGAGAGATGGACGTCTTAAGTGGAGCTCCGCTAGCAGCGGTGTTATTTTTCATATTATTTGCTTATTATCCTGAGATATCCTGTATTTATTCAACCTGAGAGGGACTGCTACAGTATATGTAAGCATATATAAACATGGCCAAAAAGAAAGGGGGTCCGAAAGAATCGAAAACTAAAGCTACACCCAAGCTAACATCAGCAAGCCCTAGTTTAAGATACAGCCTTTCAGAGACAGACCTGGATCAGATTGGCGAAAGTACAGACTCCTCGGGACCACGGTCCGCTACATCGTTGCCAGCTGAGAGCGAAAAGGGGAGCGAATGTACGATCGTGAGTGCAGATCTCGATAGCTCGCCGATCAGAGAAGATCACCTGAAACTGGAAAAGGCCTTGCAGTCCGCGGCTTCAATTACTCCACGTGAGCCGGGAGCAGCGGGGACACCAGCTACAGTACAGCTTGCCGCTTCACCTACGGTACATGAAAGCACAATTGGAATGTCTAAACTGCAGGTGATGTTCGCTGAGCTCATGCAAGATATAAAGAAAAGCGAGAAGGCAAATGAGAAGGCAAGGGTAAAGGCAAATGAGAAACTGAGGCAGGAGGTGAGACAGGAGTTGAAACAGGCAAATAAATGGCTGTGACAGGAACTGCAACAGGCAAATGAAACGCAGCGGCTAGAACTGCAACAGGCAAATAAAAGGCTGCGACAGGAGATGCAACTTGAGCTGCGACAGGGGCTGGGTAAAATTGAAGAGCACATTCAGGAAAATTCGGTTAAACTGAGCACGCTTACTGATCAATTGGAGAATCTCAAGGAGACGTTCACGACTCGGATTGAAATAGCCGAAAATTTAGCTGCCAGTGCTGAAGAAAAAGCAGTAAATGTCAGCTCCAAATGCAAAAAACTCAGAGAAAGACTGGCTGCTTTGGAAGATGGAAGCAGAACGTATAATGTCAGAAATGAAGGTATGCCTGAGAATTGAGAAAGTCCAAACCCTGTGAAATTCGCAGCTGATCTTTTTTCTAAAATAATCGGGGACAACTTTAAAGCAGAATCTGAGATTACTGAGATTACCGCGTACGCGGATCAAACACCGTTAGACCCAGATCTTTTATTATTCGCTTTGAAAGATTATCATTTAAGCTAGAGGTGATGGCACTCCTCAGAAACAAGCAAGATATTATATATGAAAATAACCACATTCGTATCTTCCCTGACTTCTCTCCAGCAACAGCTACTAAACGCGCAGCCTTCTACAACATTAAACAGCGGTTACGGCAAGCCAACGTCAAATACAGCGGAATTGCAGGGTCAATTCTATGTCTTCGCTAGCAAGGAAGAAGCAGAAAAGGAATTAAGAAAGCTGATCCCGGGACTATTCTGATACATAATAGTGAGTCATGGCCGTTAATGATATAGTATAGATTAATAATCTGATCTATTTGTTTAAAATACGGGTTTTTATCATCATATATTCTCATTATTACTTAGTATTACTAGGGCGCTATCTGTTTATGTTTTATTGTGCTTAATTACTTTTTCTTTTTTCTCTTTTTTTTTTTTTTTTTTTAATTAGCTAATTATTTCATCTCTACCCTGAATGAGACTGTTCAACATCATACCCTTGGTTTATTGTTATTGCTATTATTGCATTAAGACTTATTATGCTTAATCTGGACAAATTTTTAACACCATCCCCCTGGTTTATTATCTAGGTGTATTATCTTAATGCACTAAGATAGCTGAAGACTATATATATTTTAATTGCACAATTTTTTTTTTTTTAGACTATATTGGTAATAGATATCTCTATCTTTTAACCCTAAAACGCCGCTGCGTGGGGGCTTGTTTTGCTTTGGACGTGCTCTGTCTCTGGGTATGTCAGAGGACTGGGACTGTGTGAAGTGGGTTCTAGCCTCACTTGGGGAGGCAAAAAGGGGTGGGGGGTTAATGGGGGGAGAGAAAGAGAGCAGGCTTGATCTATACCTAATCTATCCTCTTAATCTTTATAATTATAACTACCAACGTAATAATAAGCTGCATGGCAACAACTCTAGGGGAAATAAGAAATTAAGGCCGAAGCTGTCTCACTTCCAGTTAAGACTATAAAATGACATCAAAAACTCAGAATCAATGTCTCCATGTTGGGACAGTTAACTTCGTGAGCTGGAATGTTAAAGGCCTGAATCACGAATTAAAGAGAAAGAAAGTACTCTCTCACCTAACAGGTCTAAACGCTAAAATAGTATTTTTACAGGAGACCCACTTACTAAGCAAGGATCAGTTCCGGCTGCAAAAAGACTGGACTGGCCAAATGTTTCATTCTAGTTTTACAAAGAAAACTAGAGGTGTGGTAATTCTCATACATAGAACAGTACCATTTGTAGCATCCGATGTAGTATTGGATCCTGAAGGGAGATATGTAATGGTCATGGGAGACTTATCTAACTGTGAAATGATCTTGATAAATGTTTATGCCCCTAATGTTGATGATAAGGAATTTATACAAAATTTATTTGCATCCATTCCCAATCTGAACACTCATAAATTTATAATGGCTGGGGACTTTAATTGTGTTCTAAATCCACTTTTAGATAGGACTTCTTCCACAGGGGGAACGGCATCTAACACCACAAAGATAATTACAAAGTTTATAACTGATCACAACTTATCAGACCCCTGGAGGTTTTTAAACCCAAATTCAAGAACATATTCTTACTACTTACCAGTACACCATTGCTACTGAAGGATTGATTACTTCTTTATAGACAATAACTTCTTGCCTATGATTAAATCTTGCAAATACGATGCATTTGTTATTTCTGACCATGCACCTATGATCTTGGAGCTAAAATTACTAAGCCCCATACACTCACCCCGCAGATGGCGCCTCAACCCGCTTCTATTAGCAGACGAGAATTGTACGGAATTTATAGCCAAACAAATCAAATTCTTTCTAGAGACAAATACATCCCCCGAGATCTCTGCAGGGATACTCTGGGAAACTCTTTAGGCCTTCTTAAGAGGACAGATTATCTCATATCTTTCCCAAAGAAATAAATCCGAAGCCAAGAAAGTAGCAGAGATAAAAAGCGAAATTACTAGAATAGATGAAGAACACGGCAGACTACCAAGCGAGATTCTACATAGGAAAAGGCAGGCTCTACATTCAGAACTAAACCTCTTGACAACTAAAGAAACTGAACAACTAATTTATAAATCCAGACATCATTACTATGAACATGGAGAGAAAGATAATAAGCTTTTAGCTCAACAAATTCACAAGCAAGAAGTGCGCAACGCAATCTCAGAAATCACCAACTCGAATGGAGATAAAATCGTCGACCACAAAAATATAATGCACACTTTCAGAGACTACTATAAATCCCTATATACTACTGAGTTTAAAGAAGACAATACACAATCTAATGCATTTCTGGATACATTACAGATAACACAAATAGACACTTTTAGTATGGAGGAACTTGATAAACCTCTGGCATTATCAGAATTACTGGATGCTATAAAGTCACTCCAAGGCGGGAAAGCAGCAGGCCCTGATGGCTACCCTGCAGAATTTTACAAGAAATTCTCCGCTTAGCTAGCTCCCCTCCTATTAGCAACATTTACAGAAGCCAGAGATAACCAATCTCTTCCTCAAACCTTTTGCCAATCACCAATCACCGTTTTTCCAAAACAAAATAAGGACTTATTACAATGTGCATCATACAGACCAATTTCACTTCTGAATAATGACGTTAAAATACTCTGTAAAATCATAGCTAGAAGGATGGAGAAAGTGCTCCCCTCGGTAATATCACAAGACCAAACTGGTGATTAGTGAGCAGCAGTATGGTTTCATGCCAGGAAAGAGCACCAAAGATGTAATGTTTGCTCTGAGGGTGTTGAAGGAGAAGTATAGAGAAGGCCAAAAGGAGTTGCATGGCGTTTTTGTGGACCTGGAGAAAGCATATGACAGGGTGCCTCGAGAGGAGTTTTGATATTGTATGAGGAAGTTTGGAGTGGCAGCGAAGTATGTAAGAGTTGTACAGGATATGTATGAGGGAACTGTAGCAGTGGTGAGGACTATGATAGGAGTGACGGATGCATTTAATGTGGAGGTGGGATCACATCAGAGATCAGCTCTGAGCCCTTTTTTATTTGCAATGGTGATGGACAGGTTGATAGAAGAGATTAGACAGGAGTCCCCATGGACTATAATGTTTGCTGATGACATTGTGATCTGTAGCGAGAGTAGGGAGCAGGTAGGGGAGACCTTAGAGAGGTGGAGATATGCTCTAGAGAGGAAAGGAATGAAGGTCAGTAGGAACAAGACAGAATACGTGTGTATGAATGAGAGGGAGGTCAAAGGAATGGTGAGGATACAGGGAGTAGAGTTGGCGAAAGTGGATGAGTTTAAATACTTGGGATCAACAGTACAGAGTAACAGGTATTGCGGAAGTGTGGTGAAGAAGAGAGTACAGGGAGGGTGGAATTGGTGGAGAAGAGTGTCAGGAGTAATTTGTGACAAGCAGGTATCAGCAAGTGTGATAGGGAAGGTCTACAGGATGATAGTGAGACCAGCTATGTTATATGGGTTGGAGGCGGTGGCTCTGACCAGAAAGCACGAGACAGAGCTGGAGGTTGCAGAGTTAAAGATGCTAAGATATGCATTGGGTGTGACGAGGATGGAAGGGATTAGACATGAGGATATTAGAGGGTCAGCTCAGGCTGGACGGTTGGGAGACAAAATCAGAGAGGCGGGATTGCGTTGGTTTGGACATGTGCAGAGGAGAGGTGCTGAGTATTTTGGGAGAAGGATGTTGAAGATAGAGCTGCCAGGCAAAAGGAAAAGAGGAAGGCCTAAGAGAAGATTAATGGATGTGGTTAGAGAGGACATACAGATGATGGTGTAACAGAGCAAGATGCGGAAGACATGAAGATATGAAAAAGGATGGTCCACTGCTGCAACCCCTAACAGGAGCAGCCGAAAGAAGAAGAAGAAGAAGGTATGGATGGTGGTACAGCATGGGGTCATCCAACAGGAGACAGACTGTAAGTTGTAGAAGTGACCAGAGAAAAGAGTGCATGAGAGGAAAGGCCAGAAAAGAGCAACATGTTGTGAAATTGTATTCTCTTTTGAATTTGGAGGAAAATCTTCCTTTGTTACAATAGAAAAATGAAAAGCTACTGTGTTTGTCAAACTTGCATTTATCATGTAAGAACTGAACCCTGGCCCCTGAATTAACAACTGTGCTCCCTTTCCACTATGCGATTTAAACTGTTTGTTTGTGAACATGGAGTTGTGAAAGTAATCACAGAAGAAGTCAAAATCATGCAGAGGAGGATGGAATAAGGTTATAAGACCTATTTCTTGATCAACTGCTGAAATATTGTCTTTTAATATATGACAATTGAATAAAGCTGTAACGTTTACTAAGTTGTACTGTAATACAACATGGATTCCAGCAGCTTGACACTTAACATCACAGGTGTTTAATCTGAACATATTGCACTTTGCTGTGCTTTTGAACTATGAGAGATGTTGGTGATGATTTGTTCTTGTGGCTTCTCAATGTGAATATCAGGAGTGCACACATAAATGTGGATTGGTGAAGTCTTTAATGACGTAATGAAGAACATATTTAGTGTATGGATTTGACTAAGCCTTGACTGGAAAACAAAGCATAATCAAATGAGACACAGTAAACCTAAAAAGGAGTGTCATGGAGGAATAACAAATATGGATAAGTTTTTTTTTTTTATTTTATTTAATTCAAGGAAAGAAAATATTATCGGTTATGTTTGGGAATGGAACTCAGAGGTGTTGGTTCATAGAAGTGTATCCTATCCACTATGCTACCATTAAAACTGGTGAGCACCTCTTTCTCATGTGATACTGTACATTATACTGTATAATTAGAACAAGGAGCATTAGACTGAGATGGAAGATAATAATGTAATGTTACCTTATATATATATAATAAGTTGTAAAAGTCACTTTTCATTATTTTTTCGGAGTAGGTGGAGGGCACCATGTGATTGTCATGAAATTGTAAAGTTTTATCGGTGCCAAAAACTCACCAGAAATTTGTGGTGTAGTGGTTAGCATATCAGCCTTTAAATGAAAAACTATGTGGTCAAATCCTGCCCATGAAGGATTTTTTTATTTCAAAATCTGTCATTGGTTGTTTTGTATGTGGGTGGGGTCATAGTTTCTCAGGCATTACCTAAAGTTACTTGGGAAGCAGGTACAAGGTGGCAGTATGAAAAAATGTCTTTTTGCACTCATGAACTATGAGAGATGCAAGTTGACAAGCAATGGCAGGCAATAATGACAGGTATATGAAAATAATTGTTGATCATTAAAGGAAAACATCTAGGTCACACATGGGACTTGAATTGCAACTTCTTCGTTGAGAGGCATGCATGCTAACCACTACACCAACAGTAAGCCTGGTCTACAGTTCTTTCTCAGTTGATACTGTATATCAGACTGTATTACTTGTACAAAGAGCAAAAGTTAGAGGTGAAAGGAAATAATGGAAATGTGCCTCATATGTGGATTGAGTTCTAAAACTCACTTTTACTCTGTTTTGGAGGCAGCAGGAGGACGCTGTTTGACTTAGAATAATTAGAATGGTGTGAAATGTTTCCAAAGAAACTGTGGTATAGTGGTTAGCATAATTGCCCTGAAATGATAAGTTTTATGTTCTAATCCTGGCCATGATGTATTAATTTTTATCAGTATGAAATATTTCTCATTCTCTGTATTAAATGTGCAGAATTATATTTTTTCAGGTGTTGCCTATATGTTATTTGGGGAGCAGCTACAAGGTGTCACCATGAAAACATTTCAATATCCTGGCAAATATACAGTAGAGCAATATGTTGAAATTTGAAATTTCAACAGAATTAGTTGTGATTTTTGGGACTTAACAAATGGAAATGTTGAAAATGGTATGTGTCCATTGCTCTATGGTGTGTTTCAGTGAAAATAACAAGGAACTGTACTGTATATTTAGGAAAAAAAATGAAAATTTAGGTGGGGTTGCAATACCAAGACAGATGGTGTAGAGGTAAGTGCAAGTTGTCTGTAAGTAATTCATGTGTAGACTTAGGTCCACCCATGATGCTAGGCACATTGGACAGCAATCAGGTGCTATTCTGCTCTGTTCACACAGTTTCTGCAACATGTTTCCAATTGATGTTCACATGCTGGAGATCTTCATGGAATGTACTGCGCCAAGACTTTTAAGCCATCCTGGTTTTCTGTTGGTGTCCAACTCATGGCTATCTTTGTATATCTGCCATTTGGTAACTGCAAGATGTGGCCAGCCAAACAATATCTTCACTCTGCGATAATATCTTGCAGTCTTTTGGAACCAGCCCTACGGAAAAGCTCTTCATTTGGAATATGATCAGTGTATCTGACATGGATTATTCTTTCTAAACACATCTGATGGAAGATGTTCAGTTTTTTTGGCACAGTGACTTTCCATTTTTCACTAGCATATGTCACAGTAGGGAGGATGAGAGAGTTGTACAGGCATAGTTTGATATTGGTGTTGATACTTGCCATTGACCATATTGAACACATTGATTGAAAGACCACTGCAGCCTTCCCAATACTGTAATTTACTTCAACTTCATTGTCACCATTTTTGGTCAGAATACAGCCCAGGTAAGCTGGTTGTTTTCTTCAACTGGTTTTTGGTTGACTATGATTTGGGATGCTTTTGGTTGGCTAACACTGATACCCATGGTCTTAGTTTTATCACTGCTGATTCATAAGCTAACCTTGCCTGCAGCCCTTTCTAAATGAGTTGTTACATGTTAAAGACTGTTTTTTGTTTCTGTGAGCAGTGCAATGTTGTCATCAAAGTCAAGGTCTGTCAGCCACGAATGTCCATTTCATTGTATACCACACTTTACCCCGTTTCCTTCTTGATGCATAACAAAAGAGACGCACACCTGTAAAAACTGGAAAGTAGTCAGTTGTGCCAATATTGATTTTCACATAGCAGCTGGAGTTTCTATTACAGGCACAAATCAAATTTATGTTTTTATTGTATAATATTAACAATAAGAGCAGCTCAGTACTCAAAACGGTAAATTTAGGAAGCAGCTGATATCGAAACTGCGACCTCTTGAATGGGAGTCAACATTTCTTAGCATTGCAATGCACAAGCTGCCGTATCAACACCCTACCGTAACCTGCTTTCTTTTTTCTTTGTTTATATTCTTGAATAAAAGTGCACTTGTTTTGTTTTACTTGTACCTTTTGTGAAAGCGTTTATTTGATATTTAGATTTCAGGCTTCACACATTATTCACTTCATGTCTACATTTTGTCAATTATTATAAAACATGAAAAACGTTTCTGTTTTAACGATGTGTTTACATAGATTTTTGTAGACATGGAACGCACATGAAATGTATGTATTCCAAATGACAATATATTTTTTTGCCCTATAAAGCTCCAGGTACTTCACTTCAAGATAAAAACCAAACACTGAGAAACTTCTTTGTGAATTGAACTGTGTAGGTGGCCCGGGTGATGGTATACCAGGCTACTTGCTGCTTGCGGTTATCGACACATTTACAAGACAAAAGACATTGACGGAAAGGTGCAAACGGAGTTAAGGTGGGCCAGGTTTATGAGTTTTTTCATAAGCTTTGGTAATTCTAGTGTTAAAATAAAAAATATACGGAAGCAGATTTTTATATCATGTATGTTTGCTGTCTTCTGGGTGCTGGCGCTGAAAAAGGGCATGTCACATATTGAACCACATAACAGCACTGGAAGAGAGTATGATAAGGAAGACTCAGGGATATTCTATGTGCTTTAGTTTTGCATTTGGTAGGTGGGAAAGTGTTTGGGCCAACCTGCTGGATAGACAAAGGTTCAGGTCTGTGAATGCTAGATCCAAGACCTATTTTTTTACTTATTTTTTGTACTTTGTGTTATACTGTGTTTATAATTCCTTTACTTAAATAAAAGCACATACCCTTTTGGCATATCATGTTTCTTTGTATTATTCCTTGTGTGCAGGGATGCTATGAGGTTGTTATATTTTCATTAATGCATAAACAGCAATCTCTCATAATTTCGACTTGCAGCATTTAATTCTATTACACTGGTTTGGAATTATTGGTATAATGTTACAAAATGGAGATACAAAAACTGGGGGTAATTGTATTTCTACGATTTAACTTTGAATTTGATTAGTTCTGTGAAAATAGCATGTTCTTCTAAATGTCTTTGAAGGTGTTAGGACAGCATGTTCAATTAAGGTTTAAAATTAAGACCAGCAAATACTATAACAAGCAATAAATGCATGTATATACTGTATACTACATATATACACTTAGTCATTTTCTAAACCGCTTAGTCCTGAACAGGGTCGCAGGGGGTGCTGGAGCCTATCCCAGCTAGCACAGGGCACAAGGCAGAAACAAACCCTGGATCACAGGGTGAACAAACATACACACACACACAAACACTCATGCACACACATTATGGCCAATTTAGGATGACCAATTCACCTAACCTACTTGTCTTTGGACTGTGCATTCTATGTCTGCCTGAAGTCTGAAGTCCATGGCAGGTTTGTACCCTACTGAAGCTTTACCATGCTTTTACTGCAGCTGTCTTCAAGTGTTGCTTGTTTGTTGAACTTTTTGACTTCAGTTTTGTCTCAGAAAGTGAAATGCATGTCTAGATGGGCTGAGGCCAGTTGATTGACTTGGTTATTTCAAATCCATTGTGGTGGCGTATGTATCTAAAATTATTAACAAATTGTGTCATTCTCCAAATATTAAGTATATACAGGTATATACTAAGTATATATATATATATATATATATATATATATATATTTATATATATATATATATATATATATATATATATATAAAGTATATACATATACTCCACTATCCCACTTCCATTTTGGAAGCCTCTTGAACCCGACACCATTGATAGTCATGACCAGTATGAGCTTGGCTGATAAACACGCACAAAGCAAGGGGTAGGTGCATAAGGTGCTAATTGCTTTTAGTCAAAAAACAGTCAAAAATCAAAACAGTGCCCTAAAATTATGCAGTGCAAAATGTTCAACAAATAAATAATCCCATAAAAAAGGTGTTCAGTGGAGTTTAAAAATTAATATTCCTTAAAAAACAAGGTTAAAAACACATCAGGAAACTGTCCTTAAAAACCATGAGCCCAACTAAACCATGTGCACTACTTAAAAGCTGACGTCTCTTTGACTTATATTAATATTTCTGCTGAAACTATATGATTGATAGAGAAAAAAGTGAATTAAACAAGCAGTTTACCTTTAATCTTGGCTGGAGCAGCTGTATTTAAAGTAAATTCACATACACTATTAGAATTTCTTGACAGATCCTCAGTCTGCTACAAATAACTTTTTGAAGAAGTTAAAAACATATCAAAAGGATTCTTGAATACTTAATCACTTGCATGGGACTAAATTACTGAGGAAACCTACCCTTACATCAAAAAACAAGGTAATGAAGAGAGGCATAAATATCCTTTGTGTTTAGAGTTAAAATATAAAAGCAGAGATTCAAACTTAAGTTATATGAAGTTGTCAAAATGAATATTCTGATAATTAGAAAGTTTTGTCCTACTTTGATGCCAGCAGGGACAAAAACTGTTTTACTTTGCCCTTAGAGCAACCTGAATTCACTGAACGTGTACAACTCTACATTGAAGAAAGATATTCCCATTGGGTCTGTCAGAACAGTTCATTTTACATTGTTTATTCTACTATTCATAAAATAGCACAATGCAGATATTATTAGAGTCATTTTAAAAATATATCATATTTTAATTATAATTTAATAAATACAAAATTGGAAGAAGGCATTCAAGATTTGTAGCATCTGGCAGCATGTTGAAAAGCATTGTCAGAAGGCCAATCAAGGCAAGGATAAAAATAAAGAAGGTATTATGACCAGCTCCATCATCTAATGGAAGTAAGAGTTGTATTGCAAGAATGCTCTGTGTGTGTGTGTGTGTGTGTGTGTGTGTGTGTGTCTATCTGTGTGGGTGGGTGGAATGGGGAGGGGGGAACATTCAAATAAATATTGGATGCATATGAGACCAGCCACACACCAGCCATTTTGCAGCTTTCCTACTACTGTACAACGTCCATTCTGTTCAGAAGATCAGATACTTTGAAAAGTCAATGTTTTCTACCCTGTTTTGTAAACTTATTATTTGATACCAAAGTAGAAAAATGGCAATAATAGAATATATGTTTTTTTTATTTTCTATGTTGATGGCTGGCATTGTTCTTTGGCTCCAATCCTTGTAATACTGTGTATGAAGTTCAAATGTTTTCTCCATGTTTATTTGAGCTTTCTCAGGGTATCCATGATTTCATTCCTCTAGCATTAGGCACATGGAGAACATTCTTTTAGACAGCACTCTAATGCAAATGAAATATACCCTCAGGCTTAAAAACACTTCTATACAGCATTTTAATGCAAAAGAAACACATGCTCACAATGGCAATTGTTAGTCCAGATATGGCCATACTGGACACAAAGCACTCATCAGAGATCACAATGAGTCTTTAAAGCCAGTTCACTCACTTGTTGTCCTGTGCAGGCTGCCTCTGACATAGTGCCTTCCTCTCTACAGTCAAGTCCTCTCAAAGCAGACACCTAGGAGTTCTTTTAAACTCAAGAACTGGAGTTTCTGTAAAAGAAAGAACTAAGAAGTTATCTGCTTTGCTATGTGTTTGAATTAAGGCTCCATTATTGAATAAAGCTTGAGTGCTGTTCCATCAAGTGCCAAAATAAAAAATTCTCTTTCCTAAGTCCTCTTCAGCTTGTCTTTTCTGTAACTCAGCAGCCTAGACATGACAATGTTAACTGAAATAAAGACAGTTGCTATCTTTAGTACTGCTTTCTGGTACATAGATTGTGTGCTGTCTGGCAGCCATTTCTTTCAGGGACATCAGGAATTGGTGTATCTCTATTTCTGCTAGCTTACAATACCCAGACATTTACAGGAATTTATATTACATTAGATTAGATCTTTATGTTATATATACTGTGAGGGCATAGTGAAATTCTTGCACTACTGTTGGGGACATGGGGTGCAGGAATGTATATACAGCCAAAAAGAAAATGTATTTATAAATAAATACAATACAATAAATTAGAGTAGCAGAAGAATGTTCTGATGTACACAAGTGCAAAGCAGAAATGTACAAATATATCAACTGTTTTAATCAGTAGTGGAAAAAATAAAAGTGCAGATGGCAGTACAGATGCAACTTACAGTTGAATTATACATAAACCAGCAGGTGGGTACAGTACAGAGCAGGAAAAATCAGATTACCAAGAGTTTTATGAACTAATGGTCTGGTGGAAGAAGCTGTCACTAAAATGGGTAAAATGTGTGGTGAGGTTCTGGTAGTGTTTACCAGAAGGGAGAAGTGAAAAAAGGGGATGAGCTGGATGGCTCGCATCAGAAATGATGGATTCAGCCCTCCTTGGGCTACTGGCGGAGTTGATGGTATGAAGCTGTGGAAGGTCAGTCCCAATTAATTTGTAAGGAGTATGGGCAGTCCTTTGAAGGATCATGTGAACCTGGCAATTCATGTTACCAAACTGCACCATGGTGCAGAAGTTAACGCGATGGGCTGATAGTTGTTAAAGTAGGATATCTGGTTAGTAAAAAAAGTATGTGCTCTTCTGATGAAAGTGTTAGTTTTTGCAACATGAGGATCTGTAATACATATCTTTCTAGGGATTTAGAGTGAAGATTAATAAAAATTCACCAAAAAGTAAAAGAAAAAACTAATTATAAATGATTCACAGTAGTTTTACAAGTCATCCAGTTCATGAGCAGTAAGAAGAGAGGACGTTTCTATGAATAACAATAAGGGTGTGACTATAACTAGTACAATATTTTGTTCAATTATGTGAAATTAGTGTTAGTATTAAAAGATAAAAATATCTTTATACAGTATATCTTATAATGAAATGTTTGCTTTAGATTATACATACTTGTCATTGTTTGTTAAAATTAAATACTTACTACATTTTCTTCTTTTAGTTTAAAGATAGCTGCCTCCTTAAAATGACCTCATATAACCAGTTGTCTCCTTCATCTGTAAAGTCCTGCAATTAATGTAATTAATAAATCACTTACACTGTTTGCACAGAAAGTTCCCTTAAGGCAAAAGCATCCTGTGGGACAAATATTTACATTAATTGTCTCTATCTTTAGACCGTTGCATTCTTTCATCTCTAGTCCCACAGCTTTTTACAGAGACTATGATGAATTGCTCAGTTGTGTCTGGTAAGGCATGGCAATGAAACTGATGAATGGTGAAGTGAGCAGTTCAGAGCCAGATGGTAATAGAGGTTATTGCATAAATGCTACCTTATAAGTTTTTCCAAGTTACAAAATGCTCTGTTAAAAAAAAATCTCAACACTTTTACATATTAGACAGTTGTGCTACTAAATTGAATGGTAATCAAATATGCAAACTATTTATCATAATTATTTGGATACTAATTTATTATGGGACGCCTGTGATGTGCTTAAAAACATTATATACTGTGGCATGAAAAATAAAATGGAGTAAATCCTTGAAACGGGAGGGAATATTTTAATATTTTGACCTTTCACTTGTGAGTTATTCTAGATTTTACTCAACATAATTATATAGATTAGTATTAATATACTAGCCATGGTACCTTTCAAAGACAGACAATAAAATAATGTAAAAAATATTTACTACCAGTTGTCCTACATATAGTTTCAGTGCTTTTGCTCTTGTTATGGTGTATAAAATCTGTACATTTTGGTTTCCATTATATTTTGTTCGAGACAAGACAACAGATGAACTAAGACAAATCAAAGCAGGTTTTCTTCCCTTACACCTTACTTTTATAACACTTGTTCATAGCATAGTGCTAATTTGGTTTACAGCCTGGGAAAGGATGCTGAGCTGATACCTCAGGCTATTTATGGATGGACATCTGGGACGACAATTGGGTTTACGGCTTGGCAAAGGAAAGCTGGGGCAATATCTAAAAACTTTATTACCTGGGGAATTCATCAACCATTTTGACAGCCAGCC
Organism: Polypterus bichir lapradei; assembly: GCA_026402145.1. NCBI lineage: Eukaryota > Metazoa > Chordata > Cladistia > Polypteriformes > Polypteridae > Polypterus > Polypterus bichir. Next base: position 75,125,004 of record JANRMT010062806.1, read on the forward strand.
AATCAGGTGCATGTGTTGTGAAACCAAGGCATGACATTTCATAATAAATATGCCTTGGTTTGAGACAGAAATAAGCAAAGAGAAGAAGGAGAAGAAGAAAGTACAGAAGAAGAAGAGGAACTGACGAAGACGGCACAGGTCGTCAGAAAGGCATCATGAACATCGATTGCTAAATCGAACGCCTCCCTGGGACATTCATCCTTGTCATCTCTACCTTTTTTTGTAAGCTTTTTCTAAAGACTATATATATTCAGACTTTCCTATCAGTATTTTTCTATTATTCTTTGTTCCAGTGGTATTATTATTATTCTTGTAATAAATACCATGCTGTTTTTAACTTTCTATGCTTTGTCTTAATGTCTAGAGTGATTGAAGTAATAAGTTAGATTTCTTTGAGCACCTGGTGACAGCCGGATTTTTGCCATTATTTCTGTGCTGCGGGGTTTATAAGGCTGAGAGTGAAGGCGCCACTCAATAGTTAGGGACAATACGATAAAGAAGGTTTTCTTGGCTGATAAATGGCCTATAGTCAAGAGTGCTGAGTCTTTGTATGTTTAAATGTATTCTTGTAGGCCAAAAGTAATATTAAGGTCTGAGATATCACTAAAACATTGTATGTTGTTCATGCCGAAAATAAGTAAGTCTCTTGAAGTGCTGAATGACAGGCTGTTATTCCTATAGCACCTGTGTGGTTTAAAGTGCTAAGGGTTAATCAGTGTGTGTGTGTCATTCATAGGGCACTGTTGTGGTTAGGGTCTGTGTGTGTGTGTTTATCTATGTGTGTATGTTCATCTTAAAGTGCAACAGTAGACCAACCCGATAACGAACTTGACGAGAACATTTACCCTTGAGAAAACAGGTAAAGGGTAAGTAGAGGGAAATACTACGATAATACACCTCTGTTTTTGCATGTGCCTGAACCTTCATCTTCACTGAGCATGTTCCCGTAAAGCCTCCTTCTCAGAGTCAGGCATTAATTTTGAGGCAACTTTCTCGCTTCCTGCCTAATTTTATACTTACTGTCTTTAGAGGCAACTCTCTCAGGTGTCACACTCACACTTCCTCTTTTGTTGCATCACCAAAACTAAACTGACCAATCAGAATTCTCAGAGGAACTAAACATGCAGACCTAAGTGTTTTATTATATAGTAGATAGATTGCAACTTAATTCTACTGCAGCTGTCAATCCGTTTATCCATTCTTTGATTTTTGAATCTGTTAAAACAATTCAGGATTGTGGCCTGGACTTGACAGTACTTGGTCTGAAGTAAAGCCTGGACTGGGACACCAGCGTGCTATTGTTCAGTTGTTATATTAAATATAATTAAGAAGAATGCAGCAAACTACCTGAATGCAGGTAGTTGTATATCTTCTTAATTTTGATATATGGCATGACTGGGCACTCTGTATATCATTGAGAGGAGTCACAGTGCACAGCTTGGTGGCAACTCCAGTCTGTACCAGGAGCAAAGCATTACGCACACCCAAATCTGTTCCTCAGAGATTCACAGTCAGGATGGCTGATGGAATGGTCCTTACGGATGACACTGCAGTTGTGACCCCCTGGGCTGGCTACTTTGAGCATTTGTTCAAAGCTAATCCTCGGGCTAGGACATTGGATATCTCTGGGTCCACGGTTATTGAGGCTGACCCTCCAATTAGCTGTGAACCACCCAATCTCCCTGAGATTGCACAGGTGGTGAACCAGCTGAGAATAGGAAAGGATGCAAGGATCTGTAGTATCCTGGGTGAACTTCTCCAGGCTGGTAAGGCTGTCTTCCTGGCATTGCAAGCAATCTTTGCTTCCATTTGAGAGACTGGCATCATCCCAACTGACTGGAAAACGGGACTTGTTGTCCCTATCTGGAAAGGGAAGGGTGATTGCCTGGATTGTGGCAACAACAAGGGGATAACACTGCTCTCGGTGCCGGGTAAGGTCCTTGCTAGGGTTGTCCTCAATAGGATCCGTGATCACTTGCTCACCTACCATTGACCGGAGCAGTCTGGCTTTACACCTAAGAAGTCTACCATCAACCACATCCTGGCGCTGAAGGTTCTCATGGAGCACAAACACGAATATGGTCAGAGTTTCTTTGCAGTTTTTTGTGTTTTTCATAAAGCTTTCGACTCTGTTAATCAAGCTTTCATGTGGGACATTGTGACGGTTCACGTTGATCCCCTCAAGGTTGTTGGATATCAGGCCAGCCTGTACACTGTTACTGTGAGTGCTGTGCAGAGTGGAGGCAGGACGTCTGCGTTTTTCCCAGTTGATTCTGGGGATTGTCAGGGGTGTGTTCTTGCTCCTACTCTGTTCAGTGCTTGTATGGACTGGGTGTTGGGCAAGGTCGTGGGGTCTAGCGGCTGTGGGGCATCTGTTGTTAAAGAAAGATTCACATATCTTGACTTTGCTGACGATGCTGTGATCTTCGCGGAGTCAATGGAGGCTCTGATCGGGGTGCTTGAGAGACTGAGCAAGGAGTCTGAGTGTCTGGGTTTGCAAGTGTCCTGGATAAAAAACCAAGATCCAGGCCTTTAATGACCTGGAGAGAGTGTTGACCTTGTCGAAAGGTTTACTTACCTCGGCAGTGACATTCATGTCTCTGGTGATTCTTCTTATGAAGTCAGTAGACGGATTGGGAGAGCATGGGGCATGATGAGGTTGCTGGAAAGGGGTGTGTGATGCTTCTATGCAAAAGAATGAAGGTCCAAGTTAGAGTCCTGGTGCTTACTGTCTTGCTATATGATTACGAGACATGGACAGTATCCAGTGACCTGAGACAAAGACCTGAATCCTTTGGTGCTGTGTCTCTTCGGAGAATACTTGGGTAAAGTTGGCTTAACTTTGTGTTGAATGAGTAGTTACTCATGGAGTCCCGAATGAGGCACATTACCTGCATTGTGAGGGAGCATGATGTGGCTGTGATCTGGTTTGCAGGATCCTCATTGTTGAGGACCCAAGAGGTTGGACCAGGCCAAGAGGAGACCCACGTAACACTTGGCTGTGGCAGTAGAGGGTAATTTCCAGAGGGTGGGACTGGACCACATGTCTACCTGGGAGGTTGCCAACCAGGATCCCAAGCTATTTCGTCGTGTGATGAATGCAGCATCACGCTGTACCAGTGCATGCTCCCCAAACTGACCTGACCTGACCTGTATGACTGAAATATAACTGAGTGATATTCTAATACACTGAAACAGTAGTGAATCAAAAAGGGAACTTTCTTAATTCATTTCCGTGATACATTTTGTTTTAGGCTAATTGATATTTCTAAAATTTGTTATTTTTTATGAGGGTGTGTGAGTGTGCCTTGCAAGGATCTGGTGTACCACCCAATAAAGTTTCCTTTCTTGTAGCCATTTAAAGGGAGGAATAGATATAAGCTCATTAGAATCTTTGTTAGCAGGGGTTGTCATAGTGCCATGATGGTTCCAGGCTTACAGTGCAACCAGTTTCTTAATCTTAGACTTTTTGCCATCTTTTATATGCTTAACTAACTTCTTACTTATTTCTGTAGTCTGTTTACTAGAGGCTAAAGCCTTTTTTTAATGTGGCTGGTGTTGTTCTCTATTTGTTTTATGTGAGGATGTGAGATTAAATAAATTAGCAATATTCCCACTATTGTTGTGTTATGTTTTGGTACACAGTTTGTCACTGTTTTGCCATTTTTACAAAAGGCTTTAAAAAAGCAAGTGACATACATCTGTAATAGTTTTGCCCATTCAATCCAATGAGCATCCTTAAAGTTTTATCAGCAATTTGCAATTTCTCTGATATAGTGGAACATTTACTCTTAAGGGACAGCAGAAACTGGTATGGGGAGTTAATTATACCTGGAATCCGAAGAAAGTCACAAACTAAGACTTGACTATGGAATTAGTACAGTGAAATCCAGCCGACTCAGTTCAGCACCAGGACTGGAACTGAGTGCTACTGCTATCTAGGAACTTTTTACAACTGAAAAAAATAAAAAGACCAAGTGTGACCTGCCATCTAACAAAAATATAATCTGGCCGAATGTTTCTCAAGCTAGTTATGCAAACAGAACCACATCTGCTTCCAATTAACCCACATGGCCCACACTAATTTCTAGTTAAATAGTATAATTGGCAAACGTAATAAACTGGTGAAACAGTTATGTCTTAGCAAAGAAAAAGCCATTTCATGGTCCTGTTTTGTAAGTTTTTTTTCACAAATGAAGCAAGACTTTTTTAGTGTGTTGTTTCACAATCACTTAGTAAAATAAATCACTATAATGCTTTTTATTGCTGATTTAAGCTGAGTCTGCTTTGGAAAAGCCACATTTGTTTATTTTTTCTTGACAAAAATATTAATAATCTCTTTAAGGAAAATTATTATTTATAGAAGCAGTAAAATTCAGTAAAATACCCCTTTATACAAAATATATATTGTCAGACACATGCTTAGGAGAATCATTTAGGACTGTAATAAGGTAAGTACTGACTCTACAACATGTGGGCAGACGTTGCTGCTAACGTCTTCTCACTTTTCACTTATAGACCTGAAGACCACCACCCGGAGAATGAGTAATGCCGTTTCCTCTGCAGTTCCTATAGGCCCACCCCTATAAGCAAGCACAGAACCAGAAGTTGGCATTTATTGATGAACCTGCAAATAACAGTGATGGAGCTCCTATGAAGAAGTGGTGAAAGCCAGTGTCATTCAACCTTTACTTTTCTGTTAATGGCATCAATTGTTCTTTCCTTTTTTTCCTAATTTGACATTCTCATTAAACAGGGTAATTACTGTGGAGGTCTATTTAATCTTCCTCTCTCTGTCTCTCTATCTCTTGTATCTTAAAATAGGTTTTTATTCCTAAGCTTTCGCCAACCTACCAGGTATCGTCATTTGTCAAGGAATCAAAGGCAGTATATAGCAAGTGAAAGATAAAGGTGGGGTTTAGAAGGTGATGGTCATAAAGTATTTTTTATTATTTGGATGGTCTTCTTTTTAAACCTGCATATGCTGGGTTCAAGTCCAAGAGTTTGTTAATGCTGTTTTCATTAGAGAGCCAGGATTCAGCTATCTCTTTGCCACTCTTGATTTTGGCCCTAAATTTTACTTTCACAGTGCCCCAGTTAAAAATGTGTCCTGTGGAACTTGTATGTGTGTAAATCAGAGACCGTGGGTCTTTCCTTCTGATGGTTCCTGTATACATGTTATGAGTGTTTTAAATGTTTATCCCATGTATACCACTGGGCATGCATTGCATGGAATGCTGTTAGCTGCATTTCTTGTCTCTGTGGTTGACTTTTTGCTTTTGGCATTGAAAAGACAGTTCTTAAAGTGTTTGCTAGCTGGAAAAGTGTATCAGTGCATGTGTGTGACAATATATATATATATATATATATATATATATATATATATATTGTCACACACGTGCGCTTCGGAAGCAGTCAACAAGTCCTAAGGTAAGCGATATAACAATGGATGAGGGTTTGTTTCAGGGTACTAATGCCTCTCTCTCTGACCTTACAGAACCAAAGAAGACAAATAAAACAAACACTCACATCCTAAACAATAATTCAGAGACTGGGACATCCACCACTTCATCATCCACATCATTTCTGGCTCCTGGAGATGACCTCACTTTCCGGTCCCTCCGTGATGACGTCACTTCCGGCTCCTGGAGATGACATCACTTCCGGTCCCTCACTGATGACGTCACTTCTGACTCCTGATGATGATGTCACTTCCGGTTCCCCTCTGATGACGTCACTTCCCCTTTTCATCACTTCCTGCAGCCATTTTGTCTCTCCTATAAAAGCCACCATTTCACCCCTGTTGTTTGTCAAATATTTGGATATTTTTTCATTTACTTTGACCACTTTTTGCAATCGAGCAATATACGGGGCAATTCCCCAACACTTTATGAGTTGTGTTCTCAACTTATTTACCACAATTGGCATAGCCGGCAGGATTATTTTTATTGTCCAAGGATAAGCGAGGAACAAGACCTGAACGCCGTGTTGAACACTTTGGCCGCTGAACTACAGCAAGTGAAAATTCAACTAGGGAACACCAGGACCCGCCTAGCAGAATCGGAGGCACGTGCAGCGGCAGCAGTACGGGTAGAGACGTCACGGTCAGTACCTTCCTTATTAACTTACCTCACTGAAGATGATGACGTCGAAACCTACTTCCTGGTGTTCGAACAGAACACTAAGCACAATGCCTGGCCGCAATCGGAGTGGGCCTACATTCTGGCGCCTTACTTGAAGAGGGAAGCGCAGAGGGCCTATTACGATCTAATGGAGGAGCAGGCTGCCGATTATGGCACCCTTAAAAGAGAAATATTCAAACACTATGGCGTATCCGCGGATCAGCAGGCGACGGAATGGAGGGAGTGGAAGTTTGATCAAACACGATCCATCTGTACACAAGTGTACGAAGTCTGGGGTAAAGTGGGACGCTGGCTAAGGCCAGATATCAATAGTCCCCAACGGATGGCAGAGATCCTCACCATTGAAACCTTCATTAACGGACTCCCAGAAAAAGTCGCCCAGCAAGTCCGCAAACATGAGGTAGCCACTATAGATGACCTCGTTAAAATAGTGGTGCATCATTGGGCAGTCTGTAAATCCGAAGGGTCGGAACGGTACTCTCGCCCACCCCGACAGGTTCGTGTACCTCCTAATGAGCCTGCCTGATCAATTCCTGACATCTTGACCCGGAAAAAAGAAAAACCAGTCTATCCTCAGCGCTGTTTCAAGTGTGGGAGGGTAGGACACCTATTTACTGCCTGCCCGACTCCGGAGCCGATTGACTGTTCTTTGGGAAGAGTAGAGAGGTACTGTGCTGTGATCAATCCCTTGTCTTTGTCGTATACGGGAGCAGTAATTCTTAATGGAAATAAAGTTACCGCTATGTATGATTCCGGGAGTAACATCTCTATTGTTGCTCGCCGTTATGTCTTTAGAACATTAGAACACTAGAACATTCTAGACGAGAACAGGCCATTCAGCCCAACAAAGCTCGCCAGTCCTATCCACTTGTTTCCTCCAAGAAAACATCAAGTCGAGTTTTGAAAGTCCCTAACGTCTTACTGTCTACCACACTACTTGGTAGCTTATTCCAAGTGTCTATCGTTCTTTGTGTAAAGAAAAACTTCCTAATGTTTGTGCGAAATTTACCCTTAACAAGTTTCCAACTGTGTCCCTGTGTTCTTGATGAACTCATTTTAAAATACAAGTCTCGATCCACTGTACTAATTCCCTTCATAATTTTAAACACTTCAATCATGTCACCTCTTAATCTTCTTTTGCTTAAACTGTAAAGGCTCAGCTCTTTTAATCTTTCCTCATAATTCAACCCCTGTAGTCCTGGAATCAGCCTAGTCGCTCTTCTCTGGACCTTTTCTAGTGCTGCTATGTCCTTTTTGTAGCCTGGAGACCAAAACTGCACACAGTACTCAAGATGTCTTACTGCGACAGTGGCTAATGCATAAAATTAGTCTCAGGTGTATACATGGAGACATTAGATATTATCAGGCCGCCTCTTGTGTCATCTCAGTGGATAATGTCATGCGATCCATGATAGTGGCTGTAATGACGAATCCACCCTATGCAGTGATACTCGGGCGCGACTGGTCAGAAATGAAATGCGGTACAGACAGTACTCTCCCATTAATAAAAGAGGGCTTGGTCATGGATCGTAAAGAAAACATTCCGACTGCTTCCACGCTGTGTAATAGCTCTCAGAGTCATAATTTAGATAGTATTGATAACGGAGATGAAGGTACGTCAGGCACTATGGGAGGCAACCCACCTTCCGAAGGACCTGAGGTAGGGCTGGGCGTTTAATCGAAAAGTAATCGAAATCGACATTCAGAACCTATAATCGATCAAATTTTTCCAGGTCGATTATTTCGATTACTTTCCCTTTAAAAACACTACCGCGTGTGGAGTCACGTGACCCTGCTCTGTTACGTTATTCCACCGACATGTCGAGCATGGAGAGCTTAAACACTGACACAACTGAGCAACAAGAGCAGCTTGTACCAAAGAAAAACGCAGTCTCTGTCATTTGGACACATTTTGGCTTCAGTAAGGATGACATCAAACAAAATGAAGTCAGATGTAGACACTGTAGAAAAACAGTTTTGACGCCCAAAGGTAACACCACCAATTTGTTTAAACACTTGAAGCACAATCACATAACTGAATATGAACAGTGCATGGTTCAAAAAAAACAAAAAGAGACTGACAAGCACCCAGCAACAAATGCCTCCGCAAAGCAGATGTCGATAACACAAGTGTTCACAAATGCCACACAGTATGAGAAGAGTTCAAGAAGATGGAAAGAAATAACTGACGTTATTTGTTATTACATCGCAAAGGACATGACTCCCTTGGCTACAGTGGAGCGAAGCGGGTTTAAACACCTTGTTAAAACTCTCGACAGAAGATACACTGTGCCATCGCGATCACATTTTTCTAAAACTGCGCTGCCAGACATGTACAAGACATGTTGTAAAAATGTAGCTGCTGAACTGAAAAATGTTCAACACTTTGCAGCCACATCTGATCTCTGGTCAAGTAGGACGATGAACACATTCTTGAGCCTTACTTTGCACTACATTGACGACGATTGGAAGCTGCGCCAGAGATGCCTTGAGATGGCATATTTTTCAGCCGATCACACGGCAGATATGATTGCGTAAGGTCTGAAAGATATGCTTTCTGAATGGGACCTCGCAGAAGAAAAACTTTCAGCCATTACGACAGACAATGGTGCTAATGTTGTCAAAGCTGCTGCGCTTAATGGATGGTTATGGCAGCAGTGTTTTGGACACCGACTACACCTTGCAATTGGTAAGTACATGTCAGCTTAATTAAATATAATAGCATTGGGATGTTATCAAATTGGGCATATCTGGCGTTTACTATATTCTGGCTACGCTAAATTTGTTCATAAAGCACCTTTATAAATGTTACAATATGCTTGATATTACAGTGTTACAATGTTAAGTTCACATTACAATGTAACAGAACACTACATCATTAAAGTAAAAATCATTGTGTTGTAAAAATGTGTTGTTAATCTGATATTATTTAAGAAATATAAGAGGCTCATTAATTTTGGTACTGTTAAAGCTTCAGGTATAAATAAAATATTGTCAATAATAATAAAAAAAATTATTAATTTTGTGTGTTTCAGAAAATGGATTGAAAGATCAACGTGTGACACGTGCAGTGAGGGTGTGCAAAAACATAGTCAGTGCTTTTTCCTATAGCTGGAAAAAAAAGAAGGCATTAATGAAGGTGCAACAAGAACTGAACCTGCCACAACACAAGCTAAAAACAGCATGCGTTACCAGATGGGGATCGATGCAAATGATGATTGCAAGAGTCCTCGAACAAAGGAAAGCTATTACACAGGTCCTTTCTGAAGACAAAAAATCCAGGCACTTTGTTCCATCGTGGGATGACCTGGATGTCTTAGAGGCTGTCAGCAAGGCTCTTTCCCCCTTGATGGAGTTCACAAACGCCCTATCAGGGGAAGAGTATGTGACCATTTCATTTGTAAAGCCTGTACTGCATATCCTCAATTCACGAGTGCTTGCTGAGGAGGAAGATGATGTGGAGCTGACTAAAACTATCAAAACCAGCATCCTCAGGTACCTTAAGGAGAAGTACTCAGATCCTATCACAGAAGAGCTACTGGACACAGTTTTGTTAATCCCAGATTTAAAGCTACCTACATTTCTGCTCACAATGTCCCCACCATTCAGGAGAAAGTGAAAACAGAGATGGAGAAGATGTCAGAAGCTGAAGTCTGCAGAGAAAGTCAGATTACAGAGACTGCAGAACCAACAACTTTATCAGCAGTAGCAAAAAAGCAAAAGAGGTCATTAGGAAGCTTTTTTAAAGGGAGTGAGGCAACACCTTCAGCAAGTTCAGCTACACCCACTCTGTCACTTCAGCAATCGCTAGAAGCAGAGATGAGCAGCTATTTGGTGTCCCCCATGCTGGATAGTGAGGTAAATCCACTGGACTGGTGGAGGAAGCATCATGTACACTTTCCCACTTTAAGTAAGGTGGCAAAAAAGTATCTCTGCATACCAGCTACTAGCTCCCCATCAGAGCAGGTTTTCAGTTCGGGCGGAAACATTGTTACATGCCTCAGGTCCTGCCTGAAACCTGAAAAGGTTAACATGCTTGTGTTTCTTAGTAAGAACTTAGAGTAAATTCATGTTCATATAGTGGCATGACAAGATCGCTAAGATCACCTCATGCAACAGTGTTTAGAGAGTTCTATTTTCATTACAACAATCTGTTGTTTACATTGATACATTGCACATTAAAATAATTGTTTACAGAAGATGCAAGAAATGCACTGTTTAAAATATTATTTACAAGATATATGAGTTATTTTATTTAGAAGAGGTACTGCTTATTTTCTACTTTTAATAACAAAAACATTGAAAATAATTTATTTTGTTTCCAAAAGTGCAAGTTATTTATTTTTACTTTTTTTATAAGAACAAAGTGACTGTTCGTTTTAGGCAATGTGTGCTTTAATTTCAGTTGTTCAACATTGATGTTCAATAAATAATCACAGATAGTAGATAGTGTGTTTCCTTCAATTATTTTAAAATCAAGTAATGCACCCTTCATTCAAAAATCTCTCACTTGTAATATGTGAGCATATTTACTGTACAAAACTTGTCAGTGAACTATGAGGGCTAAAAAATAAAAAAAATAAATTAAATAATTGTTCATTAATCGTAATCGAGTTAAAATGTTCAATTAATCGAGATTTTGATTTTAGGCCAAATCGCCCAGCCCTAACCTGAGGTAACTGAAACTCCGCCCCTTAAGGTAGCACAGGATCCCATAACCGAATTGGCTTCACAATTTAAAATTACCCCTTATTCTTTTAAAAGAGAGCAATGGAATGATGATTCCTTAAAATTTGCAAGAAATGCAGTCATTTCAGTAAATGGACAAATGTCTATTGATCCTATACCACGGATGCCTTACTTTGTAATAAAAAATGATTTATTATATCGCGTGGCTGAACATGAAGGTGAAAAAAGAACCTTACTATTAATACCACGCACTTATCATCGTCAAGTGTGTGAACTAGCACATTCTCATTTACTTGGAGCCCATTTGGGGACCGATAAAACATTAGAACGGATCAAGTTCAGATTCTATTGGCCAGGAGTAAACGAGGAGGTCCGACGTTTCAGTACTTCTTGTCCAGAGTGTCAGATTCGTCAGATTCCTAGAAGGGAACGTGCTCCTCTTATTCTTCTTCCCCTCATTGATATTCCCTTTGAAAGAGTTGGTATTGATCTCGTAGGACCCATTGAACCTTCGCTACAAGGTCATAAATATATTTTAGTTTTGGTGGATTATGCCACACGATTTCCTGAAGCTGTCCCATTGCGTTCAGCAACTTCTAAAAATATCGCACGGGAACTAGTAGGGATATTCGCACATGTGGAGATTCCCAAAGAGGTTTTAACGGACCAAGGAACTCCCTTCACTTCGGAGACGTTCAGGGAGGTTGCTAAGTTACTGAACATTAAACGTCTGAAAACGTCAGTTTATCACCCACAAACTGATGGACTGGTTGAACATTTTAACCAGACACTTAAACAGATGTTACGCAAAGTTGTTAGCCTGGATGGGAGAAACTGGGATCAGTTACTTCCACTCGTGCTCTTCGGTTATCGGGAAGTTCCCCAAACCTCCACAGGCTTTTCTCCTTTTGAACTCCTTTATGGAAGACAACCACGTGGGTTATTGGATATGCTAAAAGAAGGTTGGGAGGAGGAGGTTCTCCCATCCTCTAATATCTTGGAATATATCGCGCAATTACGCAATCGTTTAAATAAAATTAGACATATTTTAAATGAACATATGGAAAGGGCTCAAGCAGCACAGTCGCGATATTATAATCGTAACACCACCATCCGGGAATTCTGCCTGGGTGATCGTGTGATGGTGCTCATTCTGACTTCTCATTCAAAATTGTTAGCACATTGGCAGGGACCTTATGAAATCATAGAACGAAAAGGGCTCGTTGACTATTTGGTCAGACAACCCAATCATCGACCGAGCGAGCGTGTTTATCATATAAATCTATAAAGAGGATGCTATCCTGTCCATTCTTGAAGTCGTGAGTTAACAACCTGGTCGCACGACGCTGATTGAACATGACATCGTTACAGACCCGGGTGTTATTGTCCGAAACCGGCCATACAGACTTCCCGAGGCGAAGAAAACTGAAGTAGAGCTGGAAATTAGGCGAATGCTGGACATGGACATTATTGAAGAGAGCTATAGTCCATGGTCTAGTCCAGTCGTCTTAGTTCCTAAACCTGATGGGTCGTGGAGATTTTGTAACGATTTCCGACGACTCAATCAGGTCTCTAAATTTGATGCTTACCCTATGCCTAGGGTTGATGATCTCCTTGAGCGTTTGGGTAATGCACAGTTTTTAACTACTTTGGACATGACGAAAGGGTACTGGCAAATTCCCTTAACATCCTCCGCTAAGGAAAAAAACGCTTTCAGTACACCTAGTGGACACTGGCAGTATAAAGTCCTTCCATTTGGGTTGCACGGGGCACCGGCAAATTTTCAGCGTCTGGTGGATACACTGCTAAGGCCCCACAATTCATATAGTGCTGCCTATCTGGATGACGTGGTCATCTATTCCAGCACATAGAAGGACCATATACAGCATGTGTTGGCTGTTCTTTCTACACTAGCACAAGCAGACTTGCGGATTAATCCAAAGAAATGTTTCTTTGTCTTGAACGAAGCTAAATATTTAGGCTATGTAGTCGGTGGGGGGACAGTTCAACCACAGTGTTCTAAGATTGATGCCATTGTCAAATGGCCCCGTCCGATTACAAAGAGGCAAGTGCAAGCCTTCTTAGGATTAGCGAGTTACTATCGTCATTTTGTTCCTCATTTTTCTGAGAGGGCTACACCTCTTACTAATCTTACAAAGAAAAGTGCTCCTTTAAAAGTGGTATGGGATGACAATACTGAAGTTTTGTGACTTGAAATCAGCCCTAACATCACCACCTGTGTTGAAATCTCCTAACTTTTCTTATCCTTTTATTCTCCAGACCGATGCATCGGACACAGGATTGGGTGCCGTGTTGAGCCAATGCATCGATGGTGCTGAACACCCCGTATTATTCCTGAGCCGGAAACTGTTGGACAGGGAAACCAGATATGCAGTGGTGGAACGGGAGGCTTTGGCGATTAAGTAGGCTGTGACTCAGCTTCGTTATTATCTGTTGGGACGGGAATTTACTCTCGTGACAGACCATGCCACTTTACAGTGGATGGCTCTAAATTGGGAGGCTAATCCTCGTGTCACCAGATGGTTTCTGGAATTACAACCTTTCAGATTTCAGGTCACTTATCGTCGGGGTGCTCTTCAGACCAACGCTGATGCTCTCTCCCGAACCTTCGACCTCTCAGTGCAGGCTGCCCGACCCAGTGGGTCTGGGCTTCATGTCACACACGTGCGCTTCGGAAGCAGTCAACAAGTTCTAAGGTGAGCGATATAACAATGGATGAGGGTTTGTTTCAGGGTACTAATGCCTCTCTCTCTGACCTTACAGAACCAAAGAAGACAAATAAAACAAACACATCCTAAACAATAATTCAGAAACTGGGACATCCACCACTTCATCATCCACATCATTTCTGGCTCCTGGAGATGACCTACCTTCCGGTCCCTCCATGATGACGTCACTTCCGGTTCCTGGGGATGACATCACTTCCGGTCCCTCACTGATGATGTCACTTCCGACTCCTGATGATGACATCACTTCTGGTCCCTGGTCAATGACGTCACCTCCGGTTCCCCTCTGATGACGTCACTTCCCCTTTTCATCACTTCCTGCAGCCATTTTATCTCTCCTATAAAAGCCACCATTTCACCCCTGTTGTTTGTCGAATATTTGGATATTTTTTCATTTCTTTGACCACTTTTTGCAGTCGATCAATATACGGGGCAATTCCCCAACACTTTTTGAGTTGTGTTTTCAACTTATTTACCACAATATACACACACATATAGTAGTTGTCAAGGTGGTGCTGGTGCCTTTCATTATCTGTATAAACGGGGATTGTCTATCCAGAACAGTTTCTTGGGGTATTTATGAACCACCAAGGCATTTACCATTTTCTAGAGGAAGGTTGTACTTACTGTATTTATGTGATGCCCTGTGTATTGGCACCCTTACACTCAATCAGACTCTGGATATCTGGAGTTATAGCCTAGCAGATCAGTGGGTGAGGAAGCTGAGACACAGACCAAATGTTTTTAAAACACGATACTTATTTCATTCCAGGAAAATATTCCAGTGTCATGCACTCAAATGCAAACAAATATTATCACAATGACATAAAATATATATTTACAAATAACAAAAATGAGTGTTAATGATGTTGTACGTTATATACAGTGGTACAAACTCAAATGGTGCAGAAAAAGAAAAAGAAGAAAAACAACCAAACTCTTGATGAAAAAACAATAATGAAATTCAAACAGTGAGAAAAAACACAAGCACAGCTATAACATATACTTCAACACGCTCACTCTGCAGCTCTGCTCTTTTATTGCCAGACTGTCAAAAGATGACCCCTGCTGGCTCTCTATCAGTTTAATGTGTAAGGCACTGCTTACCCGGCCAATTTCTTTAAGCTACTACCTATTACAACCAATCTAAAAAGGCGTTGCAATGTCCACGTTGTATTACCCTTTCCTACAGTTGGATGTTCCCTGTAACTTTGTGCTTTCATTTGCCAGCATGCATATGGGCACACATCTCTATCACTTGTGTAACTTGTTCTGAATTTTTCCTCAGTATTTTGACTTTCGTATGGCTGTCTACTACTGGCTTATGTGGTCTCTCTCTCTCTCTCCTCAGTTCACGTAGATTAAGTGGAGGTCCTTTCCATGGCGGCCACAGAGTTACAATGAAATGAACCAGCACAACTGGATCTCCATCCAAAGTGCAACTTCGTGTTGCTGCCCACCAATTTCTTCCTGGAGCATTTTTCACCACTGCCTCATATGCTCAAGGCAAGTAAACCTATAACTAATTATAAAAAGAAAAAAAGGCTACAATTAGTTATAATACTTAACAAACTAAGTCCTGTGATACAGCCTATCACAGTATATTGTATATCTGTCAGTCTAAGCGGCATAGTTAGTGGCATTCCTGGGTACAAAATGGAGTGGGAATGTAAACAGAACAGAGAGACAAACACATTACATTTTATATACAAATTAGTTTGCTTAGTAAGGATGTGACATTAGCTGCTGCAATGCTGTTCACAGGATAGATTTCTCCTTATGGTACTTTAGGACTGCTGATGACTTGCCTTGAAGGGATAAAAATCCATTCTGCCTAGAGAAAACCTTTGGGAGCACCAGTCTTGATCTTGTTCTGTAACCTAGTTTTCTTTTCTTAAAGCACAAGTCAATTGATCTAAAACTTTGCTGGCATATAGTATTAACTATGTACTGTGAAGCTTATTCTGAGGAGTGTTGCATTCTAAAAGAAAAAGAAGTCTGCCAGACTTCACCACATGAGACTTAATTGAGATATTGTGCACAAAGTACATTTTCTTAGTAGCAGAATTATTGTAAATGAAACTTGCCATTCTTGTACCATGCAATAGATAGATAGATAGATAGATAGATAGATAGATAGATAGATAGATA
>JANRMT010062806.1:75159186-75183551 GCA_026402145.1 Polypterus bichir lapradei
TCCCTGCGTGGAGTTTGCATGTTCTCCCCGTGTCTGCGTGGGTTTCCCCCAGGTGCTCCGGTTTCCTCCCACAGCCCAAAGACATGCAGGTGACTACTATAAAACATAGTGGTGTGCACCAGACACGTCAATATGAGTGTTTTTGGAGTGTCAGCTCTACTGGGGTTTTCAAGCATGACAGTGTTGTAGTTAAAAGAAAAATGAGCCACATTCAAAGAAACAGTTACCCAAGTTTATGGAATCTGATAACACAAACAAATCAATATAATGTCAGTGAGAAATAAGAAGGTTCACTTGCATTGGGCCAAAAAAAAAAACTCTAAAACATGACAATGCAGGAATAAAAACAACATTATTATGTCTGACAACACCTAGGAGGACCATGATATTTTAAAAACCACATGATAAGATGCATAATCAGGCAACATGTTGTAGTTTTTAAGGCTTTGAGCTCTGAAGTTGTGTGTTCAAACCCTGTGTGACCATCGGCAAGTCACTTCACCTGCCTATGCTTCAACTGGAAGAAACAAAAGAACTGTAGCCAGTTGTATCTCAAATGCTGTAAGTCATCTTCGATAAGGGGCTCAGCCAAATAATTGCTCTGGTTGGGTGTCAGACATTGTTGCTGATCAAACATATACCTTCAAATCTGCAGATACTCTTTTTCAGCAGGATAATTATTTGTGTAACAAAGCTAGGAAATTTCTGAAATAATTCTAAGACCATGCAAATAAATACAGTTAAATGCAGGGTCCTTCCTTTCTGTATGGAGTGTGAGACTGTGTGTGTATGGTTTTTCTCACAGTTCAAAGTAATGCTGATAAATGACTGGTTACCTTAACTTGCCCATGTAAGTTTAAGTACTGTATATTTTTGTGTTGTCTACAATGATTTGGCATTTCCTTCTGTTGTCTTTGTTGAGGTGGGCTCGTGTCACATCTCTCCACAGACCTGCAGTGCAGAAGAGAAGTTTCAAAAAACTTACTGAAGAATTTTAATTTCATATTCATGATTTGGGTTATAATGATTTTTAGCTTGGCAATATTTCTAATTATGAGAAAATGTAAGAGAGCATTTCAAGAATAATAATTGGAATGCTGTTTAATAATAAAATAATCCATTCAGCTCTGTTTCTAGTTTAACAAAATTATATTTCTGAATAGTGAAAAATATGGAATGGACAATAATGGTGCCATCAATTTATGTAGTTTAGTATTATAGGATTTTTTAAAATATATTTTGTATCCAGAGTACTACTTAAATAGTCTCATTTGACCTTGATTGATAAAGCTGTCTTTTGAAAGTAATTTTCTAGGAAGTAGGCTCCTTTGCTGCACTCAGAAATAAGCCCCTGGGAATTGCCTGCCCTGAGGTCATTTTGAAGTAATATGAAATTCTGCAGCCATTTTTTGCTATTATATTTTAGCAAGATTGTATAATAGCGTGAAGCCTTTATAGTTAGAGTGACATACTTGAAACATCTCATTAGAAGACTGGAATGCAGCTCCTATGATACAATGTTTATTTAGAAAATTATATGGCTTATTTGAAATACAGCTTAGTGAAGATACTGTAGATTATAATGTTGTAATGTCAGTTTTCACTGCATATTCAGCAATATAGTTCACTAAATAAGGTAAAATATTAACGGAAGCTCTAGGTTCTTTCAACATTTTAAGATTTTTATTGGAAGGAAAAAATGTACCTCCCCAAACTAATATTGGTTGCACTTATTGATGTCATCCTTTTGACAAAGAGCAGATTGTAATTTTATGCCATAATAAATATATACTGTATATATATATATATATATATATATATATACAAAGGTATATTCTACAAATTCCACTGACCAAAGAAGGCAAATGAGAATGACAGAGGATAAAAAAGTGGAAGGAGTGTCAGTTGAAGTCCATTAGAAACCATAAGAGAAGAGGGGGTGTGGTGACCCTCAGTGTCCATAGTGGGTAGTTAGTATTTGACTTCCACAACTTTGCCCCTCAGTGTCATAAATGCTATCTCTAGTGTACATACCACTAAACATAAGGTGCAAGTGTCCCTTACCTTTAATAAACAGTATTACTAGACATCGACAATTGGTCCCTCTTGGTGTCCGCAACGCACAAACCTTCAGTTACATAACTGCCACTCCTTCATTGACTTTATGGAGTGCATTGTCCTTAATGTTAATAAGCACTCACCATTCCAAATTTTTTGTTGCGGGCGCCCTATGCCACTCCCAGCAAGATGTCGCTCTGGGCAGCTGCCCATGTCGCCTATACCTAAATCCTCCAGTGAATGGAAGCTTCAACCACATATACAGTAGGCACAATAAAATGCAGCCCAACTGAATTTTTCTATCCAACAGTTATAATCCTTTAGTATCCCTTCAGAGTTATTAGTCCACTTTGTCACATCCTCTTCAAAGCCCACCATGTCTTGTGGTGAAATGGTTTCAGACTGAGGTAACAAAGCAGTTTCACAGCTAGACATTTCATTTAAGTGAAAAGTATAAGGACATGACATCTTGAAATGATGGAAAAAAATATTCAATTCAAGCAACATTTTCAGCAGGACCTCGATCAACATGTTGCTGTGTTGTGCATCATTCACTAAGCATGACCTAACTCTACCTTTTCTTCCTTTTTCTCTTTTTCTTTCAATTTTATAATTACATCCCTTTCTTTCTCCCTAGCCAATTACGTTTAGTGTCTAATAGGGTGGGGACTAAAATTCTTTAATTACGTTGTAGATAGGTGCTAAATAGTTCTATTTTGAAAAGATTCCTGATTCTAGCATTTTAAAATGTTATTTATATTTTTATCCCAGTTTACTAATTTTGAATAATCAGTTTATTAATTACTACATTTACTACTAATGTATAACATTTGGTTAACAACTGTTTTCTCCTTATATATAGATATTAATAAACATATTTTGCAGTTTGAATACAGAAATACAATTTTGTTAACCCACTGCTAATGTCAAGCTTCTAATCTATTACCCCAAACAGCAAGGGACCTTGCAGTCAAACAATTTATTTTTTACACACCGTAGTATTTTTTTAACGCTTACTCAGTACACATTGGCTCAAGGCAAAAGTGTACAAGGCCGTCATTCGATCAGTCGGCCTCTGCAGTGAAAAACAAAAACAGTCACTCCATACAAAGGAGATAAAGATGCTCCAGTGGTCTCTCGGATGATCCTTTTTTGACCAGCTGCCATAGGAGAGAGAAGGTAGCTGAGCGATTGTGATAGAGTGATCCTTCTCCAACATTCCTCTATACAGAGTATTACTTGTTTTTTATTGACTTTTCTGTTTTTTGTGTTTGTGCTGTTTTTTATTTTCACTTTTCATTTTGATGACTGTTTTTCTGTCCTCTTGATTTTTGTCCTGGGAGAAGGAGGACGAAGAAAAATGGTCTAATTGTGTGTTCTTGCTATTTAATCCTTTTTTCAGCACCTTTATTTTTGAGCCATGTAAATACCAGATCCACCTTCACTTATTTTTGTTCATTGTTGTATATATGCAAACAGTATCATTGCAGAAGACTGCATCTAATGAAAGAGCATGACATTGGAATTTTTTTTTTGTTTTCTTACTGGCACTTTAATAAAGATTTGTTTTCTTTTGAATATTTTTGTTGCTATGCCTCCGAATACACCACTGATCCATTCGGTTATGTTACAGACGCCCAGAACCTGAGTGTGTGCAGAGGTGCCAATGCATGGGGCATCAAAAGTACACATTATTAACAATGATATTAACAACAAATAAAGCTGTAATCCTACTGCATATTATCCCACAGTGAACAGTTGATTCCCTGATCGTTTTCCGTTTCAGCCTTGACCTGGTTTTCCCTGATTACAATAATTTTTGCTTTGCTTTACCATATCCTTTGCTCACAATAATCCCACCACCAGCATATCATAATGTTAGATGTATATCAAGGTGACTGAAGCAAACCAAAAAAAATGTAAATCCAAATGCCAAACTCAGAAACAAAGCATAAAGGGCAAATATACCAAAACTAAACTGAATGGTCCAGAGGCTGCAAAGAAAGTGAAAGACAGGAATAAGTGAACAGGCGAACACAAAAAAAATCTTTTTAATGCCACTGAAAACCTGTAAAAGTAAAACTGCAAAATCTTTTAAAGGCCCCAGTAAACTGCAAAGAAGACTAAGTGAAGCACCTGAGTTACTTGATTAATCAAGGTCCTCACTCCACAGCCATCAAAAATAATACTTATTTATATAAATAAGATTGTGTGTTGTTTCATTAACATAAAATCATTAACAAAGGCTATTGAAAATCAAATTATAGAAACAAAGATACAAAAGAGCCACTAAACAAATCCCAGGGGTGAGACTTGGGTAAAACCTTGATAATTGCTACCTGGGTAGAAAGGCATCTGAACAAAGCAAAATAGTCAAATAAAAAAAGACCAGCAAAAAGAAAATACAAAACCAAATAAAAAAACATTTTTCCAACTCCTGTAGCACCCATATTCATCCAGGAAAGACAGAAAAGTGGACAAATATGTGATTGAAATTTCTCCTGGGAATTTAGTAAAGATGTATGGAAGTGATTTCTATCTAGCATTTTAGAATTTTGTCAGAATTAAAATGTACGGTATTATTTATTCCTAAACTGTCGATTGCTGTTGTACTATTGTAAACTACAGTTAAATATTAAGGCTAAAAGTTAAAATGCCTCTTTATGCATATACAGTAGAAATCAACACATCCGTGTCATAAAGTAACTTTGAAAAAGATACAATCTACTTTTAAAACAGCATTAATCTCATTGATGGTGTACATCTTTTGCTGACATTAGGTAATTAACAATATTAACAATATATCTTTATAGCATACAGGCTCTGCCCGCATAATAATGAAAAAGGGCAAACTTTAAAAATCAATTAAAAAATTTTAAAAAAGTAATTTGTATTCTTAGAATTTAAATTGATAGCTTTTGTATCCAAGGGCCTCTTCATATACAATATTTTTGGTTTTGCTATAAGCGGCGAGAATGTAGTTGTGATCTCTTTGCCATAAATGTAAAAAGTTGGCAAGGTATCTTTGGTATCTCTGGCGAAGTGGAAGGTAGGTACGGTCCAATGTCAATCGTTGCCACTGTCTGTGATCGTGTTCAGCATTGATGGGAGAGAGTCCCCCGTATGGGGAGAAGAGCACGTGGCCGTGATATCTCTACCAATGAGCAGGTACCGTCTAAAACAGACATTGCTGTGATCTCTCAAATATTACTCTTTAACAATCTCTAAATGAAAATGTCTGCTGGACAAACAGGTTTCATTAGCTAAGCGGAGGCAAGGTCCACTCCAACATGTGGCGATAGGTACAGTGACTCAAACAGAGGCTGGTGTGTGAGTGAGGATGGCCCCGCCCAGCTCCCTACTCCTGAGGTCCTGCCTCCCACTCCCCTCGGCCTGCAGCCTGTCTCTCGGATTTGCGCAAATAAATCAGTGCCGCAACTAAACTATAATACTTAGTGCAATGAGATAAGTTGCAAAATCAACTGAAATGTTCAAGCAAATTATAGAAGAAAATCTGATCTAAATCAGTTAAGTAGTTCTCTCATGAAAAGCGGACAGACAGACAGACAGACGTTGGATTTTATATATAGAGAGATGTGAAATACTGGTGTAGGTGCAAACTGCAGGTACAGTTTCAGCATATTACTTTCCATGCTAATGATGACATTTCTCTTTTTTGATATATAGTGCTCAGTTCTCTTATTGTTGTTTTCTGAGGTCTATCATCTTGCTGCCAAAAACAAGAATAAAGACTGGAAGACATAGCCTGATATATCTATTAACATACAAAACAGTATGTTTCAGGCATCAGAACACACAGCCACTCATCACTCAGTCTTACTTTCTGGTTAATACTCTGGACATACTGATCCTGTGAGTCCAGTCCTTGTTCAAAGTCTCTTATTTTAATGGGCCACTAACAGGAAATGATGTTTAATCCTAATATAGGGGTTACCTACAGGGCAGTCTCACACCAAGAATAAGTTCTCTAAGTTCTGTGGTCAGCCCTCCAATGCTCTCTTTGATGTCTCAGTGTGCACCCCAATTCTTAGTTAGATAGCCAGGTATACTGAAAGGTGAGAGCCCCTTATTTAAACAAACACGGTTGGCTTGTGCCTGGGAGTTTTCTTTTATTTGCACCTATAACTTATTGAGACTCTGTAGTTTAAATTCTAAGTTCTTATTTTAAAGGCACACTTCCTTAAGGTCTCTCAAAAGTGTACATTCCAATTTTAAGGTACTGTGTTGCTCTGATGTCCTTTCTTGTCCTAGTGACACCTTTTCAGCCAGTCAACCTTGTCTCAAATTTACATTTAGTTTGTAAACTATAAGAGCAGAATGACAAATATACTGAGCAATATGCATTTCAAATATAATAAACCCAGTTTTAAGGGAAGGAGAACACTGTTCCAGGCTGTGTAGTACACAGAAACTAAACATTGAAGAGATCATTCTCTGGAAAATTTCAAGTATGCTTATATTGTAAGTACGTAAATTATTGTCCAATCATTTACTGAACAAGCTTTTTTTTTCAGTAGGAGATCACAAGAGGCTGAAGCTTATCTTTGAAGAGTAAAGCACAAGGTTGGCTGGAAGCAGTCATGAAAAGAGTGCCAGCCCAGTGAGCACACACACACACACACATACACACACACGCTCTCCAATTAACATAAGCTGGACCTCTTTGACTTATGGAAAGGAGCTGGCGTACCAAGAGCACTCACTCAGGAATAACATGATAATGCCTAGACTCAAATTTGTACGTATCCATATCTACACATATCAGACAAAACTGTAATGTTGGCCAAGTTATCATTTATTTTAAACAGTGTAAATAGAAAACTGAAACTAAACAATACTGGTGAATTGATCATTGAAGAAATTAATGACTTTTCAAAAGACACATACCCAATGCATAAAACACTATTCTAAAAGATCACTGTCTTAAAATCTTGGTTCCCACTTGGTGACATAATGCTTGTTTGGATCAACATGATGGCTGATATAACTAACATGATATGCTAAAATGTAGTTCCAGATGTTCTTTAGACATTAGCTGACATAATATATTTACATAATGCATTTTCTATTGTATGCATACTAATTAATCAGAAATGTCAAACCAGGTAATTATGCATTTTTTGTAAAAGTTTAACTGTAAATGTATGCTTTTTTTTCATTCACGTGAAACAGTTCATGCTAATTATGCCTATGTGAGCAAATTAGCAGAACATGTTTCCCTGTAAAACTTTTTGCTGTCACTAATTAGATCTGGTTATATTACTATATTTTTATTGAACATAATGGGAAAGTTAAAGGCCAAAGCATTGTAATTGCACTAGATTTAAAAAGTAGCTTGTGTCACCGATTTAGAGGCTTAAAAGAATTATTTTCTCATTGTAATTGTGTAGAATGTTTACCAAAACATTAATAGATGTATGTAATTTTGAGGTATTGTAGGAGCAATTTTATGTTTAAATGAATATTAAACTCAGTGTATGCAAATTGAGCACAACATCGTACAGTGCTTTAGTTAGTTTACTTTTGTGGTAAAGATATTTTTTAAGAATAATAATTCTTTACATTTAAATAGTGCTTTTCTCATTACTCAAAGCTTTTTAGTGAGTGAGGAGCCACTTCAGCCACCATAAATATGCAACAGCACACTCACTGCCTATTAGCTATTAGGTGGTGAAGTGGTGATAGAGAGATAGCCAATTAGAGTTAGGGGATGATTGGGGGTCAGAAAGACCAGGTCATGGACGTCGGGATATACCCTGCTGTTTGTGAAGGATGCCCAGGGATCCTTTTTGACCTCAGAATCAGAACCTTGATTTTACATCGAATCCGAAGATGGCATTATGTTTACAGCACAGTGTCATCATTACTACGCTGCACTGGGGCATTTGGCTCCACATTCAGACCACAGGGTAAGCACCTCCTGCTGGATGAATTAGTATGAATAGCAACTACTCCATAGTAAATTATATTCAACTAATGTTTGTTTGTAAATTGTCCAGTCATTAAGTCTGCATGACCACTGAACTGATGAGTATTTTATAAAAACTTTAAGACCATACGGGGAATATGTCTTTGGGAAGGAAGGCCAGATGGAGATGCCTTGTCAGAGCTGATACTAATTTGCCACTGCCAGGCCTAAGATGTGATCTGTTGCACTTCTTCTGCATCTGCTTTCCTTTTTTGTTCCTACAGAACATGACCCCAGAGAGAAGTGGACACAAGTTATCAATAAGGATGAATGGAGAGGGGAATTCTGAGCTGATGTCAAAATCCAATCATTTTTATGGGACTAGATCTGTGTGGATGAGAATTATAGAAAAACATTTAGTTTTACAGTCCTTCTATAATCATTAAAATAAATGGTATCTGCTGAACCACATTTGACTGGCAACCTGGTCCTTAAACAGGTAATGCTTCTGCAGGATCTATTGTTAAATACTACAGAACATGTGTATATGTTTTTGATGGAATAAAAAAATCCAAAAGTAATGTAATTAAAAAAAACAAGGGTAAAACAATACAGTGTTCAAGAAATAAATAACATCACTTAACTTAGTTGTAGATTATGGGTTTCCCTCTGCCACTATGTATGATTAATCAGTTGCCACTTAGTGGGAAACTGGGTGTCCATGGTCCAGTGACTTTTTCTCCCCCTCTCTGTCATTTTTCTTTATTTCAATGGCTTTGTGGGTTTTAGTTGGGCATCATATAAAGGGGGGGACTTTTATTATTTTTGAATTATGCTCTGTTTGATTTGTTTATTATTTTATTTGCTTTTCAAATCAAAAATTGATCATAACACCACTTAATGATAATAGTAACTTTTAAGACTATTTACTATCATTAAAATACATGGCATCTGCTAAACCAGTCTTGCCTGCCTACATGATCCTTATACAGGGCATGCTTTTGCACGCTGTAACACTCTTTTTAATTTTGAAGGAAATAAAATCTAAAAAGAGATGAAAAAAGGAAAATTGAAAGAGGATAAAATGATACAATGACAAAGAAATAAATAACTTTTTTTTTCTGGAAGTGCATCATTCTGTTACTTTAGTAGAGTTTGGGAGTTTTTTCTTTACAAACAAGAGGAGCTCTGATTTGTCAGAGGAAATTCTATTGCAAAATTAAAACAGCAGGTACACTTCAAGGATGTGATGATTTTTGGGATGGTATGAAGGGCAACGGAACTGGTTGAGAGTGTTTATAGAGTGTCGTGGCAGTTTTGTGCACTAAAATGTGTACAGCTTGTCTCAATCTTTTCATAGTTTCTTGTGCTCTTACAGTTCTCAGTGGTTTAACAAACACATCGTTCACATTACCAGTTAATTGACATTTATCAAACACGAAAAGGAATTCTTCCCCGCTCTCAGCTTACTAAATCTTACACTAAACCTTTCAACAGACTGCTATGTACCTCAGGAATCTATTCCTGTTTTGAATGGTAACTGTTTTAGGTTCAAGCCCCAGGTGGTTCCTTGTGTGGAGTTTGTATGTTCTTCCTATGTTGATGTAAGCTTCATATGGCTGCTCCCATTTCCTCCCACAGTACAAAGACATGCAGGTTAGTTGGATTTACAATGCTAATTTGACCCAATGTGTGTTTTGTGTGTGTGTGTGTGTATGTTCACCTGTGATGGACTGGTGCCCTGTCCAGTGTTTGTATGTGTTTTGCACCCTCTGCTTGATGGGAAAGGCTCCATCTGCTAAGCATCTATGCTCAGGAAGTAGCAGGGTTTGGAAAAATTATTGTTTTAACAATATGTTTGTTTTGTACTTTTCTCTTTTAGTAATGTGAGATATATGTTTAACAGGAAACTAAAGCATTTACTTTTTTAATTATAAGGCCAATGTTACTTGTCTCTTTATGACTCAGCTGTCATTCTGGTAATAATCCTCTTCTTTGGTCCCAGTATAATACCAATTTTCTAATGTGGGTCCTCAGATGAAAAAGTTTAAGAACCTCTAGTATGACCCGTTTAATTCATGATACTTTCTAGCTGGAGCTAAATCATCATCAACAAATGACAAATCTGTCATTGACCATTCTCTCATCATACAAAACAAATAAAGTAATAACACATTTATATTAAATGTTTTATTTTGTTCAATCAATTACTGGAATTGTTTAAATAGAATATATAAACACAATAGTACACTAATACATTTATAGCATGACCTGCACAATTCTCAAATAAAATGGCATGACCTGTACTATTTTTGCATTCAACACAATATGCATACAATAGTCATACTTAATGCAATGTTATGCTGTTGCATCAGGGAATACATTTAACATGTACATTTACTTCAATACTTTGAATATATTTACAAGGAAATACTTACTTTTACTTAAGTACAAAGGTCAGTGGGGTATATCCACTTTACTATAGTTCATTTTTGCTTATTTATTTGTACTTTAATTTATTAAATTGTTTGAGTACTTCACTACTGATGAATCTCAATAGGACAGCAACTATATGTGCTCCACTGTTTGTGATGGACATTATTTTGTTGCTTAAGAGCAGAACATCAGTTCTGAAAAATTCTGAGTTCCTGAAATAGCATATTGTCACCCTTCTTCAAAGTTTTGAGTTCAGTCAGCATTGGCGAAAGCATGACAGCAACAACCTCACAGTTGCCATTGGAGAAGTAAACAGTTACAGATGACAGGAAGTAATTACAATAGCTCTCCATCTAAATACGAGCTATGACACATAGCTGTCTCTGTGATGATATAATTTCTATCACAAGCACTGCTCTTCTGTGCTTTTACACACACATACATTTTACATTCTGACATTGAAAAATATGGCAATATTGTATTGATGCAGAATTTGCCAATTTCTCCTGCTGTGTCAATCAAATGTTGTATAAATTCAAGAAAACAGTTGCCAGATATTATGTCATATGATTGAATATTATTGCAAATAAAATCCACATATATTGTATTTTGGTTATTTGATTCTTAAGGTCAATGGGTGTTTTTGTGTTTGTGAATGTCAATTTAGTTTGCTTTTTGATAATGGTGCATGAATTACACCTCTAATGTATAAATATCTAACCAAGAAAGTAAACAGCGGATTGTCTTCTTTCTCATCATTAATGTCCAATTTTTATCTAAATACAATATTTTAATAGCTTTAAAAATCACCATTCTCAATAGCCTGTTCAATAAGACTAAAATTCTTTTAGCTGCCTTAAGCCAATGTCTAATAGTTGGAAAAATGTCAGTTTACATGGTTGAAAATTGCTGGCCAGGTCAAATTTACCAACAGCATCACTGAGTATGTAATTCACATAAGATCAATTGTATCAAAATTCTGAAAACTTGGATTCTGTATTCATTCACATTTCTGTTAGAGTAAAAAGTTTAAATTCCCATAGCTTGCCAGAGAAAAGCTTAACAATTAGTAAAAGAATACACTTCTTTAATCTTCTGATCTCTTATGTCCTTTTACTTTATTGTTTACTTTATTATACTTTTTTGTCCTTTTTGGTATTTTGGCTATTCTGTAAACATAATCACCTTAGTAGATAACAGCTTGGGTTACAGAGTTGCACAGGAGACTGGTAAAAGGGACCAGGTTTCCAAGGCAGAAAATCTTTAATGCTGAACTGACACAAGACTTAATTTAAAAGGGGATTATCTTCAGCAGGCAAGCACACAGGTTGCAACTGGCAAACGTCATGGTCCAGCATCCCTCTCCTGCTCATCCCTCATCATGTGGGTTCAGTGTCTTGGAAGCAGCAACTGGGGCAGACACAGTCTAAGGGAGAGAGGACAAGGAGCGTGTGCCTTTAGGCTGGTCGAGGCTGGGTCTTTTAAATGTTATAAACCTTGTGCGGGGAGCACATTACGTGATAAGCCTGCAAGCCTGCAGCTGATCCCACAAAGGACAGGTAAGAGTGTGTGTGTTTCTCATTGTAGTTCTGTTTAAGAGGGAGTTTCTGCAGGGCAGCTGTGTTTCTTTGCCATAGGTTCTCTGTTTAGCAGAGACACGGCTCACATTTAAGAGTGTATGAGTGTGCAGCAGCTAGCATTATGCAGTAGGGAAACAGAGTAGGGGAGCTATTGAACTGTCTTTGAGTGACGTTTGCCACCATTATGGGCTCAACTATTCCGGAGAGGACATCTGCAATGACGTGCCCAGAGCTGGGATGATCACGGACCATAAAATTAAACGGTTGTAAGCTAATGAACCACTTTGTGAGTTGGGAGTTTGTATCTTTATGTTTGCAGAGCCAATGGAGGGGAGCATGATTGGTCACCAAGGTACATTTTTGACCACACACGTAATGACAGAAGGCTTCCACAGCCCATTTAATCACCAAACACTCAATAGTCAAGTAATTAAATGCATGATGGGATGTTCCTCACCATCAAAAACCTGAGACAGGACAGCCCCCAAATCAAATGCACTAGCGTCCGTTTGTAAAATGAATTTCTTAGAAAAGTCAGGATTCCTTTAAAACTGGTACAATGACAAAGGGTTCTTCAAATAAGGACCATGCACAATCATCGGACCAGAAAATGCACCGCTTCTTTAGGCCCTTCGTAAAAGCAGCTCTATTTGCAAAATTTGAGATGAAATCTCCCCTGATAACCAGTGACTCCCAGGAAGGTGCAAACCTGCTTTTGAGTTTCCAGAAGGGAATATGCAAGCACCTCAACTACCTTCTTCAACTGAGGTCTAATCAAATCTTTCCTCATTGAATATCCCAAATAGTGTGGTTCGGACATACCCAAATTACATTTCTTAGGTTTACTTGTCAACCTGACCTGCCTCAGGCTGTCAAGCACAGCCTGTATGCATTGCAGATGTGTCTGCCAATCATTACTGAAAATAACAACATTGTCAAGATACACCCCAGAATATTTGGAATGGGGGTACAAAATCTGATCCATCATACACTGGAAAGTTAAAGGTGTCCCATGCATTCCAAACAGAAGCCCATTAAATTTAAATAATCATTCAGGGGTGGTGAATGCTGTTTTTTCACAAATGAAAGGCTCAAGAGGCACCTGCCAGTA
Organism: Polypterus bichir lapradei; assembly: GCA_026402145.1. Lineage (NCBI taxonomy): Eukaryota > Metazoa > Chordata > Cladistia > Polypteriformes > Polypteridae > Polypterus > Polypterus bichir. The sequence goes on from JANRMT010062806.1 coordinate 75,172,301, forward strand.
TTTCAAGCATAGAGATATATAAGGCTTGACCTAGTTTTTCCAGTAATTCATCAATATGTGTCACTGGATAGGCATCAAATTTGGACTCCTGATTTAAGTGTCCAAAATCAATACACAACCAAATGGAGCCATCTGGTTTCTGCCATTCACTTCACTTTCTCAAATTATGCCTACCGTAGATCCCGGAATTTAAGCCGACTCAGTATATAAGCCGACCCCCTTTTCTACCTACTAAATTACATGTATTTGCCGATGACCGGTATTTAAGCCGACCCCCTACTCCAAGCAAAGTTTTCTAAATTTCCTTAAAAGTGTCTCTTCGGGTATATTTATCATGTTTATCGGCAAGAATTTGAGACTGCCGGCCTTTTTGATGGAAACCAGGAAGTGATCGCGGAGAAGTTTGGTAAAATGAAACCTTTGTGTTGAAACTATATACGCAAATATGGTAGATCGGCGGGTGGATTTCCGGAGACTCATTATAAATTTGATTAACTTAAATATGCAATACAGTGGACCCTTGACTTACGAACTTAATTCGTTCGTGAGGGCTGGTTGTAACTCATAGTCTTGACTTACAACCAACATTTTTTCCCATAAGAAATAATGAAAATACCCATAATGCGTTCCGAACCTCCCACTGCAACACTTACTTAACCTATTCATAATAAAAAGGGGTTGTATAATGTGCATAATTTACCAAAACACCAATAATTTTTCTAATGTACTAACCAAAAAGTTATAAAAAGTGCCTAGCCTACCAGAAGTAGGCTAGATTAAGCTAGAAGCATGGCGGCGCGCATGGTCGCAGCGGCTCAGGGCTCTCCTTTTCAGTGCACTTTTTTGTTGTTTTTGTACTTTTTTTTGCTTGTTTGTGCACGATCGGTTCAGCAAACATCCACTACACCCGTCAGAACCTTATAGACATCAGTGTCCAGAGCTAGACATCTGTTTCGAGCCGCAGATCTGGCGTTATGCTAAGGCTAAAGAAACAACCATACAAGCCCTATACAGAACTTTTTTTTGCAACTTCTTTGCATCTTTTCGCACCATTTGTTTATTTGTTTATTTACTTGTTGTGTTCTACACATATGTCTGCACTGAAGGAGCTGCTTTTAATCTCATTGTACATGTGTATAGTAACAATGAAAGGCATTCTATTCTATTCTAGAAACAACAATTTCATACTGTACTCACCATTTAATTTGACATCTTTGGGCTGCATGAAGGGAAGAAGAGGAGAATGGAAGGTGGTTATTGTTTATTTATTGTTTGTTTCTTTGTAAAATTGTCGAGATGGTGGATTTTGACATGCTGTACATATTAGTGAGATCGGTCACACAAATAGCACTCTCATATTTCCACACAATTTCCATCTTCGTTTCGATTGTGATCGCTTTCTTTACCTTTGTTAACTTCTCTTCCTTCCTTAGCAATTATGTGTCTTGCTTGCATGGTCTTAGTGAATTATATATATAGGTAAATCACTGCAATGACCGAAATTACATCCACAAACAAATGTATCTGGGCTCCGACTGACGCTTACTAACGCTCTCAGTTGTTTGTTTACAATCGCGCAAGCGGATACACGTGACCGCATTCGGGTCGTAACACAAGATGTTGGTCGTAAATCAAAACAAAAATTTTTATTTTAAACTTCCTTATAATTTATTATAAATTTTATTAATAAAATCAACAACTAAAACACTTTTTTAAATAAATTCTTTATTTAATTTAAAGTATTGGCATGCAAAGTTACTTCTTCATCTGAAAGATGGCGCTGTGGTTTCATCATTAATTACTTCCGTATTCATCGGCAAAACCGGCATTGCGCTGGAAATCTTGAATTTGAAACGATACTCGTTGTATAAGCTGACCCCCAAACTCCAAGCCATAAATCTAGGACGAAATTTTCGGCTTATATTCCGGAATCTACAGTAATTCAAGCATCTGCTTCACTTTATTGAGCACCACATTCTTCCTTGCCTCTGGTATACAATATGGGCACATTTACACTTTAACACCAGGCTCCTTTGCAATTTTATGCTCAACAAGTTTAGAAAGACCAGGCAATGGGGAAAAGACATCAGTGTTTCTTTCGATCAAAGACAGCAACTCCATTTTCTGAGTGTCCGTAACACTTAGTCTTGACTAGCACAAGTATATGCGGACAACCATTCTTACTCTTAGGGAGTGGACAGACAATATCCAACCCAACTTGCTGGAAGAGGATGTCTAAAATAGGCATTGGTGAAAGGCGAGCCCTAGGAGGTCTGTGAGCGGAGATCACCTGACAGTCAGGAAAAAACTTAAAGAACTGCTTGACATCTCTGCCCATATTCAGCCAGTAGCACTGTTTTGAGACTCTGTCTCTAGTTTCTCAGCACCAAGAACGTGCATGAGAGAAATTTTCAATACACGCTCTCTCTGATCAATCAGTACAACCAGCTGTTTGATTAGAGCACCACCTATTCTATTGGTTATCACCCAATATAGGAAGCCGTTTTAACCAAAAAGTGCAACGTTTTGAAGATGACTGCCTTACGTTCTTTATAGTAGGAATAATTTGTGGCATAAGCTTGTTTAAATTCAAACTCCAATGAGCTTCTGGCTGTTCACCAGCCGATGCTTCCAGAGGGGACAAAGCAAGTGCTCCAACCAAGAAGGGCCAGGGACAGGAGTCCGATATAGCAGTTCAAACTATAAAGTTTTATTTTAGAGGAAGAAGCACAGTCTCGTATTCCTTAACATTGGCATGAACAAAGTGAATGCTCACTCACTCCATGCCAGAACAGGGAATCTCCTGGAGCCAGTCACGTTGAATCACTCAGCAGTCACTACCAGATTCTAGTAGGGCAGAGATCTTGCACTAGGCCAAGGTGATGGAGACCCTAAAATTATCTTTCTTCAAGGTTTTAGAGAGGACCTTAGAGAAAATACTGTTTAAGAGGGAGTTTCTGAAGGGCAGCTGTGTTTATTTACCATAGGTTTACTGTTTAACAGAGAGGCAGCTTGCAGTTAAGAGCATATAAGCTTGTAGCTGCTGGCACTATGCAGTAGGAAAATGGAGCAGGGGAGCTACTGAACTACCTATGAGTCATGATCGCTGCAATTATGGGCAGCTAATTGGTGGTGACACCAGTCACAATATAACATAAATGCAATATTCAGTTCTTCAATATGCTGCATGGCAATGTCGAAGTATTCCCTTAGTCGCAAAGATTTTCCAAGCTTCTCTGAAAAGTTCTGCTGCCTTGGTAGTGGCTTTTTTCTCTTCAAACTTGGTGCCAATGACAAACTTTAAAAAAATTATCTCTACAGTATATCTCTAACTCAGTGGTGACTTTATTTTAGGTTCATCTATCATAAACAAAGACTTTACTTAAGTAAAATGTAATTACATAAAGCCTGGAGTAGTGATATAGTGATGTCTACAGGCCCTAGGCATCATATTACAACTGTATAACCCTATGCCTGTCTTTCCAACAATAACAACAGAATGACCCCAGGATATTACACCTCAGTGTTCTGTTGATTAGGGAAAATGATCAGAGCCTTTGTCCACTACAGGTACACAGACAATCCTAACCACAATGGACATTAACAGACCATCGGTAGTGATTGGCATTTAAAGACTGAAAATGGTAGGACTTCCAGCTCCTATATAAACATTAGAGATTCCCCAGACCAATATGAAGAGTATTTTTATGACAAGTCATCACTAACTTTTGATAGCCTGTAATTACACCCAGTCCCAGTAGAAGGCTGTTATTAATAATAGTTCTTAGACCAATTCTCTGCTCACTGTTGTGGATGTACTAATATGGATCGAAAGGGTAATTACTTCTGTCCCTAGACATTTCATCCACAAGCATCCAATCTCCAAAAGTGACTGTACAGGAAAGGAGCCCCAGACTGCATGACATGGAATGACAGAGAAAATTTGCCATTATAGTTTAACTAGGAGGAAAGCTGAGGACATCTGTGGAATGGAGGCTTCACCCTGACTTATTTCTAGCACCTAAATTCCTTTTTTATTACCCAGAATTAAGTTCTTGGGAAAGTACAATGCAGCCTGCCATTACAAGAATTCTATATTGAGCAGTGCAATAATTTGTATGTCATTTTAGCTTCACTCCAAATCACCCATATCAACACCGGATTGCTCAATGATGGCTCCAGGCACTGGCTAGACATTTGTCCTGAGCTCAAGGTGTCAGCAACTTATTCATCAATGCCATTGGCTGCTCTGGGCTGCTTAGAAATCAGAACAGTAGCTTGACACGAGCACGAGAGCGTAGTGTGCTAATGTTTTACATTTCTAATAAGGCCCCCTTGTTGGAACTGCTGGGAAAGATTTACTGCTTGGTAATAGGGTGATGGTGTCTATGACTCATCTGTAGTTTATTCTGTGTATCTTTTTTAAGATCCTGCTAAAATCATTCAAAGTTTGTCTTTTGAGTATATTAATGCACACAGTATCCGGCATCTACAATATTAATGAAAAATGAATTAGACTTATTTTTACAGTATTATGGATATTGCCATTTTCTGAATTCTCTATCAAGCAATAAAGTTTCACTAACATGATTCTTTTCATAGTTCTTCCTCCCAACAGCTGACATAATTCTAAGAATAACTTGGCCACCCATGTTTGCTCTTCAAAATAAACGAATGAGACCTTGGTTTAATCTGTAATTATACTGAACATACAGATCTCTTTGGTGTTGTCAAATAAAGATTAGCTAGAAATAGGACATGCTATCACCTACAAACAGCTTCATTTTTATCCCTTGTAAGTTTTTTTTTCATTTCCATTCATTCACCTAATTTAAAATGTGATTAATTAAGGGCGATGGTCTATGTGAAAACGTGAAATTTGATGAAAGGAGTTTCATTGCTTACAGCAGACACAGTAAAGAGCAGCCATTTAATCGAATACTCTCATGTGGGTTTATTACAGTTTAGAAGTGACCAGTGAATAAAACAGCTTTTTGTTCTTTCAACATGTAATTTTGAAATGTGACAGATATTGTTCATGAATTACATTTTTTCACAATGGAGCTTAAAATGCTAAATACATTGTATAATATCTGTGTGGTTCAAAATTCATAAAGCCTAGTAGACTTAGAGAGATGAAAGACTTTTGCTCATAGGCTAAATGAACCTAATTAGTCTTGGTATATTTCTGCTTCAGGCATTTCCCTGCTTTGTTCTGTGATTATTGCTCTTTAAATACAGTACATTTTAAAGCATGAACTGGTTTTATTTTGTGTGTTTATTCATCCATCCATCCATTTTCAATCCAGCTTATTTTTAGCTCAGGGTGGTGAGAGGGTGGGTATTAGTAGAGCCTATCCTGTGCTCTCACACACTGTGCCAAGAGACCAAACTGGCATCTGTGTCTTTGGGTTGGGTGAGGAAAAACAGAGTTTCCCATTAAAAAAAAAAAATAAAACCTACAGAGAGAGAGAATAAGCAATAACTACATACAAGCAGCAACCTACCTGAGATTCTTAACAAGTGCATGGAGCTGTGAGAAAGAAGCACTAACAACTGCACCACGATGCCTATGTTTTGTGTCAGTATGGACTTCTATTGTTAATTGTCTGCAGGGACAAAGGAAAGTTCAAAAAGATAAGAAATGGAAATATTTATAATAGTGAACAGTAACAAGCTGTCATCTACTCAGATTATTCATGATTCTAGTATGGCAGTAATCATTTGGAATGAATTCCTTGATATAGCACACATCATTATACCTTAAAAAATGCATTTTCTGTAAGGTTGCATTTTGAAGATATGGAACCATATCCAGTACCTCAGTCAAGACAGCAGTGAAAATATATTGTTATTATTATTTCTTTTTTTACTTTTGCATTATTTTCAAAGGTTTATTCAGGATAAGTGAAATGCAAATGAAAGACAATAGCACTGCAGTTGTCTAAAATATTTTATCATACTACAGATTATCTCACTCTCTCTCTTTCTTTCAGGAGCTTTGCATATGTTTTTCTACCAAAATCTCTGCACTGCTCGTGTGAGCCATTACAATCTGTTCAGCTCCCTATTCAGTTGTCATTGGACTTCTTTCAGTTAAAGTTATGTCTAAAGATCATGTGATTTGGGTCAGGGATTGTCTGAATGGCTTGACACCACAATGTGTTGTGTTCTGAACCTCAAACATGTATGGTAAGATGACCCAATAACAAGAGCAGGAAATGAACAACAGTTTCTCATGATGTACGTATGGTCATGAGGGTGAGTTAGATTATATTATAAAGAAAAGAAAAAATAATAGTGCTTGTCATACTCAAGTTATGCTGTTTTATTGCAATGCAATGTTACCTGAAAACCCAAGACAGTCACTTATAAAAAGCAGGACTTCGCATATGAAAATAGGACTTATTTTTGGTTTGTAATTAATACTAATACTTCATGTTTGCAAGCAAGAGTGTGTTTTAGAGGATCAATTAAAATCTGTAAATAAAACATTCACACATAGGTGAGCGATTCACTGCCTTATATATTCTTGTATGTAGCCTTTATTTAAATTAAAGCTTGAAAAAGTGGTAATTTTAAGTTAACCAATCCCTTGAACTCTGAGGTGGGTAAATGAGATAAAAAAATGGATTGATTCTTTCTTAAGATTTCAAGAGAAAGAAAAAAAATCACTTTCAGTAAGTTATCTTTACTTTTGGGATAATTCCTCCAAAAGTAATAGAACTTATGAACCTCAAAATATCAGTGAATGAGCCCCGCTTTGTCTTGAAAATGTAACATAAGACTGTACAACTGACTTAAAAAACTGCCACAAGTCATGCTTAAAATGTCTCTAACGATATTCAAGAATATGCATATCCTCCTGATTTTTCTTTTGAGACAAACATCAACTAGTAGACAAGATAAAAAGTCTTTCAATTTGTTTTCTTAGGTATTCTTCAGAAATTGTCATTGATATTTAAACCTTCCATATATTTTATGGGCTTTCATATTTTAAACATAACGAAAGCCCAGAAAATAATATCTCATTATTCCTACATTACCCTGATTAGAACCTTCTATCTTTTCATCCATAGATTTTATTAACCTGCCTGGCAAATTACAGAGTAATGGTGGGCCATAGTTAACCCATGGGACATTTTCCACAAGGCCAGAACCAACCCAGGAGAAAACTTCAGTCCATCTAAAGATATCTCATGAACATCCACACTCATATCAGGGCAATTTAGGGAAATCAGTCAGAGTTTGGTACACGTCTTTGAAATATGGGAAGCCAGAGTATTAAAGTCTACACAGTCAGTTGTTGAGCTGAGAACTGAACCTTAGTCCGTAGAGCTGCGAGGCATCAATGCCAATCATAATTTCATTCCCAGTGGACTGGTTTTATTGAAATGTGGCACACTTCTTTTTGAAGGAAATTTGTGAAGACAGTTTCATTTTTGTTGACAAATCATCAAAGCGTGTTGTGCAATGTTTTGAAATATACAGTAAAACGTTCTAATTGAAAAGCATTGGTGAATTTTCAAACTCAAATTGTTGAAGGAGAGAAATATTCTGCGCGACTTCATTTACAAATTAGTTTTTAAATTTTCCTTGGTTGAGGTTACTCAAACTTGTATATTTTGGATATTTTTTTGTTTTTTACTCATTCAACAACTGCAAAACAGTTAAAGGCCTGCAGAGTTGTGGGCACTGATACAGTTTCTGCTTGATATGTTCTGTACAGGAGTAGATTTTGCAGCAGCACAGCTCACTCCTACTGTACCTTAATATTGTAGCAGTTAATACATGATGTTTATTGCCATAAAATTAAAAAATGCAACTAACTTATGTAGAAATGAATAAAATAGTGGCTTGGTGACACACTGTGGATACAATAAATAAAATAAACTTGTACTCAGGATTTCTGTTATTCTAAAAACAACAAGCATTATCTTCACATTACAAATATTCAACATTTCTCTGACACTAGAATTTATTGGCAAACAGGCAAAATGACCTATCCAGCAAACACTGAATGCAGCCAACAACGTAAGCTTGAGAGTTAATTTTAAATCTCTATTGGGTATGTGGGACATTTCAAATACAATTACCAATAGACCCTCCACAGCCAAGAACTAACAACTTGATAGAAACCATTGCAAATTTTTCATCACTTGAGTTGGAATGTGCTATCTATGATAATATGCTAATCTGATGAGACATATCATTCTGAAACATTGGCATATATTAAGATTACACCCTAGATTGCCTGATCCACCTCCTTTTGCCTTTTCTCGTGGTCAGAATCTTCAGAATGATTTATGATTATTTAAATGTGGTAAGTTCTGTTCCCTCAATCATGACTTCTAAGCATATTACCCCTGGACACTTTTCCTGTTTAAATTGTAGTTGTTGTGAAAATATTTTAAAAGGCAATCTAATTACTACTCCACAGGGTGATATTGATTTTAAATATAGATTTAATTGCAGTTCAAAATGTGTCATTTATCTATGGTTATGTCCCTCTCTTTTGCTATACATTGGTAAAACCCTATGTTTATCCATTATCGAATTGCTGAACATAAAAGCCACATTAGGACCAAATCTAAGAAATATCCTGTATCTCGGCACTTTTTCAGTATAAACCATAAACTTTCGGACCTTAGGTTTACCGTTCCTGAAACAGTAAAACCACACCTCAGTTGGAGTAACCTTTGAAACTTTTTGTTACGTAGCAAAGCACACTCAGTTTTTTCAGTTTAAGACTTTACACCCCATTGCTTTGAATGTTTCTCTTCATTGGGCATGTTTTCTCTGATATGCCCATAAATTCTACATCCTTTTGCTTTCATTTCCACCCAGATAGTCACAGATTTCTGTGGTGTGTATGGATTGTGTGAGGTAAACAGGTTTCTACTTTTTCACTCTGCATCCAATGATGGCTTTCTAGTCCCTATTATTAAGATTGTATTCTGTTTTGATTTTTGATTTACAAGTTCCTCCTACTGGTAAGCTTTACCTTTTATTAAGTAGTTCTTTCTTTAAGTTCTTAATACATTTTGCTATTTTTTATTTATGGCTACTGTTTCTATTGCTCATAAACTTTTCATTTTTGGTCTTCGATTCATTGTGGATCAACTATTATTAGCACCTGACCTTATAAATGAGGTACTTCAGTGAGTTCAGGTCTTTGATATTTGATGTAGATATTTAATTTTCTTTACTTATTTAGTGCTTTAATATATTTTTTTGTTCAATATTGGTTTGTTGCACCCTGAAGAAGAAGTTCTTCCTCAAAACGCATCAGCCAGACCTACACATCGCAACAAATGAATTGGTCAGGATTCCTGTGACACTTTGTTTGTTTCTCATGCTATGCTTGTTTAGATCTCATAATATATTCTTTTATTTAATTATTCTTAACAACTCAAGGGACCGTACTTGAATGCCTGACTTGTCATTCTCTGTTTGGAGAGTTTGCACATTCTCCTTAAGTATGTAAGGGTTTGTCATCACATAGTCCATTGTTCATCTTACTTTTTGAATATGTGCACGTAATGTTTTTGGTGGGTGTACATTGTCCTAGTACATTGGCATGAGTGTACACTGTGATGGTTTGCTGCCCCAATCACATTTAGTTCCTACCTCTTTCCAGTAATGAAGGGACATCTAAGCTCTACACAACCTTGAAACTAGAATATTTGGGTTTGAAAATTGATATATTAACCAGATGGATGGATGACTAACATTTCATGCAAGCATTAAAATATGTACATGATATAAGATGGCACTTTTATTTTTGTCCAGGAAGAGTTATTTCAAAGTAGTACTTCATTTTGGGAGCATATTTAAAATACAATATACAACATTTGTGAGCCAACCGTACTTCACTCTTAAGTAGTTCAGGAAAGCACTTTGAAAGAAACATTTAGTTTCCTGAAATTCAAATAAAGTTGATCATTAAGGAAGTACACTGAGCTGTGCAGAAGAATGAATTTGTAGGGAAAAGCAAAAAGGTTGTGATAAAGAAAAAAGACAGAGCTAGACACTTGGGTGAAACAGTCGTCAGGTCAGGACTGTTAAGCAAGTTTAGAATGTGTTAAATGGACAGGCTTTAGGAGCTAAAGCAAAATGGGAATTCAACTATCCCTGGGACTACCCAAAATAGGTTTTAGCCTGTGAGAATATTATTACCGAAAAACATGACAGAAAAATCCCAGGGAATATCATCACTGCTGATTAATAGTGAACTGCAGGGAAATTAGCAAGAATAAAACTAAACACAAAGGAAAAAGCCACAAAGATTAAGGTCGTAATAATTGCCCATGACCCAATATAAGACGTTTTCAGGAGATTTTCTGTTTTGTTTTACTCATGATTAGAATAAATAATAATGTTGAAACTTTGGTATCAGTATTGCTTCCAGTTGTTTTTGTGATCTCTTTGCTGTGAAATGTGCCATGTGTACAAACAAGGAAACAGAAACACAATTCTGAACAGTGGTAGAGAATACAGTACAAAATATATAGAGAGAGAATATTATAATTAGAGTACAGCTCAAAAGATTTAATATAAAAAAAGATATCAGGGTATATGAACAGTACTTTATGTAGCTTTCTTAGCAATTTCATAAAAAAAAACTGCCTACAGTGTCATAGCAACAGCTTTAGACCATCATAACAGACAAAACTTCATAAGAAATTAGCATAATACTATTTATGTGACATAGATTTTAATTTCATATCACTCTAAGACAGTTAGAAATCACTAACAATCCACCAGATTGAACACATTTCAGCTGTTTAAACCATTGCTTTGAGCAGGTCAGTTTTCCTCAGATATAGTATTTGTAAGTTTTTGCAGGTCTTCTATTATTTTTTCTTTATAATAATAAGTCAGTTAGTATACACATTAATTGTACCCTTTAACCTTAAAATGTTTAATCAACCATAAATGTATTTAATATTTCTCACTGAGAGAAATGTTTAGCAAGCTTTAATACATGAAAATGAAAAATTTTGTTACATACCAAAAAATTTGTAGTTAAAAAAAAAAAAACTAGGGAACTTAAACTTGAATTAATTTTTTCTTACAGTTAATTATTTGACAGGAGACATCTATTTTCCATAACAAGGCAAATTAACAAATTATCTAAACAGCTTTATAGTATTTAGTCAATGAACATTACAATTAATGAATAATCTGAGGATGCAAGCAGTATAGATAGATAGATAGATAGATAGATAGATAGATAGATAGATAGATA
>JANRMT010062806.1:75183561-75316026 GCA_026402145.1 Polypterus bichir lapradei
ATAGATAGATAGATAGATAGATAGATAGATAGATAGATAGATAGATAGATAGATAGATAGATAGATAGAATCATTACCAAGTTAAGAAAAAAAACAAAACAAAAAACGGTAATGCTTTACATTAAGTGTGCATAAATTATGATTAATGATTATCTCTTTCTCTCACACACGCTCAGCTTGCCAGAATTACTCCCGCCCTTCTGACATTGTCTATCTTCCAGGACTATGAAGTCTTACCAGAATTTTTATGCCAAAAATGACAATGCTGGAAAGTAGATGTGGTTTATTTGTATGAGTTTGTGTCAAGATTCTCAGAATCCTCCCCACACTAAGAGACTGCAGTATAAAACTCAGGAGTTGCACTAATAACCCTGCATTGTAGAAACTAAATAAAAACGACTATATAAGGATCCTGAACAGTAGTAACCATTTGTTGTGTATAGTACTGACTGCTACAATAGCTACAACAGCCATCTGATTTACACAGTGTGACAGATGTCCACGGACCTTGCCCCACTGGGATGCCGGAAGAAGGGAAGGACCGGGAAAAGGGCAGTACCTTCCCTGGACCACAAGGGGGCAACCTCCCTGGATTACATGGGGGCCACAGAGCTTGGGAGCTCAACCTTATGGAGGGACGTGGCCACCACCAGGGGGTGCCTGGACAGCTCCAGAACTGTGGTTCACAGCACTTTCGCCACACCCGGAATTGCTGCCAGAAGAGGAGCTGAACTTGATTGCAGCACTTCCACCACTCCCGGAAGTGCTGCCAGATGTTAATTAGGGAGCACCTGGAGCACTTCCAGTTGCTCCACTCGTAAGCCAGAGTCGGGTGGAGGTGGACAGAGCTTGGAAGAGAGGAGTGGAGATGACAGAGAGAGAGAGAAGGAAAGAAGTCAGAAGGACTGATTGATGGTGATTGGTGCACTGTATTCGTGTGTGGTGTAATAAATGTATGTGTTAAGGACATTCTGTCTGCCTGTTTGTGTCCGGGTCTGAATATTTCCACAACAGTAAAGAGATCATTATAAAGTGTGGTGAGTGGCTATACCTCAGAGTGTTTAATATGCATATATTCAACATATACTGTGGAAATAACAATAACAGGAATAATCTAATTAGAATGAGGTCTTTCCCTTGCTCTGTGTCAACAATGCACACTTACATTTCTTATGCCAGCTGAGAAAGCCACCATAATTCTCAAGTGATATCATCCAAATACTGCAAGTAGGCAACATACAGAATTGAGCTTTTGTCTCAACTAGAGTTGTTCGATTTTATATGTGACAAACATACTAGATTTTTTTACTTGATAACATTTTTCAGGAACAAAATCCTTACACTTTATGTGCTTGGAGTAAGAGTTTATTAGATCTACGCCACTATAAAGTATACATAAAAATACACACTGGTAACAGGTTTTGAATACGTTATTTAAATATTGAATCTGTAAATTTGTACTTTTAAAGAACCTGAACCTAAGAGAGATGTAGGAAGGCAAGTAATTAATCAATGCCTAATACAGCTTTGGTGAATGGACATTTTTCTTCTACTTCAATCGTTTTTTAATTATAATTTTACTATATCTTAATTCGGCTCCCATGTGATGTTTCTATCAGTACACATTAATTCTGCCTATGACTTCAGGGAATTAATCTTACATATAAAATGGACTAATTTGTGGAGGAAAGTAAAAATATTACTCTAAATAAACTCAGGATGAATGAAAAGGAGCAAGGAAAAAAATGTATTCCACATTTGATTATTTTACTGGGCATAAACAAATAAACAAAAGCACTTTTTAACACTAAAACTATATTAACATATGAAGAAAAGGGCCACTACCCACCTCCCTTAGAGACCTTCCATTTGATAGTCTTAATATATGCTTAACAAGGCAGTAAATTAAAGAGCACTGAATATTTAGATTTGATCTGTATGACTGAAGTATAAAAATAATGCATCAGACAAAAAAAAATGTTCAAGAAGGCAAACCTAATGTGACAGATGTTGTGGATGACAGAAAGAAAATATTTCATATTAGGAAATTGGTTTGCCCATCAATGATATATTTAGATCTAATGTATACCAATGTCTCCTTTCAAAAAAAAAAGTTTCTCTTGTAGCAGTCCGGTGCTGCTCAGATTCACACCATCAATAGGATGGTGATTTATTTATTTTTTTGGTGGGGATTCCAGGAACGCACCCAACATTGGCCTCACCTGCACACACTCAAAGATAGAAGGCACGAATCAAACAAATGTGTGCAGTACATTAAGTGTAAAATTAAATATGAACAACAAAAATCAGACAATCCTCCCCTTCCCCTTTGGCGATATAATTATTACACACAACAGTCAATCCTGACAATAAACACTCACGACAATGTCCTTATCACAGTTCCAATGCGGTAGAATCCGATGAAATGGTATGGAGTAAAGATGACGATAACAATCCTGGGAACAACTTTCGTAATAAATTAATTAAACAGTCCTACCGGTAGTCCTGAGCAGCGAGCACTCCCTCTGAAGATGCAATACAACTAATCCATCACTATTCACATGACAGGCAGGCATGCAACAGTCCATTCATCCGTACGACAAATGATCCAGGGTACAAATGACTCCACAGTGGTTACATTGGATGGGACACACGGGTTACACTAAACACAAATCTCCTCCTTTGCTGTTTCTCCGGCCTCTTTTCAAGTTTCCCAGCAGCCCCTGTACTTGTTTCAGACATCCAATGAGGACAATCCCCTTTGGGGTTGCTATGAAATGGAGTCCTTTCACAGCTTTTTCAGCAATTTTCAGTGGTAGACTTCATTTATGTAGTCTTAACAAGTTGACAGGAGTCACAAAAGATTCCATAACTTCAGTCATATAATATGACATTCCAAGTGACTCCATCCAGCTAGTACATGACTCGCTTTTGTCTAAAGTTGTAAGAACTGGCTTTGTGTTCCTGAGAGCTGGAAACCAATGAGTGCAACCAGGAAGGACAATAATGCAGCTAAAAGGATTAAGGAACACAAGTATTTTGGACCTGACAAAAAGAACACAGAATTGAAAGAAGAAAATATAAGGGGATGAAATTGCCGTACCTGTAAACCTGTCACACAGCACTGGCTTATCAGGTCAATGGCTGTCAGAAAAAGGGGCAAACACACAATTCTTTCAAAGTATAAAACTTTGCTGGAAAGTTTTGCATGTTGTGTAATTTGACATCCTCAGTTTTTCCTAATCATGTGAACTGGCATACTCAGGCAATGATATTACCAGCTCACTTTATATAGAAGTCTTGTAATGTGACATTGGCTTTAGAGGGGATTTGAGGGAAGTCTATGTCTTTTTACTCAATTAACCCTATGGTTACCAATGATAAATAACAGCAAACAATAACAAAACGTCCATGAAAAATTTCACATTACTTGTGTTGTATACCATCCTCGAACTGCCACCTTATTGTGGTGGAGGGGTTTGCATGTCCCAATGATCCTAGGAGCTCTGTTGTCCGGGGCTTTATGCCCCTGGTAGGGTCACCCAAGGCAAACTGGTCCTAGGTGAGGGATGAGACAAAGAGCGGTTCATCAAACCTCCTATGCAGAATAAAAATTTGGGACGGCGTTTTCCCTCGCCCAGACGTGGGTCACCGGGGCCCCCCTCTGGATCCAGGCCTGGAGGTGGGGCTCATTGGCGAGCGCCTGGTGGCCGGGCCTGCAACCATGAGGATCGGCCGGGCACAGCTCAAAGAGGCAATGTGGGTCCCCCTTCCCCTGGGCTCACCACCTATGGGAGGGGCCAAGGAGGTCAGGTGCAGTGTGAGTTGGGTGGTGGCCGTAGGTGGGGACCTTGGCGCTCTGATCCTCGGCTATAGAAGCTGGCTATTAGGACGTGGAATGTCACCTCTCTGAAGGGGAAGGAGCCTGAGCTAGTGTGCGAGGTCGAGAAGTTCCGGCTAGATACAGTCGGGCTTACCTCGATGCACAGCTTGGACTTTGGAACCAATCTCCTTGCGAGGGGCTGGACTCTCTACCACTCTGGAGTTGCCCCCGGTGAGAGGCGCCGAGCGGGTGTGGGCATACTTATTGACCCCCGACTTGGAGCCTGTTCATTGGGGTTTACCCCGGTGGACAAGAGGGTAGCCTCCCTCTGCCTTCAGGTGGGGGGACGGGTCCTAACTGTTGTTTGTGCATATGCGCCGAACAGCAATCTGGAATACCCACCCTTTTTGGAGTCCCTGGAGGGGGTGCTAGAGGGCATAACTTCTGGGGACTCCCTTGTTCTGCTGGGAGACTTCAATGCTCACGTGAGCAATGACAGTGAGAACTGGAAGGGCATGATTGGGAGGAATGCCCCGCCGATCTGAACCCAAGCGGTGTTTTGTTATTGGACTTCTGTGCTTGTCACGGATTGTCCATAACGAACACCATGTTCAAGCATAGGGGTGTTCATATGTGCACTTGGCACCAGGACACTCTAGGCCTCAGTTCGATGATTGACTTTGTGGTCGTGTCGTCGGACACTCGGGTGAAGAGAGGGGTGGAGCTGTCAACTGATCACCACCTGGTGGTGAGTTGGCTTTGATGGTGGGGGAAGATGCCGGTCAGGCATGGTAGGCCCAAATGTATTGTGAGGGTCTGCTGGGAACATCTGGCAGAGTCCCAACTCCCATCTCTGGCAGAACTTCTACCACGTCCCGAGGGAGGTGGGGGACATTGAGTCAGAATGGGCCATTTTCCGTGCCTCTATTGTTGAGGCGGCTGACCGGAGCTGTGGCCGTAAGGTGGTCGGTGCCTGTCATGGTGGCAATCCCAGAACCAGTTGGCGGACACCGGCGGTGAGAGATGCTGTCAAGCTGAAGAAGGAGTCCTACAGGACGCTTTTGTCCTGTGGGACTCTGGAGGTAGCTAATAGGTACTGGCAGGCCATGCGGAATGCGGCTTCGGTGGTTGCTGAGGCAAAAACTCGGGTGTTGGAGGAGTTTGGGCAGGCCATGGAGAACGACTTTCTGATAGCTTCAAGGAGATTCTGGTCCACCATCTGGCGTCTCAGGTGGGGAAGCAGTGCAGTGTCAACACAGTATATGGTGGGGATGGTGCGCTGCTGACTTCAACTCGGGACGTTGTGGGTCGGTGGGGGAAATACTTCGGAGACCTTCTCAATCCCACTAACATGCCTTCCAATGAGGAAGCAGAGCCTGGGGACTTGGAGGTGGGCTCCCCCATCTCTGGGACTGAGGTCATTGAGGTGGTCAAAAAACTCCTTAGTGGCAGGGCACCAGGGGTGGATGAGATACGCCCGGAGTTCCTCAAGGCTCCGGATGTTATAGGACTGTCTTATTTGATACGCCTCTGCAACATCGCATGGAAATCGGGGACAGTGCCTCTGGATTGGCAGACCGGGGTGGTGGTCTCCCTCTTTAAGAAGGGGGAACGGAGGGTGTGTTCCAACTACAGAGGGATCACACTCCTCAGCCTCCCTGGAAAAGTCTATTCAGGGGTCCTGGAGAGGAGGGTCCGTCGGATAGTCAAACCTCGGATTCAGGAGGAACAGTGTGGTTTTCATCCTGGTCGTGGAACAGTGGACCAGCTCTACACCCTTAACAGGGTCCTGGAGGGTACATGGGAGTTCGACCGTGTCCCTCGGGGAATCCTGTGGGGGGTGCTCCGGCAGTATGGGGTACCAGACCCTCTGATAAGGGCTGCTCGGTCCCTGTGCAACCAGTGTCAGGGCTTGGTCCGCATTGCTGGCAGTAAGTCGAACCCGTTTCCAGTGACAGTTGGACTCTGCCAGGGCTGCCCTTTGTCACTGATTCTGTTCATAACTTGTATGGACAGAATTTCTAGGCGCAGCCAGGGCGTTGAGGGGGTCAGCTTTGGTGGACTCAGGATTGGGTCACTGCTTTTTGCAGATGATGTTGTCCTGTTTGCTTCATCAGGCCGTAATCTTCAGCTCTCTCTGGATCAGTTCGCAGCTGAGTGTGAAGCGGCCAGGATGGGAATCAGAACCTCCAAATCCTAGACCATTGTCCTCAGCCGAAAAAGCATTGATTAACAAAAAATTATAATTAGATTGATAATAACAAACACTCAAAGATACATTTCCAAATAAAATTGTGAAATACATAACATGTTGGCAATACATGTAATAAAATTAGTTAATCAAGACAAGAAAAAGATGAAAGGATAATTGGATGTGGTAAAAATCTAAAACTGAAAGATCACAAGTTTGCAGAGGTCAGTTGTCAGTTATTTTTAAAAAGTGAAGTGGAAAATAGTAGCGTTTTATGAAGATGGAATGAATTTTAGAATTTGAGTGCAATAAAAATCTAAAAATGAAATACTGAGCTCTAAATGGAGTAGAGACAAAATGAAAGGACAACAAGAAGGCCGGAAGAAATTAAAAGTCAGAATCTTCTTAGAGATTGTAAATATGTCAAAAACTGTTGACTTAACAACTGTGCCCCAGAATTCTGGACCAATTGCAGTTTATTTATAGGACTAGAAGAATTAAAAAAAAAAGAAAGCAGTGAAAAATGTAAACTTTTTTGTAGAATGTTTGATTTGGATTTTTGCCCAATAGAGAGTTCTTCTATCAATTTCTACTCTTACATTTAAAGTAATTTATTTGTTGCAACCCTGATTTTGCTTTTGTTTAATATTTCAGTAATTTCACCTCTGTTATTCAAAATGAAATAAGCAATATGCTGGTCATAAAAAATAATAATTCAACTAGATATGACCACATATAAGGGGAATGTATTTTTCCTAGGTTTTGACTCTATTTATGAATTCCTCTACAGCACCAGAAGTACTTTATAGAATTACTTTTCCCTACAGAGACATAATCATGCAGAGTCAGGCATATGCTATATTTTTTGGTAAACTGAAGGAAAAACTAGAAATTATAAGATAATCAGTATCCAACATCAGAAATGTAGTGAGTGTTTGACTACTTTTCCCCTATGATAACTATTAGTTTCCTTCAATTTAACTTCCCTTCATTATTGGTATTTTAAATCAGACCCTGCTTTGCCCTAAACATGGAATTATGGTTTAACCCTTATGCTTTGGTATTTAGGATTTTAAATAATTTACTAACTAAGGTCCAAGAGGAAGACAATGAGTGCACACTACCACAAGCAAAGTTCATTGAACTTGCAGCAAGGACACACAAATCCACACAGCATTGGATTTCACATTTAAATACTTGGTATCATAAAACTGTTTAGTTGTCCCAAGAAAATTCAGAAGTCTATGTAGCTATTGTCATAAACAGCCAGCTAAACACCAGCTTTGTCAATCCTCAGATGCTTCTTTGTAACAAGATTATGGCTGACTATGACAAGGAAGTCACTAGCTTTTACGAACTTTAAACACATTTGGAGGCCTGGAGTGTCGCAGTGGCTACAGGTTTTCATTCTAACCCTTTTCCTAATCAGTGACCAATTTTCACTGCTAAATAACTTTTCCCCCATCACTTTAATAGCCCTGTTAGAAGAGTTCAGCCCTTTGAATTGATTTCTTTCTTCATTAAATGACAGCCAAGCAGAAATGAGATGTGAAACGAGCTAACAGATGACCAGCTAAGCTGGGTTTTCAAACTCCAACCAATTTCACTCCAATCACTTTCTTGATGAGAAGCCAATTCTTGCTGTTAATTAAACCCATTATTTAATTCCATGGCTTGTTGCTGCTCTCATTCTGCCACAGCACACATTTCGAAAACTGTTGTTTTTCTGTTCTTTCTAAGAATACTGTCAAAATGTTTGGGTGACCTGAGAGATCAACCTTACCAAGACCTCTCTTTAATTTCAGATATTGTGTGATGGGCACAGGGGAGATGGTCATGTGGTGGCTTGTTTTGTGTCTCATTATTGTTTGGCTGCTAATTAAAGAAAAAGAAACAACTATGGGGCCTGAGTCAAGTTAATTAAAAGAAGTAATCAACAGCAAAAACTGGTCACTAATTAAGAAGATGGTAAGAATGAAAACCTGCAGCCACTGCAGCACTCGAGGCCTGGAGTTCGCCATCCCGGCCTAGTAGCTTAGTCCTGTCTCACCCACAGCTGCTCATTGTAACAAGAGCAAGATGACTGGGACTTCATGGTAATATTTCAAAAGTAAACATACTAAACATAAGCATTTGTACAATAAAAAAAAAACAGAAAACCTCTAAATACCCAAAGAGGAGCCTTGTCTGTGTTTTATCCTTGGCTGTCTCATCTGTAATATATCCTGTCATGTATGTTTATATATAAACAATTGTCACATTACTATAATCCTCACCTCAATAAGTTGTATTACTCAGTTTCTTAAAAACATGTGGTTCACTTACCATGTAAATCTAAATGCTAGCAAACCCATCTTTTTAGAAAGGTAAGGAAAATAAAGAAGAAGCCTTACTGAATCGTCAAATTAATTATTGGCATTGCCAGAGTCAAACCCAATAATCAACTGACTGAATCACATCAATAAATCCATTCCTCATCTTCTCTCATGATGTACATGGCTAATACTCATCAACTTGCACTGAGCTACTTACTGTACAGTATACCAAGAAGAGTATCTACAGCTACCTGAAAACACAACGATCCTTCTACCATTCCTGTCATCCACTTCCAAATTGTATAGGTTTGCAGATAAATCTTTCCAAATAAGATCCAGAATCACAACATGCTAGATTATCTTTTATTTCATTAGATATACTAAAAGAAAACTAAAATGACTGCTGTCATTACCATGCAAACACTAGGAGAAGGTGCAAGTTCCATTTCAACTGGGCATGGCATTTATTAAGCTCATTTGAATATTTAAAACTAATATTTCTCTTTGCTCGAATCATTTCTAAAAAAAAAAGTAGAAAAAACATAGCACTGTAGTTTAACCTATTAAAAATTTAGTATTTTGTATAAGCAGCAATTATAATTTGCAACAATGTACATTCTTTTAATTTTCTCCATTTTCATAGATTATAAGACTTCAAGATGCCTTTTGAATTGAGTAATTATATATTGAGCCTCTGGTTCATTTTTGCATTGTTGTTGCATTCATGTTGATTTTACTTGGCTAGATTTTGGAGACTAAGCAGAAAAGGTTTGTTCAGTTTTTAAAATGCATGTAATTTTTCTTTAATGACACACTTAATTTTTGCTGTTTAGACATTTTCATATATGCTCTTGTAAGAGAATATTTATTCTGACAGATCTAGGGTTTTCTTAATTAATGATGGAATGTCTCACAGTCTGAGTGTCATTTTTATTATATGATGGACAATACTGCTGAAATGTCAAGCCATAGTTGTGATGCATATAACAGTGACACTCAAGACATGCAAAGATGAAACATAATTTTAAGTAATGCCAAAGCATGAAACCTACTGTAAAAGTGAATCTTGAATTAAATAGTGCTTTCTATTTTTTTTTTCAAATCCCCATTTTATGTATTCAATTCTTGAGCTTTTTGTTTCCTTATTTTAACAGTAAAAATGTAAATGAGTCTGATTTTCATCCCAGCTTCTGTACTGAATGAGCTGTGAATGCCCTACTTCTATCTCTGTCTCTTTTTCTTTTTCCATGGGATGTCTGTTCTGCTTTTGAAATCATAATTGCCAAAGTAACCAAAATATTCAGAAATTCAAGATGAATTATTTTTATTAGGTTCTGCAACTTATGTGCTTTTTTACCATTGCATATGTTGTACATAAACCCTAACAACCTAATTTTCCATATTTATATTCACCCCTTTGGAAGTTTTCACATAGAGTTGGCCAGAGGGCACATGGGAGATGAAAGAAGGGCCAGAATTGATCTTTTTGGACATCAGCCTACATGTCATGTTGTAGTGTAAGCCAAACACTGCATATTATCAAAACCACATCATCCACTGTGAAGCATGGCAGTGGAAGACTTTGGGGATACTTCTCTTCAGGATTTGGAAAGCTTGTGAGGTGTCACACATGCGCAATTAATGGGCAGCCAATGGGCCAGACAGAGTGCGAAAGAACAAAAGATGGGGTTGTAAAACGAAGTATTAATGCATTTCCCCCCTTCTTCACTAGAAAAACAGAGGACTGATTTGGAAATCCACCAATATAACGTCTGTCCCAACTCCCGTTGATGACTTCAGTTCTGAATCCTCTCCAACTGGTGACGCTTCTGTCCTGCATTACTGACTTCAATGACTACAATGACCTCATTTCCAGCTCCTGACGATGACGTCATCTCCGTCACTCACTCTCCACGTCATCCTGATCTCCTCTGTCTGCTTTACTTCCTGCCACCAATACATAAAAGTCCCGTCAAAGATTATTTTGGTTGTCAACTGTATGAATATTGCAGTTTTGACCATAGTATCAGTCCCAACTGATTGCTTGTTTCCACCAACATTAAATGGGGAATTTCCCCCAACCCTTAATCTGTTTCTTCATCTGTTTATTTCTTCACAGAGGGCAGAATGTAAATGAATGCAGCAAAATACTGGGAAATCCTGGAGGAAAACCTTATTCAGTCTGCAAGAAAACCTGAACCTTGGGAGATTTGTTTTCCAGTAAGCCAACAACTCTGAGTCTGCACAAAAGCTGTTGGGTGATGACCTATTAGACGATATCTCCTCCAGAAAATGTAGATGTGTGCTGTTGCGATATGCCACAAAGACACTGAAGAAACCCCTAAATAATCACTTTCAAGTTTTGATTATTTTTTTAAAAATGTAGTCTTCTTTGACATTAAAAAGTTACAGTTAAGTTTCTGATTTCTGCTTATTTATTTATTTAGTTATTGTTAAATTAAAGCTATTATAAAAAATAATGTAGTGGATTCAGGAAGGGGTGGGTTTGGGAGTTTGGGGAGTAGAGGGACCCAAGAAGACGTTCCTGTTTAGAGCCACATTTTGGATAGGGGTGGCACTGTGTAGAATGTATTTTGCAAAGGAAGAGGCTGCTCTTGTGCCATTTTCCTACACTAGTGATGATTCCAAGGAGGACAATTTAATAAACTAAAACATAAAAGAGAAAACATGGTAGCCTCTCTAGTCTTACTAAAAAGGTGTAAATTCTGTGGAGTCATGGGCAGTCATTGCCACGCTACAGGGGCACTGGATTAGAACACTCTCTGAGATGTCTCTGCTGCCCTTGCACCCCTGAATATTTAAAATGAATGAGTATTTATGAGGTCAGTCCCCCAAAGGTTGATGTGGGTTGCTAGAGCTAAATGGGAAAACATTCATTGAGAGTATTTAGTTATTCCTTAGCGTACCCTTTGCATGGCTTCGTAGCCAAATTTCTACATCTCGTGACCCAATACTGCCACCTTTCAGCCTGGAGGATCTTTTATTTCTTGCTAGCTCTTTAAAGCCTCTCTCTTCTGATAGAATACAATGCCTCCCAACACCAGCTGGGATTCCTACAATTAACTGACGTCTTTGAAGTCACACCTCATTCTAGTGCAACAGTACATCTTCCTATTGTTTTTTATAGCACTATACTTTACAACAAAGGTTCTTAAACATGTTGTCTTAATGTGGATTATGCAGAGTTATGATTCACAATAGTACTCAATTGGAAAGGCTTTGTATATTGTCTTGGGAAGGGTCACCGTGGCCAGTTTAAGCAAACAATTCTCCAAGGGGATACACCCTCCTGTGCTTAGTGCCAGCAGAGTTTCTCCAGATGACTGAATAGTGGTGATTCTCCAAGTGGGAAAGGCTTGACTGTTGGTGGTGATTCTGGTTCTAGAAGACACAAAAAAGGAAAAATTGGGTTGTGAGAAAACAAGATTAAGAAGCACTGCTTTACACAGTTTTGTTACCCACTGCCACTGTGATCTGTCCATCTTCTTTTGAGGCTTCCATTTACCACCTTGGTGCTACCCTTGCTAGGTATTACACACAGTCACAAACAGCTTTACTTTTTATTGTTATGCACAGATATTCACATCCAATGTTATGTTATTAGCAGAGATAGAAAACTGTCTAAAAAAATGAAAGAGGAAAAGAATAGTTCTAAATAAGCAAGTGACATTCAATGAATGGCAAATAATGTTCTAATAGCGATTTGACCCAGAAAAAACTATTTATTTTATATGCTTTGGATACCTGACAAAGGGATCATCTCTTTGCTAAAATATTCAAGCAAGTAGCCAGGAAATCTTTTTCAAAACTGCACATCCGGTATATTGGAAACATATGAATAAATCAACACAATATCATTAGGTTTTCTGAAGGATTTATAGTTGAGATACAATTATTTGAAAGATAAAGAAAGCTTTTATGTAGACAGTTATTCTGCTAAGACATATGCTTTTAAGCAAATTCATTTGCAACAAAATACTCCTTTTTAGTATTCTTCTGAAAAGAAATGATTGTTTTTCCCCCAACTGCCTGCTCAACCCAGTATTATATTTTCAAAAACTGTCAATCAGCATGCTCTCCTGTCTTTTCAATTGTTGTTGAGAATACAGTAGGTGCAGAAGGAGACTAAGGATGAATTGTAATTAGAATGTTAATGCAACATTCTATACACTAGAAGATTTCTGTCTAACACAAGAAATGGGTAGTGAATACTAGTAACAAGCAAATAGGGGCAATATCAAGCACCCAGTTTTAGATGTAATATTATAAAATACTGAATGAATAATTTTGGCCAAGAGATAAATAATATAAATTGATTAGTGTTCTATCGGAGCCAGCCATTACAACATATAGCGTCTTTTGTTTTTTATGACAATTGTTCACATTGCTTGCTCATATCGGCAGCATTTTGTGTCCTTTTGCATATTTATTTTTCATTCTTTATCCCTTTTACATTTTTAAAATGTACTTAAGTTAAAATAGCCGATGTGCTCACTTTCAGACTTGGTAGCTGATTTAAGTGACTTGCATGCCCCCAGCTTACTTGCACTTTTCACCTTTCTGTTCCTTTGAGACATTATTTTATCATCCATAAACAGTTTGGAATTCCACTGTATGTAGGTTTTCATTGCTGTATAAATCTCTATACTGCTAAAATCATGTAAATACTTTCAGAGAAGGGGAGACAGAAAGGTGACACATTTACTTCATGCAAAGAATGGCAATCTAGATGCCAGCTGATGAATCCTTCCTACTCAACCATACATTATTGCACAGCATATGCCTTTAAATGACATGGGGTCCTTTTTTGTTAGTTCCAGTTCTTTTTCACTTTTTTTGTCAGCCTAATCGATCAGTGGAATGGCTTGTGGATTTTGATTACAGCATAAAAGATTTCAACTATTAGCTGCTTGCAGGTTTCCATTGTACCCTCCAGAAATTTGCTTGATTTACTCTGTTATTGAATTAATTCTCTCTTTTCAACTTTAATGCTTTTAATAATTTTGAAGACCTGGATAGAGTACCTGCAAAGTTTTCTCTGATCAGATCCAAAGAGGTTAATTTTCCTTTTCCTGTTTGAATAGGACTTGTCCTTTACTCCTGGGATGAATTTGGTTGCTTTCCTGTTTACTATTGTTTTATCTATTGTTTTTAGTAATGTGGTTACCATCCATCCATCCATTGTCCACTGCTTATCTGAAGTCGGGTCGCGGAGGGCAGCAGCCTAAGCAGGGAAGCCCAGGGGCCTCATGTATAAACGGTGCGTACGCATAGAAATGTCGCTTACGAACATTTCCACGTTCAAATCGTGATATATAAAACCTAAATTTGGCATAAAGCTACACACATTTCCACGGTACCTCATACCATGTCGTATGCAAGTTCTAAGCTCGGTTTTGCAGACTGGCGGCACCCAGTGTCAAAGCAGTGCTACTGTTCCTTCTGTGGCTACCCCTTCTTTTTCAGATCCACATTACTGACTTGGCTTTATAAATACACTGAAATTAACCACATATTGTTTATTAGTTTAATGCATCTGATTGTAATTAACCTGTAACAATATAATGGTCCACAGAATGGTCAAACTATTCCAAATACCATAGCTCCTTTAGCGTTGTTACTCTCACTGCGCCTTCTTACAGCTGCTCCTGTTAGGGGTTGCCACAGCGGATCATCTTTTTCCATATTACTCTCACTGCACCACTTGGAGCAGCTGATCGGAAAGAGAATTATTGGTGTACAGCATCAAGCACACGCTGCCTCAGCCTTGCTTCCTATTTGAGCTGCTTCTCACACGGCAAACGCTTCAAAACCTTTCCTGTATGCACGTCGCGGTTCAGAAAGGTTTCATCCCAAGAGCTCTAAACAGAATCAATTACTCCATCAAGTGCTCCTTGTAGAACTGTTTGTACTTATAAGTACAATCACCTCACTGTAAACTTGTGATACAGTTATAATATTGCACAACCTGATCCACTTTATAAAGCGCGTATTTACATATGATGACAATATCATTTTTAAGATGAAATGCAGCAAAATACGTTTATTATATTATACAGATAAAACTTTAACTTCATTTTAATAATCTATATTGTTAATAATTAAAGGACACGGTGTCTCTACGCTAGCAAGGATCAGGCGCTCCATTTACGGATTGTTCCTGCCTCGCACTGTATGCTTCACTGGCACTGGCGTGAAGGATAGAATAATTAAACATGTACTACAAAGATATTTTAATGTTCCTTAAAAGTTTTGAAGAATCAGTGTTATAAGCTTACAAATGGCTTAATGTCTATTACAGAGTTGATTGTGTGGTGATTGGGTATTTGGAGAAAGAAAAGGAAGGACAGGAATTGGGGGTTAGTACGTTTGAAAGAGACAGTACTGCTGCAATAAATTATTTCATCGAAGGTCGCGCACAATCACTGCGCCACCGTGTTCCCATGTTTAATAACATGCTTTAACTCCTATCATCATGAAAATTATATCAAGTATACATCTCAGTATTTAAATTATTCAGAGAGCTGTAATATCACGAATGTAATGGATTTTGTGTCCTGTTGGAGGAAGACAAATCACGGAAACACGTGGTGAGTCACACACATAGAGCACATAGAAGATCAAATACAAAACAAAGCATTTAACGTGCTATTTTAGTTACAAGGTGATCTGAGAAACTAGTAAATTAAAAGATTTTAAGATGAAGTTTATGATGTTCTACTTTAATGACAAAATAAACTACGTGATTAAAGTGGAAATTTCAAGATTAAAGTTGACCTTTCGTGCTTTTTTCCCACTGTGCCTATTTTTTTTTCTTTGTACCCTAATAAGCTTTCATATGAAACTCAGACAGTGGGCTACGACTCGCTTTTGCATGGCGAATTTGATATCTGACAACTTCTTTTTTTATTTCAGGCACTGTGCGATTTTATGAACTTGAGCTTTTGATTTTCTCCGACACGCTATGTCACTCGATCATCTTCCTTTTCTTGTTTATACCATTGTTTAAACCAACAAATAGTATGTTTTCCCTTGCCTCCACTTGGTATTCACTGAAATTGTTCTATTTTTCCTCATGGTTTTGCCAATTTCTTTTCACAGAATACTGAGTTTAAGGGCTATTTATATTGATTTGCATTTTCAAAGAGGCGTAATTCTGGGAGGAGTTGGGGCGGAACAGCATGTGCGTTACACGCTGATCGGGATCGGGAAGAATGTGGAAGTTTGCGTACGCTTAGATTTATGCATAGTTTGCGTACGCATAAATTTATGTGCATATGCCCATTCCCGCTTTTGTGTTTATGCCATGTTATAGTGTGAGTTCTACGCACGCCGTTATACATGAGGGCCCAGACCTCCCTCTCCCCGGCCACCTCCTCCAACTCCTCTGGGGGGACCCCGAGGCGTTCCCAGGCCAACCGGGAGATATAATCCCTCCAGCGTGTCCTGGGTCTGCTCCGTGGCCTTCTCCCAGTGGGACATGCCTGGACCCCCCCCCCCCCCCCCAGGAAGGTGTCCAGGGGGCATCCTGACCAGATGCCCGAACCATCTCAACTGACTCCTCTCAATGCAGAGGAGCAGCGACTCTACTCCAAGTTTCTCCCAGATAACTGAACTCCTCACCCTATCTCTAAGGGAAAGTCCAGCCACCCTGCACAGAAAACTCATTTCGGCTGCTTGTATTTGTGATCTTGCTCTTTCGGTTACTACCCAAAGCTCGTGGTCATAGATGAGGGTAGGAATGTAGATCGACTGGTAAATCGACAGCCCCGCCTTTTGGATCAGCTCCCTCTACACCACGACGGACCGTTGCAGAGCCCACATTACTACAGATGCCGCACCGATCTGACTGTCAACCTCCCACTCCATTCTTCCTTCATTCGTGAACAAGACCCCAAGATACTTGAACTTCTCCACTTGAGGCAGTAATGTGTCCCCAACCCAGAGAGAGTATTCCACCCTTTTCTGGCTGAGAACCATGGCCTCATCCCCGCCGCTTCACACTCGGCTGCAAACCGCTCCAGTGAGAGCTGGAGGTCACTGTCCAATGAAGCCAACAGAACCATGTCATCCACAAATATCAGAGACAAGATTCTGAGGTCACTGAACCAGACCCCCTCCGCTCCTTGGCTGTGCCTAGAAATTCTGTCCATAAAACTTATGAACAGAATCGGTAACAAAGGGCAGCCCTGGCAGAGTTCAGCCTCAACAGGGAACGAATTCGACTTATTATCGGCAATGCGGACCAAGCTCCTGCTCCTCCTGTAGAGGGACTGAATGGCTCGTAACAATGAGCCTTGTACCCTGTACTCTTGGAGCACACCCCACAGGATGCCTCGAGGGACACGGTCGAATGCCTTCTCCAAATCCATAAAGCACATGTGTCCTGGTTGGGCAAACTCCCATGCCCCATCCAGGATCATGGCCAGGGTGTAGAGCTGGTCCAGTGTTCCACTGTTCCTCTTGAATCCGAGATTCGACTATCAACTGAACTCTCTTCTCCAGCACCCCTGAATAGACCTTATCGGGGAGGCTGAGGATTGTGATCCCCCTATAGTTGGAGCACATCCTCGGGTCACCCTTCTTAAAAAGGGGGACCACCACCCCGGTTTGCCAATCCAGAGGCACTGCCCCTGATGTCCATGTGATGTTGCAGAGACATGTCAACCAGGAGAGCCCCACAACATCCAGAGCCTTGAGGAACCCAGGGTGGACCTTGTCTACCCCAGGGGCCCGCCACCTTGGAGCTTTTTAACTACCTCGGTGACCTCGGCCCCTGATATGGACAGGCCCCCCCGGAGTCCCTTGGCTCTGCTTCCTCTAAGGAATACATGTTGGTGGGATTGAGAAGATGCTCGAAATATTCCTTCCACCGTTCAGTAACATCTGCAATTGAAGTCAGCAGGGCCCCATCTCCACTGTACACAGTGTTGGTGGAGCACCGCTTTCCCCTCCTGAGGCGCTTGATGGTTTGCAGAACCTTCTCGGTGCTGACCGAAAGTCGTTTTCCACGGCTTCCCCAAACTCCTCCCATGTCCGAGTTTTTGCTTCTGCAACAGCCGATGCCGCAACACGCTTGGCCCACTGCTACCACTCAGCTGCCTCTGAAGTTCCACTGATAAACCAGACCCAACAGGACTCTTTCTTCAACTTGACGGCCTCTCAAACCTTAGGTGTCCACCACCGGGTTCGAGGATTACCGCCACCAGAGGCACTGACAACCTTTCGGCCACAGCTCTGTTCTGCTGCTTCAACAAAGGAGGCTCGGAACTTGGCCCATTCAAACTCAATGTCCTTCGCCTCCCTTGGAATGAGACTGAAGTTCTGCCAGAGGTGGCAGTTAAAGATCTTTCTGACCGGTTCCTCTGCCAGATGTTCCTAGCAGACCCTGACTATATGTTTGGGTCTGCCTGGTCTGTCCAGCAGCCTCTCCCGCCATCTGATCCAACTTACCACCAGGTGGTGATCAGTTGACAGCTCAAGCCCCTCTCTTCACCCGAGTGTCCAAGACATAAGGTCGCAGATTCAATGACACAATTATAAAGTCAATCATCGAGCTGCAACCTCGGGCATCCTGGCGTCAAGTGCACTTATTGACACCCTTATACTCGAACATGGTGTTCGTTATGGACAATCCATGACCAGCACAGAAGTCCAACAACTGAACACCACTTAAGTTTAGATCGGGGAGGCCGTTCCTCCCAGGTACACCTCTCCAGGTTTCACTATCATTGCCGATGTGAGCGTTTAAGTCTCCCAGCAGGATGATAGAGTCCCCAGGAGCTGCACTTCTCAGCACCTCTTCCAGGGACTCCAAGAAGGCTGGGTACTCCGAACTGCCGTTCGGCACATAAGCGTAAACAACAGTCAGAGTCCCTCCCCCAATTTGAAGGCGCAGGGAAGCAAACCTCTCGTCCAACGGGAAAAACACCAACAAGCAGGCCTCGAGCCGGGGGGGCCAGAAGCAAGCCCACCCCTGCCCGACACCTTTCACCCACAGCAACTCCCGAGTGGAACAAAGTCCAGCCTCTCTCAAGAGTAATGGTTCCAGAGCCCAGACCGTGCATAGAGGTGAGCCCGACTATATCTAGCTGGTACCTTTCAACCACTCACACCAGTTCAGGCTCCTTCCCTGCCAGAGAGGTAACATTCCATGTCCCAAAAGCCAGTTTCAGCAACCGAGGGTTGGAACGTCAGGGTTCCCGCCTTCACCCACCACCCATATCAGATTGCACCCGACCCCTAGAGCCTCTCTTGCAGGTGGTGGGCCCACAAGAGAGCAGAACCACGTTGCTCCTTTGGGCTGAGCCTGGCTGGGCCCCGTGATCAAAGGTCCAGCCACCAGGCGCTCGCCAGCGAGCCCATCCCCTGGGCCTTGCTCCAGGGTGGGGCCCTGGTTACCCTTTCCCAGGCAAGGGAAATGCCGATCCTTGATTTTAAACCATGTGGGGTCTCAGGATCGAGTTAGTCTCGATCTTCACTTCAGACCGGTTTGCCTTGGGAAGCCCTACCAGGAGCACATAGCTCCCGACAACATAGCTCCAAGGATCACTAGACCACACAAGCCCTTCTGCCACGGCAAGGCCTCGATCCAAGAAGGGGTAATGTGGTTACAAGAATATCAAATGCTTGAACAAAACATTAATGGATTTAAACTAAGTTGAAGTCTGCTTTTTTGACAAATTAATTTTGGTGTGCATTTGTATATTTGAAATAATATTTCAAGCCTAATCATCCTGAGATGATGTTTCATTTAATCTATTTTTGGGTTTAGAAATTGCAAAATTTACATTAACATCACCCTGTGTTGTAATTTGATAATAATAGATGAGAAAACTATCACGTTCCATAGCATTATTTCAATTTGATTTTGGTCCTTTCAATAATTGTTTACCATTCAAAGATTGGAAATCATCCATAAGCATTTATTTTTGCACTGTAATAAACTCTATATCATATAATTAAACAACTTTTATTTAAATGATTAGAATGTAGTAGAATTCTATCATTAAATCTCTGTACATCAGTTTTCTTTCTTCTGTGTTCTTTCTTCTTTTGGTCACAATCAATGGATGTTTGAGTACATTTTTAACATTTTCATTTTTTACATTTTGTTTCATTAGCTTGTTTGTGTTTTTGTGAGTTTAGATGTCAAAAAGGTGCGGCTCGTATACTATGGCTACTACTGTACGATGTGAATGTAACTGGCACATGCATATCCATGTGTAAAAACAAAAAACAGAAAAAAAAGGTTTTGTTTAAAAAAGTATATGTGAGTTGACATTATAGCAATTGAGCACGAGTTTGAGATATACAAAAATCTTTAATGGTTTATTAAGAATGGCAGGTGTCAAGTCATACAGCCATTTAAACATGCTTTTACATTGTGAACTGTGCAATTTTCAATTTACTCTTTTGCTGAGTGAGTGTTAAAGCTTTTCTAAACATAATTCATCAATACTGCTCTCAGGTTATTGTTAAGAGCCTGACAGGGATTGATGCACCACATACCTGTTGTCTCTTAAGTGTCTTACTGTTGTGATTTTCTAAAAAGCAACTTGGCTTCATTTAAAAAAATAAAGTGAATTACAACACATATTCATTTGTTGATAGCAGTAGATGATGTTGAGCATCTAACTCCTCTGACCCAGTGCTAGCATCATCAAAATGGATAAGTAATAATAATCCTCAACCTTAACAAGGAAAAAACAGAAATTTGAATTATTGGCTACAAACAAAAAATTGAGCACCTCAGAAATAAACTAGACTATCTGGCTTTACAAACGAGGCCAGAAGTAAGTAATCTAGGTGTCATTTTAGATTCAGAGCTAAAATTCAAATCACATGTCAGTCATACTACTAAAGGTCTGGCTTAGTTCTATACCAAGAGTTGTGGTAAAGTAATAATTACCACAGGACTTCTGTAATTTTTAAGTTCTATTTGGATGGTATTAGTTTTTTCAGCAGGAGGTGGTGTAAAGTCAGTGCTTGAGCAGGCTGGTACATACCAGTAGTCTGTACTAGCATTTCCTTATAGTTAATGTAATAGCAACCCTTATTTATAAGAACAGTATGTGAACTTTCACATCCAAGGGGGACGGTCTATACATCCCTTTTTCTTTAAAAGTAGTGTAAAGCAGTGTGCATTTGGATCTCTGAGGGAATGTAACACTCTCCCCTACTCAGCACACACACCAAGGAGTACACCAGTAGGTGTTTTTTTCCTACTTCAGGCACTGAGTAAAGTAATTATTACTGGAGGACTTCTGTAATTTTAGTGTCATTCAAATCACTCAAATGCTGGAATTTAACTGGTGTGTTGATTTGCATGGATCTAGTTTAACTTGAAATTATTTTTCTACTGAATTTTTACAGTAAATAAAAAGTCTATGTATTTTTTAATCATCCAAATTGGGATTAAGACTGCACTCTATTACTTAAGAAACATAAGAAGTTAGATCTTTTACATCACTGCAAGATGCTGAAACGTGAGTACATGCTTTTGTCTTTAGCTGTCTAGATTAAAGCAATGCACTCCTATCAGGATTACCAAATAGAGCAATAACTTGCCTTTAATTAGTGCAAAATACAGCAGCACATCTCACCATTCTTATAATCATTACACTGCCTGTGTCTTTTGTGACTGACTTTAAAGCAAGTCAAGACAAGTTGGGTAGCATGCACTGGTACAGTGCGTTGCCGCACACACCACACAACAAAACAACTCAGGATCCTGGTTGGCAACCCCCTAGGCAGACACATGGTCCAGTCCCGCCCTCCAGAAATGACCCTCTATCTGCTGTAGCCAGTTGTTACGTGGGCGACCCCTTGGCCTGGTCCAGCCACTCGGGTCCCCAACGATGAGGATCTTATGAGCTGGATCACCCTTGGGGAAACACGCTACATGGCCGTAGTGCTGTAACTGAAACTCCCTCACAATGCAGGTAATGTGCCTCATTTGGGACCCCATGAGCAACCACCTATTTGACACGCAGACAAACCAACGGTACCCAAGGATCTTTCGGAGAGACTCAGTACCAAAGGATTCCAGTCTTCGTCTCAGGTCACTGGATAGTGTCCATGTCTTGCAACCATTGTGATAAGGCGCTATATAGGCGCCTGACCCGATACAGGCTGGACACAGAGGCACACGTAAAATAAACATACTATTTATTTTTTCTTCACCTGTGGGCGCACGTCTTCCCCATGTCCCACAGGCAATACACAGTCCTAAGCACAAACACCAAGTACACCAAGCAAAACTCTTTTTCTTCTTCCACCACTCCTCCCAGGCAACCTCATCCTCCTCCTCCCGATTCTGGCTCCTTGAGTGGTGGTTGCTGGGCCCTTTTATAGTCCACCTGGAAGTGCTCCAGGTGGTTGATTGCCGTATTCAGGCTGCATTTCCAGGTGTGGCGAATACGCTGCCCATACAGGCTCAAGAGTTCCAGGTGCAGCACCCCCTGCCGGTGCCTGCGGGACCCAACCAGGCTGCACCCAAATCTAATTCCCATGGAGCCCTGCGGGAAACCGAGGCAGCGCTCAAACCCAGGGGACTGGCCATCTAGCGTCCAGGGGGAAGTATTGCACCGTCCATGGCTGCTCCCCCTGAGCATATAATGAAGGGGCGTCCCAGCTGGGCATGGACCCCAGCCGTATGCCACACCATATAGCAAGACAGGAAGCACCAGGACTCTAAAGACTTGGACCTTCTTCTTTTTGCATAGATATCGGGAGCGCCACACACCCCTTTCCAGCGACCTCATGGCCCCCCATGCTCTCCCAATCTGTCTCCTGACTTCATAGGAAGAGTCACAAGAGACATGAATGTCACTGCCAAGGTAAGTAAACCTCTTGACAAGGTCAACACTCTCTCCGCAGACAGACACACTGCTGACGGCTGTGCCCAAGAGTTCATTAAAGGCCTGGATATAAATTTAATTATTTAAAACACTTTAAATTGTACATGCTGTATTTTGGGAATGCTTGTCCCCAAACATTCCTAGCTGTAATCTTAGATCCTCTAACATCAGCTTGTTTAGGATTCTGAGAGTGAAAGCATAACAGAACTGGAGAGTTGTCTGTCTGTTTTTATGCACCAGATAATTGGAATACTTTATCAAAAGAGATACGCCTGGCTAGTACAGTTGAAAACTTTATTTTATTTTCACATCCTCCTTGACCATCTGGCCATACATACATTTAGTATTGTCATTGTAACAGCCAATCCTAGAACGTTAAAACTTAATGTTAAACCTATATTAGTGTTTGCTTAAGTAGAACTGAATATAATTGTCTTTCATGGATATAGAATATGGTATAGCCTTTACCCCCTGTAGTCAATATATGAGACAGTACTTTCTTAGCTATATCTGTAATACAGTGTGCTAATTAAGTCAGTGTGTTTTGGAATAGGCTCATAGCTAGCATGGACTAAAAGACCCATTTGCAGTTTGTATAGGCATACAGTTTTTTGACTGTTTAGAAATAGTTCAACTGTATGAGCAAACTTAGAATGGAACAAGATATATAAGCTTTAAACAGAACTTTTTTTAAACAAGGACTTTTCTTTTCTTTGTTATATCATTTTTTCTCTGTTTTTCTGTGAACTGTTTTACTTTGAATTTTTACTAAAGCTTTTAAAAGCAATGATATTTTGTCTGTGGAATCATTTCAATGTGTCATACGTTTGACAGAATCCCATGAAGCAAACTAAAGCTGCAGAATTTTGGTAATTTTGGTTTAATGCAGCTACAGTCGCAATACCAAAATGTTAAAATTTGATACAATACCAAGAAATGTATTGAAATTCAATATTATTTTTATTACTCAAAACAGTATAATGTAACTCAAAAATATGTTTATTGCAAAATAAAACTTTTACATCCTTTTGTTACTCTAGCGGAGGTAGAAAATGTATACAATAAATATACAAACCCACACTAAATAGACATTTAAATAAAATGAACAGTAATGTACAACAGTCTATTGAACAGTACATAACTTTAAACAATAAATAACTAAATTAGCAGTAAAGAAATTCTTATGAAAAACAACTAAAAATAAACAAATCAATAGCACATTTTAATGCTATGCATTACAAATGTCAACAGTGTGAATTACAAATTCTTTGATGCTTTCCAGCTTTTTGCAAGGAAGACTAGCAAGTAAACATGCTCATCTGTGAGGTGTGCCCTTTTGGGGCTGCAAATGAGGCCAGACTTTCAAAAACACACTCCGAAGCACAGCTAGAAGCAGCAATACCCACTTTCTTTCAATTTGAGCAAAATGAGGTAAGTTTTTTTTGTTTGTTTTCCACCATGCCAGTGGATCGTCCTCTGCACTATATTCAGGCATCTCCCCATAAACTGTGAACTCATTTGTGAGATGCACAGTTACAGATGATGCAGTGTGCTGTGACTGCTGATTTTGACTCTTCTTGTATGTTTGTTAACAGTCCTTTCATATTAGTTTTGCTTCTTGGTGATGGTTGCTTAGTACTTGAAGAGGGTGTTTGCTGAATTTGGGTTTCCACTTCAAGCAAATGAACACTTGCTATTTAACATTTGCTTGACTTCCTCTTTTAAGACAACAAAACTTTCTTTAAAGCTTGGGTCAAGAAAGGTTGACGTGTTGAGAACCAGCTGCAGAGGGTAGTCCTCATATCTCTGTCTTAGGTCATTTTTTTATATTTTCTTTAGGTTGCTGTCTTAAGATACTATCACTCTGATGATCTGTCAAATTAGAAAAAAAATCTTCCATGTTTATGGTAGAACAGAGGAGAGTGTGTGTTTTTCACCACTGAGGTCATCAGTAAAAGAGCTTAATGGACTTAAAACATCTCTTACAGCTTCAATAACTGTAATGTCATAGGCTTTTGGCATTGGGTACCATTTTTTCCTATCATCTGCAAGAACTGAGCAGACAGTTTGCTACTGTTCTGATAATGCCGCTGTTCGAATAATCTCTTCATCATTTCATATTCTGAATCCCAGTGTGTTGGCTCATCATTAGTTAGTTTCAGCTACAGGCTGTTCCATCTGTTAGCGGCAAAGTTCAAAACTTCGAATAACTAATTGCAGATGAGAGCGCCACTATTGTTTAGCAGACTCAGAGGCAAAGGCGCGTATCACAGAATGGTGGAAGTAGCCACTTTAATAATGAAATCAGCTTCATTCATAGTGGAAGAATATAAGTGATCTTAAGTGCAACGTTTTTAATTACTATTGCCTAGCTGTCTACAGAACAGAGAAGTCAATTCACATCTGCATATGTGGGTAAGTATCACTTATCTTAGTGCAGTTCTTGCCAATTTTGATAGTATTACACAGTTAGAAAAGCCATTTTTCAAGTTGTTTTTCAGATTCATATGAGAAGGCTCATGATTTGTTGCTTCTGTTAGAAAACAGATCCGCCTTAGACACAGATCCAGAATTTGAGTCATAAAATTTCACAAAATGTTCATATCATTACTCACATCTGTGATATATTGTTTTGTACGAACCAGAAAATCCTATTTTAGACCAAATTGGAAGTACAATGCTGCATCTTCATCAAGTGATGAAGATAACACTCTGCCAGCACCCCCCCCCCCACCTCCAAGATTTAATAAAAGTCATATGTCTTGTTTTACCTGTTAAGTAATAAATGGTTAATGTGTGATATGTTTAATTTCTCTTTGTGCGTTTTTTGTATCCTTATAGTGCATAACAAAGACAACATCATGCAACCTTCTAACTTGTTATTTTAACAATTTTCTTAATCGGGGAAGAAAAAATAACACTACCATTGTGAGTAATATAGGTTGGAAGCATTCACTAATAGCACATTGCCACACCCACCACACAATGAACCATCTGGATTGGGACCCAAGTGCAATGGGTGACACCTCAGCACCACAGTGGCAGGTTTTACATGGTGGCTGAAGTGCCAATCCTGCTACCAACCCCCAAGTTTTCCTTGCAAGTAGGAGGACCTGCTTGCTAGGCCAGATGCAGATTAACGTCATACTCAGGAAGAAGCAATTGCAGGTTAAGGGCCTTGTTCAAGTGCCCAACAAAGTAGAATCACTTCTGGTATTTAGGGGATTCAAAAATAGCCTCAGAGTCACCACTTCACCCAACCATGACAGTGATGAGGAAGATGTAGGAGGAGCTTGCCAACAAGCTAACGTCATAGAGAGACTTGCCAATATAGAAAAGACCCTGCAAATTACAAATGTATATCTTGAGGTGGAGCTTCCTTTTTTTCTTCCTCACAAAACAGAAGAGTCTCTGAAGGATATGGATTTCATGCTCTTTCAGGACCAGGAGCTTTGAAAGGAATTGGTAATTTCACAATACATTTGTCAGAGATTGTACAATACAGTTTTGGGTATTTGAACGGCTGTTCTAAGAAATGAATGCTGATATCTGTTGTTTTCCAACAGGTGCAATATCTTTCTATTAAAGGAGGCAGGACTGTCAAAGAATCAGTGAGGCAAATGATTCCCTTCCTAATGATAGATACTTTATTAATCCCAAGGGAAATTCAAATAATCCAGCAGCAGTATACTGTTACAAAAAAAAACAAAACAAAAGAGTAATAAAAATGCATGTAAAAACAGACAATAATAATGTTAGCATTTACTCCCCCGGGTGGAATTGAAGAGTTGCATAGTGTGGGGGAGGAATGATCTCCTCAGTCTGTCAGTGGAGCAAGACAGTGACAAAAGTCTGCCACTGAAGCTACTCCTCTGCCTGGAGATGACACTGTTAAGTGGATGCAGTGGATTCTTCATGATTGACAGGAGTTTGCTTAGTGCCCATTGCTCTGCTACAGATGTTAAAACGGTCCAACTTTATTCCTACAATAGAGCCTGCCTTCTTAACAAGTTTATCCAGGCGTGAGACGTCCTTCTTTATGCTGCCTCCCCAGGACACCACCGCGTAGAAGAGGGCACTCGCCACAACCGTCTGGTAGAACATCTGTAGCATCTTATTGCAGATGTTGAAGGACGCCAACCTTCTAAGAAAGTATAGTCGGCTATGATCTTTCTTACACAGAGCATCAGTATTGGCAGTCCAGTCCAATTGGTCATCCAGCTGCTCTCCCGGGTATTTATAGGTCTGCACCCTCTGCACACAGTCTCCTCTGATGATCACGGGGTCCATGAGGGGCCTGGGCCTCCTAAAATCCACCACCAGTTCCTTGGTTTTGCTGATGTTCAGGTGTAAGTGGTTTGAGCCACACCATTTAACAAAGTCTTTGATTAGCTTCCTGTACTCCTCCTCCTGCCCACTCCTAATGCAGCCCACAATAGCAGTGTCATCAGCGAACTTTTGCACGTGGCAGGACTCCGAGTTGTATTGGAAGTCTGATGTATATAGGCTGAACAGGACCGGAGAAAATACAGTCCCCTGCAGTGCTCCTGTGTTGCCGACCACAATGTCAGACCTGCAGTTCCCAAGACGCACATACTGAGGTCTGTCTGTAAGACAGTCCACGATCCATGCCACCAGGTGTGAGTCTACTCCCATCTCAGTCAGCTTGTCCCTAAGGAGCAAAGGTTGGATGGTGTTAAAGGCACTAGAGAAGTCCAAAAACATAATTCTTACAGCACCACTGCCTTTGTCCAGGTGGGAGAGGGATCGGTGTAGCATATAGATGATGATGCATTTGTCCACTTGTGTAACTAGAAAGGTGTGGGAGAGAATATCTCTTTCAAGGACCTCAACCTGAAAAGACTCATCCACTGTAAGTAGATTTTAACAGCCACTAACAAGCATCAACCCTTCTGGATGCTAGAGTAAATGTATTATAATGTCTTTATTATTTCATCTTCATAACACTCAGATGATACAATGCACAAAACTTTAGAGTGTACCAGAAATGAAATATGTAAAACTGATACCATGAAAAATAAATATTGAAGCCATTTATACATAATAGAATCAATACCATAGATATTTTGAATTTTTTTATCAATACTCTATATATATTAAATTAAGCTGGATATTTTGGTTCTTTACTAATATAAAAATATTTCATATAAAAATCTCATATAAAGAGATAAAAAATAAAAATCAGTATTAATATAATATTTTTAACTAATCAATAAAAATTAGAAAAATTCCAAAAAGCAGGAATAACATCAAAAGTTCAAAAAAATATAAAAAAAATAAAAATGCCCTTCAAAAAAAAGTAAATGAAAAAGTCCAAGATCAAAAAGCCAATAGCAAATGGTCAATGATCTTCAAACAACACCAAAGTATTGAAATAAAAGAGAAAGGAAGGCAAGTAAAGACCGACTTATCCAGTCACTAACCAGATTATAAATCTTATAAATTAGTGGTTTTCAAGTTTAGTCCTGTGGTGCTTCGATGGCTGCAGGTCTTAATTCCAACCACACAATCAGTGCGTCCTTCTTACTTTTAGTTGATGTCACCACTGCTTTAAATAGTTTCCAGGTGTTGCAAAAATTAATTAAAGCATTTGGCGCCTGTAAGCTAATTAAGGGTCTCATTCCACCCCCATCAAATACTATAAAACAGTCAATATAATTAACAAAAGAGCAATTAGGCACAATTAAATTAACAAAAGTAAAACAAAATAGATGATTAACATTTATAAAACAATTAACAGAAATTACCTTTCAGAATACCATTATAGAAAAAGAGCAAAAACAAAAGAGAGCAAAGGTAAAAAGCAAAATCCCAGGGTGAGAGCCACAGTAGTCCGTAACTATATGTAGAGGTTTGATAACAGCTAAATTATATATAAATACACACATATATAGATATATATATATATACATATACACACACACACATATATATATATATATATACATATATATATATATACATATATACACACAATCGTATATATATGAATGTCTTCTGCTTTCCCAAAAATATCATCTAATTTAATTGTGCACATCTTTAATGATACTCACAACCAGAATGCTTTCCCTCTGTCTTGTAAATGCAGTCTGATTTGTCCCTTGTGGAAATGATTTCTCTTTACAAGTATTCATGGGGAAGATTTATTGAGCTTCTATTATTGTTTATTTGAAAGTGTGCACCTTGATACATTTCAGTCAAACCTGGTTTCATATGAGTTGGAAATATGTAAAAAAAATCTTTACCTATTTTCTATTAAATTGGCTGCTTTCCTCTCAACCACAACTGAAAGCCAACCACTTCTGCACACACACAATTCTTTACTACAGGATGAAGGACAAAATAGTGCAGTGTTAACAAGAAATTGCACTTGGTTGAAAAAACTAAATTAAAGCAGAATTTAGGAATATGAATTTTGCTTTTTGTGTTGACTTTGATTTATGGTTATTGTTTTGGGTTTACATATTTTCTAAAGGTTTTCTTATTGATTTGGTTCTTTGAAACTGCAAATAAAAATTCTGGAAACATGTTCAGAACAAAACTCTCTACTCTACAGTAGCCTTGGCAGGAACTCAGTCTATTGTTCACTGTGGATAAAAGGTAAAAATATAACAAAATATAATTAGTCCCCGCATAACAGTGCTTGCGACGGAAGACCAACCACCTCTCTCAAGGATAAGAAACTTTGGGTTTGTCCTATCAAAACTCCTCCTAGCAGTCTCACGGATATCAATGATTCAAGATTCCAGCTTTCAATTAAATGATGAGGTAAGCCTTCTGATATCTAAAACAGTCGGTACCAATATTTGTATACAGTACTCTTCATTTTCATATTTGCTATAGCAAAAAAAGAATGTCATTTAAGTATCGAAATAACTGCAAAGAAGTAGCTGCTGTTTTTTCTTGATTAAATTGACTGAAGCAAGAGTACCTAACTGTACAAGAGTCCATGTACTGTACCTTTGCTTTGTTGCAGTCTGCTTTGAAGCAGTGAATCACATAAACACAAACAACAAAAAGCACAAGTTGTATTTAAAAATAAAAGATTAGATACTGCCATACACAAAAAACAATTTATTAAGTAAAGGAAAGGCCAACGCTCCATCTTATTTATTTAGAATTATGCTAATAAACACTATTATGGACCATCTTAGTGAGACGCAATTTACCCAATCCCACCCAAGTCAGCTGCTCAATAAGGTTTATGCTTCCCTGCTTACACTGGTCGTTTCTTTCAGATTGACGATGGATTTTGTGTCATCACTTTTGGTTGTTAACTTTATTAGCTGCAAACGGTAGAACATCAGATGATTTTGAATTTAGTTTCCACATTTACTAAGTCATCTCCAGTTTTTGTGTGATCCTGGTTCTAAGCCTTGCATTTTCAGGCACAGGGTTTTAAATCTTTTTTTGTTAAATATTACTTTTTGTGTAAGGTAAAGGTCTCTGGCCTTTTTTTGTAAATACCATTTTGCCTAACATAAACATGACATTTACAACTCAATAACAATACACCTGGGTGTATTTTTAAAGTTTTGTTCTACATTGGGCACCTCAGTGACCAAGAATGTGTCAGGCTCTCTTAGGATACCCAAGGCAGATGCTCAGTTCAAGGTTTGCTGTCTGTGAAGAGGTATTACATAGAACAACAAGTACACAATTTACACTTAAAGCCTTGCTGGCTACATGGAATGCAATACAACTTATTTTTTGTATACGCTGTTCACTAAGTGCAGGTGCAGAGCGCCATGAGCAATTCTCAGTTAAAATAAAGTATAGATTACAGTAATTATTACATATAGAACTGGTACACGTATAAATGCATATTTGTTAAAACACACAAAGAACAAAGTAGACACTGATTAACCATAAATGAAAGCCACAATTAATTAATTGATGAATTGTGGCCAGTTGGCAAAGGAGAATACCCTGGAGACCTTAGCCAAATGACAACCTACCCCTCCAGGGTTTTCTATAATGGTGTCTGCGCTGGCCATCCAATCTGATCAGAGAATCTTTCATGATTCTAATACCCCTTCATCCGAGATGACTTTTGCATATGCAGGAGAGCATCCTGGCAATAGAGGAGTGTCACATCCAAATACCAAGAAGAGTAACAGAATAGCCGCAGGTTGGTAACAGTTTATAAATATTGTAATACTTGTATTTCTGTACCAATGACTAACAAATAGCAAAAACAGTATGCACAGCTAATCAGCAGCTCTAGTCAGGGTATGTTAGACTAAAGTAGTTAAGTCTTCAGCCTGGATTTAAAAGCTGAGACTGAAGGGTCATCTCATATTAGCAGGCAGATCATTTTGCAACTTTGAGGCCCTGTAATTAAAAGCTTGACTTCCTGATGTTATTTTCCTTGGAATCATAAGTAGGCCAGAATCATGAGATTTTAATGTGCTCTCCGGTTTATAAGCAATGATAAGTACAGATAAGTAAGTAGGGATGTTTAAGGCTTTATAGGTAAAAAAGAGGATTTTTGAAATCAGCCCTGAGCTTAACTGGGAACCAGTGTAAGGACTTGAGAACTTGTGTTTGAATTTTCTGTTTCATGTAGCAATTCTTTACAGCACCATTTTCAATTAAATGAAAGCGTCATACATTGCAGTAGTCAATTCAATTAGAAGTAAATGCTTGAATTAATTTTTCAGTATCTTGCATATTTTAAAAAGTCTTAATCTTTAGACATTTTTAAGATGGAAGAAACATGCTTTGGATCAGTGTCAAAAATAGTGCTGATTCCATAAAACTAATGGTGATTCCAAATAAATTAAAAAATAGGCGAATGTTGTTGTGATCAACATCATTCCCTCCAAATACTAACGTTTTTGTTTTTTCTCATCCATCTACTCCTTTAACTCACTGACACTACTAATTAAGGGCAGCATAGGAGAAATGTCATTCGGTCTAAAACAAAGGTATAAATGGGCATCATCTGCATATGAGTGAATATTAACATTACGTTTTCTAATGATAGTTCCCAGTGGAAGTATGTAAAGTGAAAACAGTAAAGGTCCCAGGACTGAGCCCTGTGGACCACTGTATTTAACGTCTTAGTAACATTTTGATAATAACCAAACCGGGCAAGCACAGTGCCTGAGACCAATGTCATTTTCCAGTCTCTGTAATAAAATAGAATGGTCAATGTTGTCAAATGCTGCACTTAAATCTAACAAATATAAATATAATTATTGGGGAATTCCATTCATCAGATGATATCAGAATGTCTTTTACAACACAAGATAGTGCTGTTTCTGTACAATGACCAGTATTTCTCAAATAAATTGTGATGTGTAAGGTGAGACTGAAGCTGCATGGTGACTACTTTTTTAACTATTTTAGAGGGAAGAGTACATTTGAAATATTTCTATAATTATTAAGCGTTTGTTGGACTAAGTCTGGCTTTTTAAATAATAAATTAATTATCTGCTAAGAATGGGTGTTGCCAAAATATCTGTTAATCTTTTTCTAGTTTAGTTGGTCCTGGGTCTAAGGAACAAGTAGCAGGTTTCATTTTAGAAATTACAATTATGATTTGCTGATCAGTTATTAAAATGACTAAAGTGGTACGTGCAAAATGAGACAGGCTGTGCTAATCTAATATTAAGTTTGTGAGGTGATGCTGAATTCTGGGATTTTATATTTTCAATTTTCTCATTAAAGAAGTTCATAACATCTGTAGGTATTTTGCATTATCCACTGCTTGTGTACTTGGGCTTAATACTTTAGATGATGGAAATAATCACCATGCCATTTTTAAAAAGTGTTCAGGTCCATAAAACCATACAACTGTTGACTGCGTACATAATGTTACCTTCATACATTGATCTGATTAGCTCTCTAGCTGTATTCATTTTTGTATACACCAGCCACTCAATTACCTTTTATAAAACTGTCCTTGATCATTAACTGGAAAATCCTTATGATGTGTAACCACTATAATTAAAAGCTATGTACATTATAAAATATTGAAAGTATTAAGATATATAATAAAACTTAATTTGAAGTATAAAATAAAATGGACTATTTTAGTGGGAGTTTTTGCTCCTGCCCTAATTATTGAATTTTCCTTCTTGACCTATTTCAGTGCAATTACTGAAATACATCCTGTACATAAAGTATCATATAAAGTGAAATTAATAAAAATGTATTTGATTCTTTCCACTGCTGTCACTATCATATAAAAAAGGTACTTAAATACTACAGATATTTTAAATTTGTATACTACAAAAAATGAGTCAACATTCATAATAAAAAATCACAGACTAGGAAAACAAATCCTGTGACAAGGCGATACATACAGAATCTGATTTTGAAAAGAATGACAAAAGAATGTGTTGATTACTCTGCTCTTTCAATATCCTGGAACGCGAGCACTACGGAAGAGTAAATTATCTTGTAAAAAGATCATATTTTCACAATGACAGCAAAACAATTTCAAATATCATATAAATATGAGAATAACTGAGTACCAGCCTGACAAATATGTTATCATTTTAAACTTCATGACTAGTAAGTGGTGATGTTGTTACTGAGCAGTGTCATTATCCCCATTAAAAGCAAAGATAACCATACTGTAAGTCCATTGTTAAAAATTACCTTCCAGTAACAGTTAACAAAAGAAAAAAAATAATGGTTAATATGAAGTAATGGACATGATACAATTTTTTCTTATTGTTTTTATTTTACCATTCAATAATGAAATTACTTTATTTTTATTAAAATATGTCCCTTTTTTAATTAACATTATGATATGTTAATATAATTGGTTTAAGTCAGGTAACTAAGGGAAAAAGCATAAAGAAATAAGTAACTTTGAACAGGACTATTCAGTGTGACATTTGTAAGTGATTTAAACAGCCCTTCAAAGTAAGCTGATTATATCCTTTACCAACTTTCTTTTACATATCTTTTCATAAAACAATGCAGTACAAATTAAATCACATAATTTTAATAAGTTAGTTGTTTCCCTAATTACTGAATTTTTTTTATCATATTCTCTAAACACTTCACGTTGATTTTTAAAAACCTTGTCAACAGGCATACATGTAAAGCTAGACTATAATTATCCAATATGTAACATAAAAAGTAGAGAACAAATATGTAATATAAAAGAATATACAGTAGCATAGCCTCCTTCAACATTCCTGCCATTTGAACAAAATCAAAAACCATGTGTGCCTTACTTGTCAAATGATTAATTTGTGCAGAATTCAGACTTA
The DNA here is from genome assembly GCA_026402145.1 of Polypterus bichir lapradei. Classification (NCBI taxonomy): domain Eukaryota; kingdom Metazoa; phylum Chordata; class Cladistia; order Polypteriformes; family Polypteridae; genus Polypterus; species Polypterus bichir. The sequence continues at coordinate 75,217,029 of JANRMT010062806.1, forward strand.
TTTGTCTTGTAAAATTCACCTTGTAAATGTCATATGTAAATGGGTTCAGATTATAAATCTCCATATTGGGAAAACTGAATTAGTATGAAGCATCTTTTAGCTTGAACGGTATTGCCCAATTGCAACCCATACTCCATGGTCACTAAACAGCCCTGACAGTTCAACATTCATTAATCTTATTATTCAATTCTACTATAATAACTCAGAGACCAGAGTCTATCGAGCATAAAACAGGAACTAAACTTGGATGGATCATAGTTTACACTCACTCAAACATCTGCATGCACTCACAACAGGCTCAATTTTAGTTGTACATCATCCTGAGTTTTTGGAATGTGGGAGAAAAAACATTATACTACAGAAAATGTAGGCAGACAGAGGGAGAGCATTCTATGCAAACTGCGTCCATTTTAGGATTTCTGTCCTAGAGTCAGTAAATATAATAAAGTAGTGCAAATCAACTTGTTTTTTTCTATTTTCAGAATTTTTTAACAAGCAGTCTGTTCTTGAAAGGGAGATTAGATAATCCTGGATCTCAGAACAAATCCAGGCTTGCTATAGCATGATTTGGAATTAGATTTTAATTAGTTTGTGCAATCCCAGATAGGTTGTTCCAGATTAACACATGTTCACAGCAAAATTTACAGGCCCATATCAGTCAACTACTGAACAGCCGATCAACCATGGACAACAAGTCTTAGAAAGGGAAGGAACCATCTTCATACCAGCAGAGCAAGAGGTGCTGGGGGCAGTCACTCTGAAATAATGAATGTGTAAAACAGTTAGTCAGTGAAATATGTGATAAATTGTTGTATTGTGCAAAATGTACCCCAGCGATATTACATTACTTGAAATGTTATAGGCCTTTAAGTAAGCAGTGTATTCCATTTTTGTAATATTAAGTATATCTAAAAGACCAATGGCATTAAGTGTTCAGCATATATATAGAGTTGTTGTAGTTGTTACTATGTGAGATGTGGAACGTTATCCTGCCTGCACTTAACCCTGTATCATCCAGTAATTAAATGCTAAAAGAAACCAGAAATGAATTACTTTAATGTACAAATCTGCAATAGAAAACTCCACGTACACACACTTAAATCATAAATTACCCTGTTCAAACATGAGCTCCGGATATTTGGCCTCAATGTTTATAATTATGTACATGGCATCTCATATTATTTAAAAAACAAATAAGAGGACGCAATATTTTTACTAATAATAATGTAATTATTATTAGTAGTGTAATTAATGTAGTGTAATTTGATATACACACTCGGGCTTAATTACTAAAAGTCATAAGCCCAATGAGCTACAATACAATACATAAGTCGTTACAAAACCTCAAATCAAAACTATATTAGTAGACATATTGGGTATAGGTATCCGCTGAAGAGGAGAGTTGCTCCATCCATAAGTCTATTATCATTTCTTCCTGCTCAGAAATACTGCAATTGTTTAAATTCGATAGCCCAACCAATAACTCTGTGGAATTCCCCTTTGATTCTGTCTACAGGGAAAGAGAGCCAGTGTGTGTGTGTGTGTGTGTGTGTGTGTGTGTGTGTGTGTGTGAGTGCAGGTGCTACTTCAATGTTAGGCACACTTTTGCAATTGCTTTGCCAATATCTGGGGTATCTCCAATGTTATGAAGAAAACATGTTATGTTATGTTTTAGAAGGCTGTTCAGATATATTAATAACCTCCAATGTAAAACAGTAACGTTCATACAGACACTTCTCTGGGCATGCCAGAATGTTTGATAGCAGTCTGACTACATTTCTCTTGGCAGAATCTGGCAAACAAGTTATGCTTCTGTGTCTGTTGTTCTTTCACGAAGGGGCTTGACATTTTCAACAATTAGTTGACCTTTTCTGCTTATTAAACAGTTCAGCTGGGATCAGAATTTCTGACAGGACATTTAGACCTTTGATCTTTTGACTGGATGCTCTAGGCCTTAATTTTTAACACTGCCCAGTGTTAATCCTTCATTTTAAACTTTCTGTTTTGCAGCGAACACCAACACTCAACAGGGTGTCAGTTCATCACAAGGCCAATACAGACAAATCTATAGCATCATGCATGTTTTTAGTATGTGAAATGAAAAACAGACTACCTTAGCAGTTGTGGCAGGTGGGCAGGGACCTTGCCCCACCAGGATGCCTGGATCAGGGAAGGACCGGGAAGGGGGCAATATCTTCTCTGGACACAAGGGCAGCCCCCCTGATTTCCATCAAGGGCCACGGATACTGAGCTTGGATGCTCAACCCCATTGGGGTCCGTGGCCCAACCAAGGGACTGCCTGGATTGTTCCTGAGCCCTGGAGCACATCCGGGGCATGATAAAAGGGGTTGCCTCACTCCCTTTGAAGAACTGGAGTCGGGAAGAGAAAGACGTAGCTTGTGAGGGAGGAGTGGAGGCAGCCGAAAAGAGACAAAGGACTGAGCAATAGTGTGTGAGTCGCTGGAACCTGTGTAAATAGTGTCTGTAAATAAACCGTGTGTTGCGGACATTGGTGTTGCATCTGTCTGTGGCCAGGCTAGCTTTTACACAGTATAGCATGTCTTCTGATTTAAACTCTTTCCTTTTTATTTACAATTTTAAATATTTGAATGTTGATGAGAATACTCTTAATAAAAACTGTATTTATTTGTGTCCTGAGGTGTCACCTGTTGCGCGCTGTAATCATGGCATGCTCCCAACCTCCTGTTCCTCCTCTGTATTTAAGTTGTTGAGTCTGCCTTGTATTCTTTGGGAAAGTCGAGTTCAGCAGCACTACATGTTGGGTTTCTGGGACTCTTGTGGCTAACTTTGTGGACTGACTTGCTACTGTGATTAACACTCACTATGACACTAATGCCAAGTATAGCTGAAACATGTTACTTTTTACTTGACTTGTGTATTTAATCTGCCTGAGCATTTGGAATTTGGTATTCTTCACTTTGAGTATTATTATCATGAATCACATGGTAACACTGCATGAAAGCCTAATTATTCCAATGTTTTGGTCATAAAGTTACCTTCCAAACAGAAGCTTCAATGAACAAAATTTAACTACTCTGTTTAATTTATGACTATTTCCAAAATCTTGGATGCTGCTTGGGCCCTACTGTTTTGAATACTAAAGACAAGCTGCATAACTTTATTTGGTTTAACACCTGTTCTCTCTCTGTAAAAAAGCCTCATTAATATGTCATTTTATCTGGAGAGAAAGTCTGATGTATTATTTTAAAATGAAACATAGCATCAACTCATTAATATTTGTCGCTCAATCAGCATACACCCACTAGGTTATGCAAAACCTTTTTTGAAAGGTCAGAGTGGCAGAATAGCTGCACCTTATTGTGCACATCTTAAAATCAAAGCTGTCCCTGTGTTAAATGTAACATCTTTTGAATGTTTCAATTTCAGCTGTCTTGCTGCCAGGCTGTTTTGATTTACTTAGCTACGCTGAAGTCATCCTTGGTATTCCTTTCCAAGTACTTAGTGTTTTAAATATCAATGTCAATTCAATGGACTGTAAATTTGCTGCTTATTTTATATTCTAGATGTTATAATCTCATTCAGAATACAAATTCTCAATTCATAAGCAGGATCACGTTCTTGTTCTAATTTGTTCAGATGTCCTTTGCCCTTTACATTGTTGAGCTTTGACTGTGTCATATAAACACAGGTTTTATTTAAAGTATTTAAAATTTTACCTAGATACTTTCCACTGATCATAACCATTAGAAGTATAAGTGTATTAACAATTGTTCTCTCAAAGATTGCCTACATGTACATTATTTGTCTGACTTTTATGTCTGTTCAACTTTTGATGTCTCACTGCCCTTCTTTTTTATCTAAATTCACATGTTCTCTCCTTTTCACAACCAGCATAGTGGTTTATTTCTGAACTGCCTCCTTTGAAAACTTCTACTAGGCATTTAGAGCATCTTAATGGAAATATAGATCTCCATGTGCTGGTTGAATTATGAAGCATAAAGGACACATCTTTTTTTTTTTTACCTGACTACACTCTCTACTACTAAAGAGATTTCCCTTTTTTCCCTTAGGTACTCTGCTTTTCAACAGTTTGAAGATGTCAGTGCTTTGAAACATCTCTGTTTCATCTGATTTCATTTAAGATATCTCTTTATATGTCCGTCTTTGACAGGTGTGCATTATAGGACAAAGTGGGCATTGCCCATTCAGCTAGGCCTTAGGGGCACACAAGGCCTGTGAAAGCAGTATATTTAGCAGACCTCTAGCTGCACCAAACCTCCAACTTAGACTACCAAACTACATCCCAGAAGTGGCAAATCTGTTTGTGCTAGGATCTGCCTGTACTTAATCTGACAACAAAGGTGTAAATCGAAGGTGACCTGATATCTTTGCTGAAGCTCTCTCTGCCGCAACAGAGTGTTAAAATAGACACCAGGCAGGACAAAGACCTTTAATTCAAGTGGTGACAATTAGGATGGTTAGAATAACTTGACTTTAGGAGATGCTGACTTTGTAACTGAAAGTTACTTTAATTTAATCAGGAGAAGGTTCAACCTTCCTTTATAAATGAGCTTAACCCTACCGGGTTTCCAGAGAATCACAATTTAAGAGAAGTTCAAGAATTCTCTCAGGGCACACTCACTGAAATTGTTCAGGGAATCTGAGAGAACTCTGTGATTCTCAATTTCAGTTTGTTCCTCTCATTTTTGTAATGCTTTTCAGCCTAATTTCTATGCTTATTAGTTTTTTTCTGTATTTCATGTATTTTTCTTGTTTAGCTTTTATTTGAAGAATTTGCTTTTCTTGTTTTACTGTTTTAAACTACTCTTTCACTTAACTAATTATAAGTTAAGTGAATCATAATAGTAATTTTCCTCATGTGTCATCGTCTGCATATTTTTGTCAGAACCTACTTAATTGAGCTTCCTTAATTGCTCTGTACTTTTTTTTATTATTTTTTGTATGTGTATCTATATATTTTTTATCATTAAGGTGTCATGCTGCCTTGTGTGGCCTTGCTTTGCAACATGTTATTGTCATTACAAGTTGCCTATAAAAGTGGGTGACATCCATTATTTAGTGTTGAAGGTCTGGATTCTTTTCATTAAAAACAAAACTTTTCATAATGAAAGTTTTGGGCAAAAAATAAGTTGATTCTAGTAATTCTGATTTTAGTTAAATAAGTGTCACTTGTTTTCCTGGCTTTTCAAGGCCCTTTAGTTCAACAATTTCACACTTCAACTCCCTGGTCACTTATTCTTTCCTGCCTTCAGGGACTTGTTCTCTTTATTTGCCAATTCATGACATCATGGAAAAAGCTTTTGATCACATTTATTGGAAGATTTTAATGACTACTCTGAGATGGATATTGACAAGTTGGAGAAAAAATGAGAATGATAAGAAATAGGAATAAAATAACAATCCGAGCCAGGGGAAAGGGAAAGAGAGAGAAACTGAGAAAGAGAGAAAGGTTATAAAGGCAAGAAACGCCATTATCAATCCTCCTGTACCTTACATACATGCATTCCCATAATAGGTGGCTCAAAGACACATTTTTCTTTGATTTACCCCTCTGCTTCAAAGTTTAAAATTACAAATCAAATAATTCAACCATGATTAAAGTACACATTGCAGACTTTAATTTAAAGGTATTTGCTTACATTTCTGTCACACCATGTAGAAATCACTTTTTCCTCATAAGCGCACTATAATGTCTGGGACATAGTAATGGTAGGTATGTTAATGTAGTTATATTTAGCATTTAGTTTCTGTATATTCTGCAATTCATAGACATCACCAGGCGCTGGGTGCCTTCTCTGCAGATGCTTCACCAAGCCTCTAATACAGCCATCTTCAGCTACTGGTTGTTTTGAAGCCTTGTCTCCTTATGTTTTTTCTTCAGCATGTGGAAGACATGCTCCATTGGATTTAAATCAGGTGACTGGCTTGGTCATTCAAGAATTTTATTTGGTTTGAAAAACCCCTGTGTTGCTTTAGCAGTATGTTTGGAATCATTATCTTGTTGTAGGATGAGGCACCATTCAATGAGTTTGGAGGTGTTTCTTGGAACTTCAACAGATGTTTCTATACACTTCAGAATTAATTTTGCAACTGCCATTAGCAGTTACATCATCAATGAAGATAAAATGACAAAAAAAAAAAAAATATTGGTTTCTGTTAATAAACTCAGCTGTCATTCAAAATTTCATTGACCTCTGGTAGAATGTGTAATAAATGTAAAAATTATTTCCAAAATGAAGTACATTCTTCATACTCCTATAAACAGCTTAGTGAATCTCGGGTTTGTATCAGCTAACTTTGAGGTAACGAATAGCAGTGAGTCTCGATACCTACCTGTATTTTCCAAGTGACAATATTTCTTCAGCTCATTGGTGAATGCCTCTCCCATTTATTGCCAGTATTCCATGTCTTTTGACATAGTATTCTGTTCACACTTTATTTTAAGGTTTGCCACCTAGCGATCATTTTAAGTATTGACGTTGTTAAGTTGTTCAATTCACCTTTCTTAAAAAAAGCAGTTTAGTGAAGTTCTGAACACTGTTCATGATACCAGTTCTTTCACGTTAAGCTTTGGTGAAGATATGCCTGTAAGTCTCTCTTTTAAATAATTATTTTATAAATGTTAGTTAAGATGTTTATCTGCAACAATTAATTAATTTTTAAAATGCATTTCTTTATTGATTGATTGTTTGGTGTGAACATTGTACTGAAAGCACCCTTTGTATTTTGTTTTGTAGTTTTACAATAAAGAATGAAAGATTTAACAGTAAAAAACCTCACTCTGAACAAGAAATGGAGTTATTGTTCGCTATCTGTCTAACTTGCACGGATACGCAATCGCAAGGGCAGAATACATAGTCTTGGCTGTTTTTGCTCCTGCATGGTTGACACAAATGCATCTCTTAAAACTGAATTAGCACCACTTTATTGCTGTCACAGTACTTTTAAAAGTCAGGCATTGACAGAAAACTTTATTAGCATCAGACCCACCCTCAGCACTGTTGCTTTTGGTATTATCCTTACCCATGATCCTGTATTCAATGTTTTTCCTTTAGAGATATTCATTAGAAGGCAAATACATTTTCACGAACTTCAGCCACAAATAGAATTTATTTTAAACATTACAAAAACATTGATGAAAACAGGTAATTGAGACCAACAGCTTACCATTCCTAGCCACCTAATTTCTCTAAAATAATATCAAGTCGAGTTTTGAATGTCCCTAAAATCCTACTGTTATATACACTACCTGGTAACTTATTCCATTTATCTATGGTTCTATGTTGAAAAACATCCTGTGGTTTGTTTGTAATTTACCTTTTACACGTTTCCAATTCTGTACCCATGTTCTTGTTGGACTCATGTTAAAATAAGTGCCTGCATACATTGTAATAATTCCTGTTGTATTTGTAAACTGAAAAAGTTTAGCTCTTTTAATCTTTCCTTCTAACTTATACCCAGTAGTTCTGGAATCAGCCTAGTTGCTCTTCTCTGAACTTTTTTCAGCAACTTTTATTTTGCTGTGTCTTTTTTGTATCCTGGAGACTAAAACTACATGCATCACTTCAGTTGAGGCTTCAACAGTGCGCTATAAAGCGTCAGCATAAACTCTTACAACTTGTACTCTACACATTGTGCAACATCACCTCACATTTTCTTGGCCTTCTTAATGGCTTCTGAACAATGTCTGGAAGTTGATAGTGACTCCTAAGTCCTTCTCATACGCAATACTTTCAAGTTTCAGACTTCCCATTGTGTACTGAATTATAAAATTTTTACTTCTGTGTAATAACATATTAAATTTCATGTGCCTCAAATCTGCCTAAGCCTGTAACCTATCCAAGTCTCTGAGTAATGATTCAACAAATTCTAGATTATCTGCCAATCCACCTATCTTGGTAACATATGCAAATTTAACCGGCTTGTTGTTTATATTCCTACCCAGATAATTTACATATTTATTAAAAATAGCAGACGCCCCATCACTGACCCATGACAAACACCAATCTTAACATCACCCAATTCTGACAAGGTTCCTCACACCATCTTTGCCTTCCGTGTTTTAGTCAATTCCGCACCCATTTCTACACTATACCCTGGACTTCCTTTTCTTTAATTTTGATTCCCAGCCTCTCATCAGAACCTATTAAATACTTTCTGAAAATCAAAATAAATAATAGAATATAAACTTCTCTGATCATATCCTTTTGTTGCTTCATTATAAAAGTCCTGGATATTAGTAAAAGACAAACCCTCCCATCTGAAGAAATGCTGACTATTCCCTCAAACTCCTGTTCTCATCATGTTCTCCTCTTCCTAAGCTTATTGGTTTATACTGTAGATACCAGGATCTGGCTGATTATTCTTTTTATATTATGGTACAGTATGTGTTATTTTGCATTTGCTATTTTCCAGTATTTTCCAATTCTAGGAATTTCCTTAGTGTGCAGTGACTTTCAAAAAATGTATGTCAAGGGTTTAAATATGCACTCCCCAACATCCTTAAGAATCTGAGGATAAATGTTAACCATTCCCTGTTGATTTGTTAGATTTCAGCCTGTTTAATCTAAGCAGTAATTCTCCTTCTAAAATTTAATTTCCAAATCACTCAGTACCTTCTTAGTAGCCCCTGTTACTGCTGGGAGGTTATCCACTTCTTCTCATGTAAAAACTATGAAAAATGCAGGTTTAGTGCATTTGTCTCTATATTTAAATTTCCCCTTACTGCTCCCTGATACACTTCGCCTACTCCTTGACTGTTTCTTTACTATTAAAATACTGAAAAAAATCTATTGGGTTCATCTTTTGCCTTTTCTGCAATATTTCTCTCAATTGCTTTTTAACTTAATTAATGTTCATCTTGTTTGTTTCTCTCATAAGCCCTATGGTTAGCATTGTAATTATTAGTCTTGTACATCTTCTACAGCTGTTGTTTCCTTTGCAGCTTCTTTTTCAACTCCTTATTTATACATTGCAGAGTTTTTTGTATTTTTTAATGTCTTACTCTCAGGCATTTTCTCTTTAATAAATAATCATTTGATGCTAATTATGATTTGAAGGCTCCTTTATTTATAACAAGGTACCAAGGGTGTCCAGCAGATACCTTAGGCAGGTTTCAGGGTGAACTGAGACAGTAATTTAATCCATGTGTACGTATAGTGTAATTCTTGAATATCCTATTGCACTTGGGTTAACCAGTATATAACTGTTAATTAAGGCTGCTTCTTTTATTAAGTCAGTCTGTCCTGGGCAAATAATTCTGCCAATCTTGTTGAATTCCAGAGTATGACCTTTGTACCGAAGAGTCAATACTTTAGTTTAAAGTAAAACTTTGTTAATCTAAAGCATTTCTCCTTGATTACTAATTTCAGATTTTAGGATGAACTTGACCTGCCTTACATGTAAAGCAGCATTTCTCAACCTTTAAGTATTTGCAACCCGAGTTTTCATAACAGTTTTAATTGTGCACCTCTAACGTTTTTTTGAAAAGAGCCCACTAATACCAATTTGTTCTTTTTTAATTGATATATCATAGATGCATATTTTATTATACCTACTTAATTTTTATCGACATTTATCTAACTCTATATTTTTCGAGTATCAGAATGTAGTTTAAGTTAATTTGTTTTGGTTTCAATAGATGTATTTTTCATATTTTTGATTCTTGTTTTCTTTTTTTCACATCTTCGCGCCCCCCTTTTTGTTACTTCACGTCCCCCTAGTGAGAACCACTGATGTAAAGCATTTTAAAACCTGTTCCACTGCTGCTCAACTGTCTCCACACCTAAAAGCTTATCCTAATTTATCCTATTTAGACTTTGCCACATCAACTTATTAGCACAAAACAACCTAGACTGGGACAATAAACATCGAATCAAGAGCGCAAATGAAAAAGTTTTATTAACTAATGTCAATTCAAAAATATTATTATAATATTTATTATTGTAATAATATTTATTTATTTATTTGTTTATTGATATATTATTAATAATAATTGTAGCTTTGTTTAACCAAAATTGCCAATGTTCTGCAGCTTTAGTATGCTTCACGGGATTCTGGCAAAAGTATGACACTTTGAAATGATTCCACAGACAAAATATCTTTGTTTTTAAAAGCTTTAGTAAAAATTCTAGGTAAAACAGTTCATACAAAAATAGAGAAAAGATTGATATAGCAAAGAAAAGAAAAGTTCTGTTTAAAGCTTATACAGTATATCTTGTTTCAGTCTTTAAGTTTGCTCATACAGTTGAACAATTTCTAAACGGTCAGAAAACTGTATTACTATCCCATTTACATACTGCAAATGGGTCTTTCAGTCTATGCTAGCAATGTACCTAGTCCAAAACTGACTTAATTAACACACTGTATTACAGATATTGCCAAGAAGGTTCTATTTCAAGTTAACTTACAGGGGGTAAATGCCTAAACCATAATCTATAGCTATGAAAGAACATTATATTTGATTCAAATTAAGCAAACACTCATATGAGTTTAATTTAAAGCATTAACTTTCTAAGATTGACTCTTACAATAATAATAATAATGTTGTAATTTCATTTATACCATTATTTCAATGACTGGTTTGATTACAGTTTAAGATCTATGTGTTGATTTTGTCTGTCTGTTTTCTGAACATGCCTGTCTGTTATGGTGCCACAGAGATTGTATGCTAGCAGCGGTATGCATGTGATGCTAGCCTATCACTTCCAACCACAGTGAAAACAGTGAATTTATTTAAATAACAGAACCCCATATATTTAGAGTGGAGCTGACTTTACTTTTTAAATTAACACCACCTCTATAGCTTAGAAACCACAGCATCATCTGAACATACTTCGGTGACTGAGATATGTAAACCAACCTGCCCCCTTTCTCATCGTATTCTACAGGGGTATCTTTGAGAGCATTCTAGAATGCTGTATCACTGTCTGGTTTGAAAACTGAAGTGTCACTGACAGTAAGCTCCTACAGCGGATAGTGCACACAGCATAAAAGATTATTGGGACCTCTCTGCCCTCCATTAAAGATTTCATAGAGCATTGCATCCAAAAAAGTCTATAGCATTGTGAAAGACTTTGTTTGACTTGTAACTGTCAGAAGCTACAGTAGCATCCAAACCAGTTCTGCCAGGTTCTGTAACAGCTTGCAGCCGTTAATTGTCTAGGCTTTGATCTCTGTGTTGACCCCCTGCCCTTAGATCTGCTCTTAGTAGCATATTTATATGCAGTACATTTGTCAATACTGTTTTTGTTATTATTGGTTGTTATTATTTAATTACTACTACCTATTCAAATTAGTACTATTTGTTTACTTTCCTTTTATTTATTATGTATTTTTATCAATTCATAGATTGGTATCTTTTTTTACCAGGCTTTAACTTTTTATATGTTTAAGTATATGATGTACCGTAGTCCATGATGTACCGCAGTCCCGGGGAACATTATTTCGTGCCACCGTGTGCTGCAACACTTTGTGTGGATAGTATGACAACAAATCCACTTGAATTGACTGTGTGAGGAAGCTGAAATATTTAGAGGAAACCCTCTGAAACATGAAATTTTCACAACGAAACCAGCCTAGCACAGTGCCAACCATGACTGTTTTGTAATTAAAAGCTTAATTAGTAGGTAGTAGGGCATATGGTAATTGGTTTATACCTAAATCATTACAGCAAATACATAAAAAAACAAATATTGTTAAGATATAAAAATAAATGTCTGATTCCTTATCTGAATAATGCAAAAAATACTTTACAGTCACTAAAACCAGTTACTCTTTTAAAAATCACTTTTACATAAAAAAATCCCTTGGAAAGTAGAAGATTAAGAACAATACAGTGAATTCATTAAACATCTTCATGTTCATTTATTTCCTTCTGTTCAATAAGTCAGTTGTTACAATGAAATGTGAAATGTGATCCATTAATAAGTCAGTTCAATGCAGCCTTCTCTAAAGCAGAGAAATCCTGTCTTAGTAATACATTCTTCCCTCTGCTCAGAGGTCAAGATCTTGGCAAACTCAAGGGAACCATCTTGGAACTGTGTCTTAATTACACTTGGCAGGTCTGACTTTGCTCAGAAATTCAGTTCCTCTGGGATGGGTGGTTCCTTGTGAAAGGTTGCTTGGTAACTTGCTGCTGATCTAGAAAAGGCAGTGTTCAGTGGCTACAAAGAAGCATATGGTTGAATTAGGCAGCAGCTCCCAGGAGGCCTAAAGTTCCTGACAGGAAAAAATGGCTGTCAAGTCAATGGCCAGCTGTACAAGCCACCTCTAACCTAGCATGATTTTTTTTTTCCCTAAAATAACGGATAAGCATTTTTGTAACTTTTAAAGCATTTCTGCCATGTATAAAATATACTGTATACATTGTATGTTGAAATTGTTCAGTATAAACTTAGTATTACATAAAGCATAGGAACCAATAGGAAGCTTTATATGGGAAGTCTATACCAGTTGATGAAAAGATATCTTTATATGATCTGTATAAACTGTTACTTTTTCAAAAATTGCAAGATCATTTACTGTAATGTCCAAAACACACTCAAGCAAATCATGCTGGGAACAGCCAGCTTTTATATATATGCAAATAACAAGCATATATCTGTTTGTTTTATATAACATATTACATGTGTCTTTTTAGCACCTTCTATAAAGTTAATGCTTCTTTAAAAAGCAAAATTAATGTTCATTTAACAAGTATTGCGTATTCACATTAATGAAACTAATCAATAGGTTATTTGTTCACTAACTTGAAATGTTGACAAGTTGAAGAAGTTGATCTTTAAGTCAAAGGTTATGTGTTTCAAAATCTATAGCAGTATTGTAAATATGGATAATTGAGTGAATAAATCTATTTGCATTTAGACATAACTTGGAAATACAGGCATCAACTGGCCTAAGACTTGAAAACTAAATAATTATATGAATTTCTTTTCATTTGAGATGCTACAGAGCAGTAAGTTTCTGGTCTGAGGATGCAATGATACAGAAGCATTGTACTGTTAGAAGTCTGATGTATTCACTGTAGATGTTAGAGTTGGCAGAAAAAATATAAATGGAACAAGTGTAGTCAGTGTGAAGCCCAAAAAAATAAGAACATGGACCAGAAAATAGAGCTAACCAAGGGAAACAAACCAAAATAACATTCAATAAACTGGCAAAAGGTCTAAACCTAAAAAGTGCTAAACCTGGTATAAATTCAAAAATCAAGAGGTAAAAATCTTTGTCAAAAAAATGAAATCAAACTGTCCTGGCCACCTGAAGTTCATTTTCCTAATGACACTGCACTCTATGTGGGAGAAACAGGACAAACACTCCGCCAGAGAATGAATTTACACAGATTCCACATTAAACATGGCAACACAGATGTTCCTGTAGCGGCCCACTTCAACAGCCATGGACACTGTGAGAGGGACTTTAAAGGCACAGTGCTTATGGGCAACTTCAAAACACAGCAAGAGAAAAAAGAATGGGAAGTTAAACTCATGTTAAACTTTAATACATTACAACATGGCTTGAATAGAGACAAGAGTTTTATAGCCAGGTATGGGGACTGTTTGTATCTCTCAGACTGACACAGATAACCTGTCTACAGACCCATATTGTTTTGAAAAACTCATCACAGACTTCAAAGGACTTTGGTGGACAGTTATTTTATCTAAAGATCTTGACCATACATTGTTCTTCTCTCTCTTGTTAAATTAATCTTAGCCTGAATTAACCTATTAATTTTTTACATTTAAGATTTTTTATTTAAAGATTTACCAATGTTATTTCTTGTCCTAGTGTGTGCATATAAACACAGGGAACTCCAGTTTCTGTATTACATCTTGCCTGAAGAAGTGGCCTGAGTTGCCTCAAAAGCTTGCATATTGTAATCTTTTTAGTTAGCCAATAAAAGGTGTCATTTTGCTTGGCTTTTCTCTAATTAAAACACTAAACAAAAAAAATGTATTTATTTTAGAAAATATTCATAAATTCAGATGTCAAGCTTACCATGGCTCCAATAATAATAATAATTTCTTACATTTATGAAGCGCTGTCCACACAAAGAAGACCGAGGATGTGAACCCATGATCTCCTTAGTGTGAGGCAGCAGCACTACCACTGCACCACCTGCGTGGATCACACCATGACACCATGCAATTAGTGTGCACGCAGCAGAAGCATACACCACCATCAAACAACATGGCTGTGGTGGGGAAAATCATTTGTGAACAACAGTTGTCGCAATGTTAACTTGGTCCCAAAATGGTCACCTAGTGACATCACTGCCATAGTGATAAAATAAATTAAAATAAAGAAAAGCCAACAGTAACGTGAATAAGAAATTATGAAAAATTAACAAAAACTAATATGCTTTCTACCACTGTGTTGGGCTTCATGATGATGATTGTTCTTATTAGTGATACGCAAACTTCACTGAATTCACTTCAACCTTCAGTTCGGTGAAATCATGAAATGCTTAGAAACTTCAGTGAACACAGCGAAATGCACTGAAGTGAAAGGGGAAGAATAAATTGAACTACTGTAGTTTCGAGTAGATTATAATAGTAAAATGGTTGTTTAAGTGCCCCTGGCAACTAGAGAACTGTCTGCCAACTATGCTGGACCGATTATTGTGGCCAAAAATGTGACCTGAGGTGTGAAGCAGCAGTGCTGAATACTGTGCCACCATGCCTTAACAGAATTAAATACTGTATCAGAACAGTAAAATTTATTTCAGACAGTGGCAGAGATAAAGCTTGAACTCAATAAGGTTTGCTAACCCAAAGAATTCACTGAGGATTAAACTATATATTCATTAAGATTAGCAGAAGAGTGCTTGAATATATTCCAGTTACTCATTTCAGAGCAGACCAAGTGCTGGTGCTCAACAATGTTTGAAAGGGATTTTTTTAAATGTATGGATTACTCTTTAGTTTTTTGTTTATAAACAAAAGTTGTCCTACTCGTGCAAAAAGAGATATTCCATCATAATGGTGTTTCAGTTTTAATGCTGGAATAATAGTGATCTGGGACATTATTTTATCTGGTTTGAAAAGGAATATGGTGAGGGTATTTGACAGCAGGTTTTTTTTTACAACATTACATTGATTGAAGTCATCCCCAGATCCTGTGAATGGATTAATATTTTCATGTTTTTTTAATAGTTGTAAAGCTGCTGTTGTGTCAGCTTGCACATGAATACTTACAGTCCAGGAACGTGCAGTTAAGGGGCATGAAAAGTAAAAAAAACTAATAATGATAACATAAATGTGTCCACTGGTCTGTGCTATAAATTTGTTTTCTGTGTGATTCCAATAATTTTGATCATTTTTATAGTCAAAATCACTGAATTGCCACATTTCCTGTTCAAATACAGGGGAGAAATGTGAGGTGCAGAAGCGACAAGCGGAGCCTCACCTCTGACTGTGCTATGCCTCACGTACTGGGTCGATGCATGCGTGTTCCTGTTGCTGTCTCTCTGTATGTCACCAATATCAATAACATGTTCATTACATACCCTGACTTTCCACAGTCTGGCTAATATCTTTAATGAATGGGTGTGACATATTTAGTCTTGCTGATCAGACATAAAATCACAGTCAAAAGGCACAAGGTGAGGCAGACAGTACCGTGCTGCACCGAAGCTAGCGGATTAGTTTTTACAATACATATAAAAATAAACAGTTCCCAAGACAAATGCACATCAATAGTTTTTAAATGCAATATAACTGAGCACTGTAATGTTATTTTTTGGGTAATTTAGGATCTGCATGTGAGGTTACATCAAAGTCTGTTTCACAAAAAACACAACTCAGTGACATCTACACATGAGAAGATACAGTAGATCAAATGAATAAGACAAAGTGATAGCACATGAGGATGTGCCCTGCTCCTTTTCATATTGCTATGAGATTGACCAAGAGAGAGTTCAGGGTAATTAAATTGCAAGTGAAGTCTCTCTTTCGGCACATATTATTATGTTTTGATTTGTTTTCAGTTTTGGTCATAAGATTTGTTATAGGATTTGGTGAGCATTTGATGGTGAGAAGTCAAGCAAAATGACACCTTTTATTGGTTAACTAAAAAAATTACAATATGCAAGCTTTCGAGGCAACTCAGGCCTTGCCTGAAGAAGGGGCCTGAATTGCCTCGAAAGCTTCCGTCCTCACTTTTCTTAAACAGTATTTTTAAATTCAGAGTTATGGGATTCTTGAGACTTTCCTAGTATCTTCAGGCACAGAGTGAGAACAAGTTCTGGACTACTGTATGTGCCTGGCCATTGCATATCATTTTTTCCTTATGAATTGTTGCCCGTCCAATGAGCCATTCTAGTATACAATATATTTACTAGCATTTCTAGTGCTTATCATGGCATCATCTAGAATGGAACCAGTCCTGGGGGGAGCTCTGGTATGTCATAATGCTTGTTACATTTACATAGTTAGTAAATTAAAAAGAAAAAAATGACTTGGTTTTAAATTTTAATTGTTAACTTTACAAGAGTTACATGAATAGAGAAAATTATTATTATTTCTACAGTGTTTGTAAAATGTAAAAACAGTAGGTGTATATATACTACTTGGTTATGCCATTCCCCTTTTGAATGAGGAGAATCTCAGAACCTGTACACGGACCACAAAGTAGCTGGATTTACTTATTCTTCTTCTTCTTCTTTCGGCTGTTCCCATTAGGGGTAGCCACAACAGATTATCTTGTTCCATATCTTTCTTTCCTCTGCATCTTGTTCTGTCACACACATCACCTGCATTCCCTCTCTCATCACATCCATAAACCTTATCGTAGGCATTCCTCTTCTTCTCTTGCCTGGCAGCTCTATCTTTAACATCCTTTTCCCAATATATTCAGCATCTCTCATCTGCACATGTCCAAACCAGTGCTATGTTGCCTCTCTGACTTTGTCTCCTAACTGTCCAACCTGAGCTGACCCTCTAATGTACTCATTTCTAATCATGTCAATCACTGTCAAACACAATGCAAATCTTAGCATCTTTAACTCTGCCTCCTCTAGCTCTGCCTCCTGCTTTCTGGTCAGTGCCACCGTCTTCAACCCATATAACATAGCTGGTCTCACTACCATCCTGTAGACCTTCCCTTTCACTATTGCTGATAATTCTGTCACAAATAACTCCTGACACTCTTCTCCACCCATTCCACCCTGCCTGCACTCTCTTTTTCATCATTCTTCCACAATCTCCATTACTCTGTACTGTTGATCCCAAGTATTTAAACTCATCCACCTCCACCAACTCTATTCCCTGCATCCTCACCATTCCACTGACCTTCCTCTCATGTAATCCCATCTCCATGTTGAATGCATCTGTCAATCCTACCGCAGACCTCACCACTGTCACACTTCCCTTGTACATATCCTGTACAACTCTAATGCACTTTTCTGCCACTCCCGACTTCCTCTTACAATACCACAACTCATCTAGAGGCACCCTGTCATATGCTTTCTCCAGGTCCACAAAAGATGCAATGCAACTCCTTCTGATCTTCTCTATGCTTCTCCATCAACACCCTCAGAGCATCTGTGGTGCTCTTTCTTGGCATGAAACCATACTGCTGCTCACTAATCATCACCTACCTTCTTAACCTAGTTTCCACTATTCTTTCCCATAACTTCATGCCATGGCTTATCAGTTTTATCCCCCTGTAGTTTCTACAGCTCTACACATCCCCCTTATTGCCCAGAGGGGGCTGGGTGGTCTCATAGTCTGGAACCCCTGTTGATTTTATTTTTTCTCCAGCTGTCTGCAGTTTTTTTTGTTTTTTCTGTCCTCCCTGGCCATCAGACCTTACTTTTATTCTATTTTAATGAGCTTTGTCTTACTTTAATTCTTACTGTCTTTTTTCTCTTTCTTCATCATGTAAAGCACTTTGAGCTACATTATTTGTATGAAAATGTGCTATATAAATAAATGTTGTTGTTGTTGTTATTCTTAAAAATCGGATTTACTAATAGTTGTTAATCAAAATTCATAATAACAGGTAGCAAAACACAAACAACCCTATACTTCATACCAAAGATTTGAAATACTATTATTTAATATAATTGAAAATCACAGTTAATTTCAAAAGCAATCCAATATGGTGACCAAAATGCCAACCTCCATTCCCTTGTATGAATAAACAAACAACTTCCTAATATCAAAAAGAAAAAGTGGAAATAAGAACACAAACACCTCTTTTTAAGCTTCTCATAAAGCAAGATTCATTTTAAGAGTTGCATGTAAAAAGTTCACATTGTCTAATAATTGACATCATATTCTTGTCTGAAGGATCTTATAGCAATGTGAACCCATAATATCTCACACCATAATTAACCTTTTAGAGTAAAGACACAGATTTAAACTATCAACACAAATACTGATATATGGAAATTCTTGAGAAGCAAATTATATTCTATCCCAAATCATAGTTTGCATCATGTTCTATAAAATAAATAAATTACCCTGAACCACATGAATACAAAACCCGTACAAGTATATATTGAAAGATAATGCACACACTTAAGCAATTCATTTTGTTAAATCATTGATGCTTTTCATTAGTTTACATATTTAAAAAATGCAAAATATTAAAATTCACATTACATTTATTCTTGGTATTTTAGAAAATTAGTTTAAAAGAAGCAAATAATTTATAAAAAGTATTTTTTTGTAATTAGAAAGGAAATGGTCGTAACACAGTAAGGAGTTTAGTAAGTTCTGTAGTTATAAACTGATTGTATTCCAAACAATTCTCAGAGCACCACCTAGTGGAAAATACACAAAATGCGTTTTGTTTGGGGTAAATATGTTACAGTCAGATACTACAGTATTATATAATATATTTTTATTGCAATTTTAATTAAAATTACTCAGCAAATATTATTCACAAACGTTTTCTCTTACAGGTAACAATATTGTTCCAGTAGGATTTAGCATTTTTTACTGTTATTTTACCATTGTGCAGTTCACTTGCCTTCAACAATGTATAACATTTTGAGTAATGAAACTAATTCTAAAAATTATGAGAAAAAAATCTAATCTTGTAATTAAATCAACAACATAGTGTCAGACCTCTTTCATGAGTACCATTCCATTCTATCATTAATACTTAATAGAATATTTAAATTGTAATTATTAAAATATTATTCATGTTGTACTTTACTTTTGAATTCTAGTAGCATTATAGATGATAGCATATTTTTTATTTTTCTCAAGATCCTCCTTCCTCTCACCATCTCTTAAAACTGACACATAAACAAAGTGGTTTTCTGGCAGATTGCGACAGCCAGGTGAACAGATAGCACGGTGGCACAAAGGGATTTCTGTAAAGTGGGTTGTGTTTGAAGGAAAAAAGGAATTGTCAAGAGGTAAACATTAAAAGGCATATATGTAAGCAATATAAGCATAAATGATTTGAACCACTGAACAGTATGTGACCTAAATAGCACAAACCATCATTCCAAAGAGCTGAATCCTAGAATGTGTTGTGGCAGTGTACTTCTTTGTTTACTGTATTGTATGATATTTGTTTTCTTTTAATATGGTTGTCTGTGTTTTATATTATATTTTATATTAACATGTGAATCTGATTTTTGGTCACTACGTAATGTATACTATCAAGTTTTAATTGGTGTCCTTTTTATTTTATATCATTTGAAACAAATTATTTCCCTTAAAACAACTAGAGCAGAGATAATATGTCCTGTCCTGGAGAGTCATGTCAGCAACTGACCAGTTCATGCCTGGTTAATGAGCTAATTTACTGTAATTTCCTAATTTGCATTCTTGCTCAGCTATTACTTCTGCAGTAGTTCATCTCTTTAAAGACCTCATCCCACTCTTCTCTGTTGTCAAGTCACATTTTGCCGCATTGTTCCTCTCAAATTTCCGGCTGGACACATGCTTATGTCTAAAAATAAACTATGATGCGGAAATGATGCAGGTGTGAATGGCAATTTACTGTTGTTAGAAAAAGAAGTTTCACTGTCATTCTCACCTGTCATTCATCATTAAAAAATGACCACTTACTGCTTTGAAACAATAAATAGGTGTAAAGTGAACATATCCATGCTGCCATCAAATGATGGACAAACAATAAAAATTAAATATTTTTCAGAAATAGACATTTGGCATTGCCTGGTATTTTAATGCAAAACTAGGTGAAAGAGGAAAAGTAAACTAAAGTTAAGTTAATTCAGTATCAAGTATTAATTAGTCACAGATTAAGAAAAAACCTTCAAGCACTTAGAGACCTCCAGGATTGAGGGTTGTCTCTCCTTTAATTTGAAAATGAGCATTAACTCAAGAAACATGCAAAATGCAGGTTCAAACACTGAAGGTACAGCATTTAATTTAACACCCAGCAGTTTTCATGTGTACAACATAAAGTTATTTTGAAATGCTGCCGCAGAGTCTAAAAATGTCTTCTTCTCCGACCTTTTACCTTTTAGGGTCTACACAAGATTCCAACCATCTCCTCCACATCCTCTTATCCAATGATATCCTCCTTATCTCTGCTATACTCTTGTTATCCTCACTGCCAAAGTCCATCAGACTGTCCCCATCAGTTGTTTTTTGCCTACATTAGCCCCTACATCCTTCAGACCTGTACTCTATTACCTGCTTTTTTCAACATTTTATTGAATTTATTAAAATCAATTACCTGCTTTTCTAATCTATCCTATTGCATCCTCATTGTACAGCCAAACCATTTCATGTGCGCTGTTCTTCAACAGTCCTAACTAACAGTGCCTTTTCCACATCTTTACTCAACCTTTCATTCTGCCCCATGTCCCTCTTCATTTTCAAAATCACTATCCTGAGATATTGCATTTCACTGGAATTCTACCCTTAATCTTATTCGTCACTGGCCAGCTTTTAAAACCTGTAGTATTATTTAACACTATTTTAGCTTTTAGATATTTCATTCCTTCATACTACCACTGATTTAAACTGTAAAAAAAACATACTTACCTTACTTTTGTTATCCCTTATTTATCCTATCGTCCTTATGGATCACAGTACCAAGGTACCTATGCATTGTCCTCTTCTCCAGCTCCCTATCTCCACACTGAATCCTTATCTTGTCTACCTCCTTCTCTTTCTTGGCTACCAACAGAACCTTATTCTTGACCAAATTAAACACCACTCCTCTCCTTTCAATTTCTTGTACACCACTGTTGTACATTGCAACAACTTTTGTTAGCTTTCTGCCACCAGGACTATGACATCTGCAAAGAGCAGGTCATCTAAGTAGTTTCCTAACTTTCTTCTGGAGCATATCCTTTTACATTTTTGAATGGATTTCATCAATAAAGGCAACATAAAGCAGTGGACTGAAGCTATTTTCTGAAATTTGTGATTGCTGTACTTAGTAACGCCATGTGTTAGAAACTGGTAATTTATGATTGCAAAGAATTTCTTGTTTAGATCTTTTATATGAAGTAATCTATGGAAAAAAAATCTAAGATAACCATGTGCCTTATGAAATTGGTGACTACAGTTTTGATCTGCTTCATCAGAGGTTGAAACTGAAAGGTAGATTTTTGTGTTTAACATACTAAACTCATGTTGGGTGTAAGAGCCTATTAGGGTCAGGGATGGTGAGTTGGGGAGGCTTCCTAATTAGAAAGAAGCAGCAGAAAACGTAAAAGGCAGCAATAGACTGGAAACAAGACTAGAGGATGTATGCATTATTAATAATGATATTATTATTATCATTATTTGGGTATAGAAATCTGGCTACAAGTCCGATATGAGGGCTGTGTGGTTTCTTTCCACATCATAATGGAGGTATGTTAAAAGCTAGATAAAAGTAGTTATTACAGAAAGCAAAGAAGCATTACGATTTTTATTAAGAAAAAGTGTAGAAGAAAAATCTGCATTTTCTCTTCATTTGGTAATTTATTTCTGAAAAAATATTTTGGCATGATTTAGTTAGCTTTCCCTTAATTATTTTGAATTCTCAATTCCAATCCACACATTTTTGAAAACTAAAACCCTTTTAATTAAAAAAAATCATGTTTGAACTTGCTCTGTATTTAAAAAATGTTACACTTTTAACTTTGCTCTATCTTCAATATATGTCTTCTGTTTAATTTTCAGAATGCAGATTGCCTACAGGCTTAAATGGCCTGGTGGAAGATGTAGTGGAGAATTTTATGTTCCTGAAACTGCAATTGTATGGCTTTTATTTACAGTTAAATTAGATTGAAATCTCACAGGAGACAGTGACCATTTTTTACAGGTCCATTATTTTAAGCGTTTTGATCTTCTCCCTCAGAGTTTCATAAGGATTTGTTTTCTGCTGCAGCCAAAAAGGTGTTCAAGAATGTGGTACACACCATCTCTAAAATCATAAGTTGCCGACTCTTCACTGTGGATTCAGTCCTCTTTTGCAGATTGATTGAACCCTGAAGCCAGTAAAAGTTTAACAAGTCTGTTACACCCTCACTTCACTTTCTTTCAATTCGGTAAACAGTTTTGGTCAATCTAGACAAGGACTACTAGATTTCCCAACATATTGTGAAATTAATGAATTTAACATTTTGTAGTAGCGGTACATTTCGGTGTCTTGTATATCTGTAGTACTAGGGTGTTGTACCGGTTCACAGTAACTTAATAATTAAGTGTAAGTGTGCTTATGAGCATTATCACATTAAATTCTAGGCAACTGATATTATTATGACAATAAAATGTTTACTTCAAAGATTCTTTTGAATTGCTTTTTGAATTAGCACTCTGAGGAACTGAACTGTCCCATAGGATATCATGTCCTGTGTCATCATATGTGTCTTGGATATCTATTCCAAGCTTCCTTTCTTAAACTAATTTCAAAATAAAAAATTGTACTGAAACATCAAATGGTTAAAGTTGATTTTATTTTGGATTGACTGGTGTAGCTGATACAGACTGTAGGCTATTAATGGATATTCATGTCCCTTTTTTGCTATCTACTTTGTTGCCCTTGAATTGAAAACTTGCACTTGCTTGAATTGTGCAAGGCAGAATTAGAAAAAGCTTTACCTATAACAAAATGCATACTTGTTAATTTTATTTAACCTAGGAAAAATGGCAGAAAAGAACTAAGTCAAAGACAAACTCAAATATCCATAGTGTGCAGAGAATATCTTATCCCCTGTAGACATTCTTTTTTGTTACATGTATTAGTCTTTCACACTGAAAATATCACACCATCCTTACATTATTGTTAGGTTTCACAAACTGGACTGCACACAAGCACCTGACTAAATGAATAACAATGACAAACTTCTCCTTTTTTTCCTGGGTCCTATTTTTCTTATGGAATTAGCATAATAATAAGAGGAGAGTGTAATCTGCTCCAAACAAAATTAATTTGGCTTTGACTTAGGATACAAAAGCAATTGCAAAAATTTTGATTGGTGAAACATTGTTAATGCAATCTTCCTATTATATTGTGTGCAACTAGGAATCTGTAGGATGTAAACCTGGTGCTGAGCATGCATACACTTTAATATTGATTATAAAATGACACCTAATAAAATGCAGTTAGTCTCACAGATACAAAGTGGAAAAAAGGTTTAATTTAGAGATCTGCAGTACTTACTGTGTATTATCGATATTGCATTTGTGTATATTTTACTTCTTGGAATCTTATTCTGATTCTGATGATTTTTTCCATCAAAATATATAATCCAATAAATTCCCTGTGTAATTAAGCATGATACATTGAAACGTAATGTTACATGATACATTGGAAACAGAGCAACAGTTCCATACCTAATTGATAAATGTGTTAGTTCATCTGTTATTTGTTTGTGATTTTACTCTGTTTTATTCGAAGAATGTTTTTTAAAGCAGTCAACACTAAAATAGCACATATTCCTGGATTGTTATATACATACTAGCTGTGTAAACTCGTGCTGTAAAAAGCACGGGTCCTAGAAACTATTGAAATCGTCAGAAAAAAAAAAGAAATTTAGAGATTTCAGGTAATTAAAAGGAACTACTCTGTGCATCTCTTTCCTAGGAGGTTTCGTGTTGCCGACATGCTCGCATCTTTTGTGCATTAGTGATGGGATGAAAAGTAAAAGGGATTACCGTTTTGCTGATGTGCTCCCACCCTTCTGTAATAGTGGACAAGCGAGTGACTCTCTCTTCGGATGTTCCATTTTGCCGATGTGCTGGCCTCACTTGTTTATCTTCGGAGGTGAAGGTCTTAGCCCGACTCTACCTCTCACTTCCAGGCCGGGCAGACATACTGTACATATTTCCACGCATAGACGTTTATATATAACATGTTTACAAGCTTTCACCTTCAACCTTAAAATACACTTTTAAACAAATAGGTAAAGCAAGTGAAAACTTGACTATGAAATAAAACACATCTTTTAAATTTCTTATAACATCGAAACACACATCACCTTGTACTTCTGGCTCTCCAGAGGTGGAGCAAAAACAGTCAAATTAATCAAACAGCATAAATTAGCAAATACATTTTATTGTAATTAATAAATTGGAGATAAAACCAACAGATGCAGAATTTTAAAAAATATACTGTACAGATATATTGATTCAGAGGAATTCTATCAATATCACATGGCACACTAAGCATGCTGTTTTTTTTAACCTGTTTAGTTTGCCATACAAGATACAGTGTATTGCATATGACTATAGAAAGGGTCTGCTACCTCAGTCACCCCCTGGGATGAGTATAGTCACATGCTGAATGTTCAGAAATTGCCAGTGCTTCATAGCAGTGCCTGTAAAAATAAGAAAAGAGTTATTTGCCACCTAGGCAGTATTTGTTAGTGGCACATCTATTGAATTGGCTGATGTTGAATATACGCACTCAAATACTAAGAAAAAAGTTATGGGTTAAAATTCGCACAAATTATGAACAAGACAAAGTAGATTTTTCCAATTGAATAGGCCAAGACAACCCACAAGACTGGGCTGGAATTGTTATGCATAGAAAGTTGCATAATGAGAAGTTTCTGACATGCTGCAAAATACTTTTTTATTGATGACAGAAATCCAAATACTGAATACTGCTATAAGACAATTGTTCTTAATATGTCTGTCTGTTAAAACAGATGAATCATATTTTATTATCATTAATATTACTATGGTGCATCTGTATAATCTTCAGGTCAGAAAGCATTTTAACAGATTTTCTATTTTGGTAATTTTACTCATGACGGAGACAACAATGAATTTGTGGGAGTTTGTGGTATACATTTGATATCCTTAAGAGTTATAATTTCTTCATGAATGCAGGTGTCCACTTTTTAAAATTAACTCTAGAAGCTGCAAAATGTATTTGTGTTGTGTATCATTACTAACTGTAGTACTCGTCTCCAAACTATACATCATTCACTGTTAAGAAACTCATTTTGATCACAAACTATATTACTTTTTAATTACAACAGAGAGATGTTTTTGATTTCCTCCTCAACTGCACTATTACAATTGATGATTAGTAAATACTGATAGAATCTTGGATTTTCAGATTTATTTCCAACATTCAAAACAGTCTTGCTAAGAAACGAATGCCTTTGTAACTTACAGTATATTGCCAGCAAAACAGTAATTGCAAAAAACAGCATATAATAAGTATTAGTACATGTCCATTGCTGTTAATATGATACAGAGAGTATATTTTAAACTTTACTATTAAGAGAAAAGAGTTAAAATAAGATGTAGTTAGAAGACACACTTACGTGAATGTCTCTTGTTCCCCAAATAGTATACACAGCTTCTGATTAGCAGCAATGAGCAAGGTTTTCTTGTATCAAAAAAAACAAAGGCTCAAAAGATGATTTAAAAATTTGTTTAAACCAAGGCAGAACGCAAAACACACAGAACTCTTGAGCATTATTAAAGAGATTTTTCTAAATTTTCCAAATGGCAGATTTGAAATAATGACAAAGTTTTAGTTTAGTGATCTAGGTCCATCTATTTAAAGCATGCTATATTATAATTAATCACCTCAAACAGAACACTGAATTCATATGTCATATTTACAGTTTAAGTCTTCCTCAGTTGATAGAAATGTTAGTAATGGAGTTGAACTGGTGCAATGTCAAGTTGATTTTTCATATTCTGGTGTGCATTATTGTTCTTATACCAGTTTTTGTGCAGTGAAAGTTGAACACCACTAGCTTGTACTTTTTAAATAAAATCTTTCACCACAAATATATCCTATAAATTACCACATTCCGGGCACTGAGTTGCACAAATAAAATGTACGTTTTGTTTATATTATACTTTATTTTTGAACTTAAAGGGACACACTTCGGAGTCTGTCAGTAATAAGTAAAATGGAAAAGCAAAGCAAACAAATCCAATAAAACCTGAATCCATTTCTGTTGTTACAAGAACGAGTCGACTACATCAAGAAGGTTTGGGACAGCCACCTGTATAATATTCCCTGGCTGCAAATGGGTAATTGTCAGAGATGTTTTAAGGTTCATGTCCAAAATAGAACTAAAACAGGTTGGTGAAGATGGTTGCTTTATTTGCCCAGGCAGGAAGTGACGTTATTAGGATAGGAAGTGGAAGTAATATTATCAGAGGCGCCGGGACCAAAACTGACGTCATCAGAGGCTCCAAGACCGGAACAGACATCACCAGAGGCTCCGGAATCGGAAGTGACATCCTCAGAGGCACCAGAACCATGCAGGATTTCCCGTGGATGGTTTTCAAGGGATTGAGAAGAAGATTCAGTGCACCTCACCGCACCCTGGTCTGGCATGAAATTACTCTCATTCAGACCCTTAAGCTGCCTCCCAATTGCACGTGTGTGACACTGTCTTTGTAAAATTAATAAAGTTCAAAGGAGTCTCTTTCAAATCTGTTTCCTCAAGATGGGAGTGACCACTGACTTCAAGACAGGTTTGAAAGAGAGAAGCACCCGAGCCGGGGAAGTCTAATTGCATGAGCAAGACAGACACTTCTAAAGACTTTTATTATGAGAGATGCACGTAAAAGCTGATACCGCATCTCTCTCTGACTAATGTTTGCATGATGGTGTGTTTTCCTTGTAACTAAGCTTTGTCTACAAAGCAAAGGTACAACCTTTTCCACAGTATATGTCACCATACAGGATTCAGAAAGTATTCAGACCTCTTCAGTATTTTTACATTTGGTCTCTTGCAGCCTTGTGCTAAAATAAATAATCAATACTCAATACCCCAGAATAACAATGTAAACAGGATTTTGCAAAGTTTTGAAAATTTATTAAAAATAATTTTAAAAACTTAAAAATCACATTGACACAAGTATTCAGACCATTTGATGTATCACTTGAAGTCTGCATTCCATTCTATTTATCATCACTGAGATGTTTCTTCATGGTTTTCCTCATTAGACTATTAAAGAAAGTAACATATATTGAAGTAATAATAAAAGTCATTCATTAAATGTTTTAGTTAAACAGCATTTTCAGACTTTATATTGTTATGTTATTGTTTGCTGAGAGTAAACCAGTAATCAAAACAGTTGTTGAGAAATATTTTATCAGCTTTACTTGAATGGCATATCAGCTTATAGAACCAAATTGATTCTTTTGATTCCTGTAGTTTGCTTCCAAATATATAGGCAACTGCTATGGAGTAATTTATCTTTCCCATTTTCTCAGAAATTACTGTCATTAGGGTCATTGGTTGTTAATGTCTCAGTGGCTTATATACCTTTCCAGTGTTATTTATTTAAAATAACAAAAAAAAGCAAGAATGCACTCTTCCAAATGTGCAGAAGGCATTAAATTATGGAATTACAACACTACATGTTTTGGCATGCAATACGCCACAAATACTTAATAGCCACTGTATTAAACTCAATATATGCTGGCTCAGATCATTTGAATTAAGAAAAATATTACAAACTTTTAGATTCTCACATTCCTTTACTGTTCTCTTTTTTACTTTCAAATAATTACAGTATATTACTGCAATGATATATATTAAGTTAAAAATAATTAATATTCTTGTAGCCCCTGGAGACCTTTACGCTCAAGTCTTCTGTAGGCCATTAAATGGCCATGTCTCTTAGGCAACCTCCCAGTTGCCTTGTTGAAAAGGGCAACATTTTCTCTGTTTGTGCTTTGCCATCTCCTGTGGGGTTGGATAGAAATAAATGACTCATGAAAAGGTCTCCCACCACTCACCTTTAAAAGGGCAACATGGTCCTATTCTTGAGTTGGAATCATGTACTGCCCTTGATTGCTATCTCCTGCCAACCTAATGTGGCTTTACCCTTTCCATTAGCAGAAGGAAGAGCAAGAGGTAGGTCATCATTGGAGCAGTATAATGTTGCTTAGGCCACACCATAGTCTTTCTAATGCTTTTTCCCCCCACCAATTCCCCTTCCAGCACACATACCATGCATTTAACATGTACCAGTCCGGCTATATGTTGCCACTTCCAGTGCACATTGCTTTTAGGGCATTGACCTTGGCATATCCTATGCAATCTTTGTCTCTTGTCTCTTGCAACACATACTGGTATATGCTCTGCCTTTTCAGCATCATAAACTCTGTCTGTCTGTCCACACGCCACATACACAATATATCACATCATTCTTTAGCTTATTTTGTCTAATTCAGGGTCATGTGAAGCCAGCAGCAAGAGTACCCTACTGCCATAACATGCCCTGCATCCATTACTCTACACTGGATTGAGTGGGTGAGTTTAGTATTGGATGGATGAATAACAATGGTGGATGAACATGATCAAACTTAACCCTTTATTGAACCACAAAACATATAGTGACATAATTCACAGAAATAGAAAAAAAACATCAAAGAAGCCTTTCTTGCCAGTTGTAACCAATATAGTTAATGAAAGTAATGTCAGACATCTTCACATTAAATCAAACAGTAATTTACCACAAAACTATGGTAATAGTAAGAGTTACACCTCCCTAAATGTGCAGGCTATGTGTGACAGCACGCTCATTTTTAGGCAACCCCTGCTCCTTAAAATCCAATATGCAACCTTATACTTGACAGGAGGGCTGATACTTTAAATAATATCAATGTGAAGCAAGGAATAGTTAGTAACAGAAAAGGATTGCTTCCACTGGCGAGTGCAACAAGCCCAGTGCTCTTCATTATGCTGCCTGAGGCAAGGTATATTTTTGCTGCCCATTTATCCTCTATCCCAGTGTTTTTCAACCGCTGTTCCGCGGCACACTAGATGTTGCCTGGTGTGCCGTAGGTGCAGACAAGACAAGACACTGAGACAGACTGTGTTTTTTTTGTGTTTTTTGAAATTCACGCCTAGACTCCCCCGGTCCCCTCTGGGACACCTTCCACTTCCTGGCTCCCTGATGCCCGGAAATCGTCACTGCAGTGATGGACAAGTTTTTGAAAAGGAAAGAACTGGACTCTGAACAAAATTTGGAGGCAGATGAGAGCCCAAGTATGAGTGGGGTTCAAAAGAAAGCAAAGATGGTTAACGCAAGCAAATTCTCTGGCGCAAGGCAATATAGCGAAAGCTATATTTCAGTTGGATTTACTTGCACTGGAGATACAAACAAACCAACTCCACTGTGCGTGGTGTGTGGTGAAAAGCTAGCTAACAGTGCTATGGTCCCAAGCAAACTTAAACGCCATCTCCAAACGAAACATCCTTTGCTTCAAAACAAGAATGCGGACTATTTTATTCGCCTGCGTGACAACATGGAGAAACAGGCAACTTTCATGAGAAAAACCACAAAGGTAAATGAAAGAGCTCTTAAAGCTAGCTATCAAGTTGCTGAACTTATAGCCAAGTCAAAAAAGTCGCACACTGTGGCAGAGACATTAATACTTCCTGCCTGCAAAGCTATTGTAGAGGAGATGCTCGGACCTGAAGCAGCTAAGGAAATAGCCAAAGTCCCTCTCTCAGACAACACAATTTCCAGACGTATTAATGACATGTCTGCAGACATCGAAAGTGTGGTTTTGGAAAAGATCCGTATCAGTGAGAAATTTGCATTGCAACTTGACGAGTCTACTGATATCAGTGGACATGCTCAACTCTTGGCCAATGTGCGTTTTGTTGATGGTGATGCAATTAGAGAAAACTTCTTTTTTTGCAAGGCATTGCCAGACAAAACAACAGGAGAAGAAATTTTTCGGGTCACATCAGAATACCTTGAACAAGGAGGACTTAAGTGGGAATACTGCACAAGTGTCTGTACCGATGGAGCTGCAGCCATGGTCGGGCGCACCAAAGGCTTTGTAAGCAGAGTGAAGGAAAGAAATCCAGATGTGATTGTTACGCATTGTTTTTTACACCGCGAGGCCCTCGTAGCCAAGACTTTACCAGCAGCCCTAGTTCATGTGTTGGATGATGTTGTGCGCATGGTAAACTTTATAAAGTCACGACCCGTGAAAAGTCGCATATTTTCAGCTTTGTGTGAGGAGATGGGAGCGAAGCATAAAACCTTGCTGTTGCATACGGAGGTCCGGTGGTTGTCGCGTGGCAAGGTCTTGGTTCGTGTGTATGAGCTGCGGGAGGAACTTAAAGTGTTTCTGACAAATGAGAGGTCAGATTACGCAAAGCAGCTTGCAAGTGATGAGTGGTGTGTAAGGCTGGCATACCTGGCAGATATATTTTATCATCTGAATGAACTGAACACACGAATGCAAGGCCGAAGTGAAAACCTGCTTACAAGTACAGATAAAATAAATGGATTCCGTTCAAAGGTGCAACTCTGGCATCAACACGTGGAAAGTGGCAATCTTGAAATGTTCACACTCACCAAGCAATGGCAAGGTGTTCACACTGCTGCACTGTGTGAGATAATAGTTAAACATTTAAAAACTCTTGAGGAGAAGTTGTCATTTTATTTCTCTTCAGTCTCCACTGAATGCCTTGACTGGGTTAGGGACCCTTATAGCTCAGCATCAGTTGGTGGAAAGGACATGACTTTACAGGAGCAGGAGGAACTAACTGAACTGAGACAAAATCGTGGTTTCAAGCTAAGATTTGCTGATCTACCTTTGGACAGTTTTTGGTTGGATACCGCCAAGGAGTTCCCCCTTCTGGCAAATAAAGCTATTTTGACATTGCTCCCATTTTCCACTACATATCTGTGTGAGATTAGTTTTTCAAGCATGATTGCTATAAAAACCAAATACAGAGAGAGACTGAGAGCTGTTGATGAAGAGCTACGTGTGTGTCTTTCTTCGATTCCAGCCAGAATATCAGCTTTGTGTTCAGCCAAACAGGCCCAGGTTGCGCACTGAATTTTATAATTTTTCACTATTTTGTTTACTTAATATTTCATAATAAAGTAATTATAAAATACTTTCTTTGTGTTTATTTGATTCCTATTCAAGAGAATTACTTTATATATAGTCAATATAGGCACAGAGTTACATTTTTTAACATTTTCTAATGGTGGTGTGCCTCGTGATTTTTTTCATGAAACAAGTGTGCCTTTGCCCAAAAAAGGTTGAAAAACACTGCTCTATCCCACAACAGACATTAGATAATGAAAAGGTGCATTCCATGAACATTGGACAAAAAAATGATAAATAGTATTTTTGAAAACAATTAAAATGAATAACTTTAAAACATTAAAACACACAAAATTGGCATAAAAATTCTCACAATTAAATATATAATATGAAATCAAATGTGAAATGAAACTTGCTGTGTCCTCTTCTTGCACATTTTTCTCAATACTTCAGCTTTTTCAAACTGTCCTGCAAGCTAAAAAGGCACCTTTCAAAGTAAAAATGTGCAGTGCGAACATAAATGTTGTGATTCCTTAACATATATACTGTCTGGAACCTTAGGTGTATGTGGCCCAAGGTCATTACAATACAATGTGATGTGCATGGGCAACAGCACATCATAAATATTGTGGGAAGGAGACAACACAGCATAGGTTACAACATTGGTAATAATCTAACAACAACAACAATAATAATAACCCTCAAACTGGCATTGCATAGGGCACCAAGGTGTGGCAAAGTAAGCTAAATGATCAACACAGCAACACAACTGCAATGGGAGACTTTGTATACACTGCTAAATCTGGATTATTTCTAGTTTCTTTAGCATTGTCCTCTGACACACACTTGCCAGATCATCTACATCAATCCCAATAAATAGCTGCATGTTTAGTAATCTGCTGGAGCTTTCTTAAATTTTTCTATGTTAGACCACTAAACCAGGTAATGAAACTGAAAGTGATAACAGATTGAATCATACTGTGATAAAAGGACAGGTTGAGGTCCTTGCCTACTTTAAATAGTTTGAGTTTATGGAGGAGAAATAAATGCTGATTGCATTTAGAGAATATTTTTTTTGTATTTTAATTTCAGTTAAGACTGTTATCTAAGTTAGTTCCTAAGTATTTATATTCATTCACTATTTCTACCTCCTCCCCCAAAACAACAATGGGTTAACAATCAGATTTCTGTCTCGTAAAATAAAATATAATTTCTTCGGTCTTTTTTACATTCAGAGTGAGAAAGTTTTTATTATACCAGTTTACCATAAAGTCGTGGCCAAAAGTTTTGAGAAAATATTAATTTTCACAAGGATTGCTGCCTCAGTTTTTATGATGGCAATTTGCATATACTCCAGAATGTTATGAAGAGTGATCAGATGAATTGCAGTTAATTGCAAAGTCCCTCTTTGCCATGAGAATGAACTTAAACCCAAAAAAACATTTCCACTGCTGTTGTGAAGAAGGCTTCAGGGCACCCAAGAAAGTCCAGTAAGCGCCAGGACCATCTCCTAAAATTGATTCAGCTGCGGGCACCACCAGTGCAGAGCTTGCTCAGGAATGGCAGCAGGCAGGTGTGAGTGTATCTGCAAACACGATGAGGTGAAGACTTTTGGAGGATGGCCTCGTGACAAGAAGGGCAGCAAAGAAGCCACTTCTCTCCAACAAAAACATCAGGGACAGACTGATTTTCTGAAAAAGGTACAGGGATTGGACTGCTGAGGACTGGGGTAAAGTCATTTTCTCTGATAATTCCCCTTTCCAATTATTTGGGGTATCCGGAAAAAAGATTGTCCGGAGAAGAAAAGGTGACCATCAGTCCTGTGTCATGCCAACAATAAAGCATCCTGAGAACATTCAAGTGTGGGGTGGCTTCTCAGCCAATGGAGTGTGCTCACTCACAATTTTACCTAAGAACACAGCCATGAGTAGAAAATGTTACTAAATCATCCTCCAAGAGCAACTTCTCCCAACCATCCAAGAACAGTTTGGTGATGAATTATGCCTTTTCTGGCATGATGGAGCACCATGCCACAAGGCAAAAATGATAGCTAAGTGGCTTGTGGAGCTAAACATCGAAATTTTGGGTCCATGGCTAGGAAACTCCCCAGATCTTAGTTCCATTGAGAACTTGTGGTCAATCCTCAAGAGGCTGGTGGACAAACAAAAATCCACAAATTCTGACAAACTCCAAGCATTGATTATGGAAGAATGGGCTGCCATCAGTCAGGATTTGGCTCAGAAGTTGCCCAAACAAATTGTTGAGGTCTTGAAAAAGAAGGGCCAACACTGCAAATATTGACTCTTTGCATAAACTTAATATTATTATCAATAAAGGCCTTTGAAACTTATGAAATGCTTGTAATTATACTTCAGTATACCATAGAAACATCTGACAAAAAGATCTAAAAACACTGAAGCAGCAAACTTTATGAAAACCATTATTTGTGTCATTCTTAAAACGTTTGGCTACAACTGTACAGTTCACTTGATTTAGATAGTGGCTTTCATCATCCCCAGATATGCGTCCTATGAGCATGGTGTCATCCGCATATTTGATAATAGAGCAGTGGTCATTGTTCTGTCTCTGGTCAATTGTGTACAGAGTGAATAGTAATGGTGATAAGACACAGCCCTGTAGACTTCCTGTGTTTGAATGAAAGACATGTGAAAAAGCGTCCTGTACCTTGATTGTCTGTGAACTATTTAAAAGAAAGTCCTGAATCCATAATGTGATAAATGAGTTTACATTCATACTATTCAGTTTTTCAATCAGTACGTAAGGCTGTATGGCATTGAACGCTGAAGAAAATCCAGAAACAGTGTTCTGACATACCTGTCTGTAACAGGCTGATCAAGAAAAGTATAGATTTGATGTAAGATAACAAGCAGAGCATCTCCAACACTTCAGGTTGCACAGTAAGCAAATTT
This sequence comes from Polypterus bichir lapradei, assembly GCA_026402145.1. NCBI lineage: Eukaryota > Metazoa > Chordata > Cladistia > Polypteriformes > Polypteridae > Polypterus > Polypterus bichir. The sequence goes on from JANRMT010062806.1 coordinate 75,251,177, forward strand.
GTGGTTATCTTGAAAAGATTTTGTCTCTATCGTTAAAATGTTTTTCACTAAATGTTTGAAGCATTTAATTAGAATAGAGGTGAGTGCCACTGGTCTGTAGTCATTCAGACAACTTGGCCTGGAAACCTTAGAAACTGGGGAAATCACTGATTGTTTCCACAGTTCAAGTACAATGCCACATATCACAGACTAGTTTAAAAGCAGATGAAAAACTGGAGAGAGCTGCTTAAAGCAGTACTTTAAGAGCCAACTTGATATGCCATCTGGCCCCACTGCCCTGTTTGTTTTAACCCGTCGCAAGCCTTTCTCCACTTCAGACAAACTGAACCCTATCACAGCAGAATTCCTGGGGCTTCATGTTTAAACGGTGCATATGCACAGAAATATTGCATAAAAACGTTTCCACATTCAAATTGCGATGTATAAAACCTAAACTTGGCGTAAAGCCACACACATTTCCACGGTACCTCATATCCTGTCGTACGCAAGTTCTCCACTTGGTTTTGCAGACAGGCGGCACCCGGTGTCAAAGCAGTGCTACTGTTCCTGTGTGGTTATCCTTTCTTTTCCTGATGCGGTTTTATAAATAAACTGAAATTAACCGCATATTGTTTATTAGTTTAATACATCTGATTGTAATTAACCAGTAACAATATAATGGTCCATGGAATGGTCAAACTATTCTAAATATCATAGCTGCTTTGGCATTGTTACTCTCACTGCACTTTCTTTTTTCTTCTTTCAGCTGCTCCCGTTAGGTGTTGCAATAGCAGATCATCTTTTTCCATATTACTCTCACTGCAACACTCGGAGAAGCTGATCGGAAAGAGAATTATTGGTATACAGCATCAAGCACATGCTGCCTCAGCCATGCTTCCTATTTAAACTGCTTCTCATATGACAAACGCTTCAAACCTTTCCTGTATGGACCCCACGGTTCAGAAACAGTTTCATCCTAAGAACTCTAAACACACTCAATCAGTCCATCAACTGCTCCTTGTAGAACTGTTAGTACTTATTAGTACAGTTACCTCACTGTAAACTTGCAGTACAGTTATAATATTGCATAATCTGAGCCACTTTATAGTGTATTTACATATGATGACGATATCATTTTTAAGATGAAATGCAGCAAAATATGTTTTTTATATTATACAGATAAAACTTTAACTTCATTTAAATAATCTTTATTGTTATTTAATTAAAGGACACGGTGTTGCTACGCTAGCAAGGATCTGGCGCTCCACTCACGATTGTTCCTGCCTCGCTCTGTATGTTTCACTGGGACTGGCATGAAGGATAGAATAATTAAACATGTACTACGAAGATATTTCAATGTTCCTTAAAAGTTTCGAAGAATCGGTGTTATAAGCTTACAGATGGCTTAACGTCCATTACAGAGGTGATTGTGTGGCGATTGGTTACTTGGAGAAAGAAAAGTAAGGACAGGAATTGGAGGTTAGTACGTTTGAAAGAGACAATACTGCAGGGGCGGCCTTAGGCATGTGCAAACTGTGCATCTGCACAGGGTCGCCAATCCCAGGGGCCGTCACACCAATATAGATTGAATATAAAGCAGAAAGAGAAAATAACGACACTAAAAATGCAGCTGCAAATTTCGGCAAAAGTTAAACACTTGTGTCATGAGCACGAGGCGGCTGTGCAGTGTCCACAACGGACGTGGCCATCCACCCTGCATAAGATACCATATTGACATTGGCGGGCGAAGAAGCCACCGATTCTTCCTATGCCCAGGGCCGCCACGAGCCTAGAGCCGCCCCTGAGTATTGCTGCAATAAATTATTTCATCAAACGTCGCACACAATCACTGGGCCACCGTGTTCAAATGTTTAATAATGTGCTTTAACTCCCATCATCATGAAAATGATATCACGTATACATCTCAGTATTTTAGTTATTCAGAGAGCTGTAATATCACGAATGTAATGGATTCTGTGTCCTGTCAGAGGTAGAAAAAGCCGGTTTAAGAAGCACTAGTGATTCACACACATAGAGCACATAGAAGAACACATACAAAACAAAGCATTTACCGTGCTACTTTACTTATGATGTGATTTGAGAAACTAGTTAATTAAACAATTTTAAGATGAAGTTTATGACGTTCTACTTTAATGACAAAATAAACTACATGATTAAAGTGGAAATTTTGAGATTGAAGTTGACATTTCGTGCTTTTTCACCCACTGTGTGCCTTTTTTTTTTTCTCTGTACCCTAATAAGCTTTCATATGATACTCAGACAGTGGGCTACGACTCGCCTTTTCACGGCGACTGACAAGTTCTTTTTTATTTCGGGCACTATGCGACTTTGTGAACTTGAGCTTTCGAGTTTCTCCGACACACAATGTCACTCGATCAGCTTCCTTTTGTTGTCTATACCACTGTTTAAACCAACAAATAGTACTTTTTCCTTGCCTACACTTGGTATTCTCTGAAATTTTTCCATTTTGCCTCTTGCTTTTGTCATTGTCTTTTCACAGAACGTTGAGCTTAAGGGCTATTTATATTGATTTGCATATTCAAAGAGGCGTAATTCTGGGAGGAGTTGGGGGGGGGACAGCAGGCGCATGCACGAGCGTTACTTTTCATGCTGACTGGTATTTATGTAGTGGAAGAACATGAAGTTGGCGAATGCATAGGTTCCTGCATCTGGATTTTTCTGTGCGTAAGCACATTTCGGCTTTTGCAGTTACGTCATGTTATAGTGTGAGTTCTACGCATGGCGTTATGCATGAGGCCCCTCGTGTTTTTATAAAACGTCTCCTTTAATTCTGCATTTTATGTGCTGAAATCACTGGCAAAAAAGTTATTAAGTTCATCTGCTAAAAGATTCTGGTCTTTGTTAACTGGAAAGTTCACACTCTTTTTAGAACCCAGACCTGTGATTGTTTGTAGGCCTTTCAAAACCAGCTTTGGATTGTTAACATTAAACCACCTCTTAATTTTTTTCCCATACATCTTTTTATTTTGTTTGATTAACCTGTTAATCCTTTGCTGTAAAATTAATTTTTCTTCTATCATATTTTTTGATGAGTATGTTGTTTTTGCAATAGTGTTGTAGTGTTTTAACCTATTTAGTGATCCATGGTTTACTATTGGGGTAGACCTTGATGGTTTTTTCCTTAATGATCATAGATTCACAAAACTTCAAATATTCACTTACAGTGAAAGTGGCCTCATTAAGTGACTGTGAGGATGTCAGTACAGGAGAAGCATTCCTGCAGTTCCACTATACTGTCCTTGTACCAATTTTGTGTTTTTCATATGGCCAGTGTTTCTTGTTTCAGTTTCTGTTTGTACTTTGGTAGTAGGTGAACAACAGCGTGGTCAGATGCACCCAGGGTGCTCTATATATGGATGCGATATATAGGCGCTAGGGATGTTTCCATAACACTTGTCTAGTGTTTTGTACCCTCTTGTATTAATATTCACATACTGATGGTAATGTGTTAATACTGATTCTAGACTGCATAAACTAAAATCACCCATCACAAGTTTGAAACAGCCAGGTGATTTGATTTCTAGTTTCTGAAAAGTTTCAAGAATCGTTTCAGCTGAAGCTCTCACATCAGCATGCAGCGGTATGTAAACGACTATCACAAATAACTGATTAAACTCTTGTGGTAAATAGTATGGACAAAGTCCGATGGTGAGTAGTTAGATATTCGCTATACAGATGCGGTCTTTTACAGTGATATTCTTGCACCACCTTTTGTTAACGTGAAGGCAGACCCCATCGTCCATCTGCTTACCAGAAGCAGGGTTTCTGTCTTGCCATACACAATCAAATCCATCCACTTCTACAGCAGTATCTGGTTCAGTATTCTTAAACGAGGTCTCAGTAAAGCACATCAGACAGCTTTTTCGGTACTTGTGGAGATATCACACAGATGCACTCAGCTTGTCCAGTTTATTCTGCAAGGACTGTGCATAGGTCATGATGATAGTTGGCAAAGGTGTCTTTAAACTTCTCAATTTCAGACATACTCAAAGTCCACCTCAGTTTCCTTTCCTTCTGAGTTTCAAAGCTTTTAATTCATCCAGTATATTAGTAGTACATAGAGAGCAGTACACTGGTGTCCGTGATAGCAGCATATCCAAGCTGTAAATGAACAGTGCCAGCCACACACCTGGGGTTTCTTGCGTAGGTAGAGCATAAGTGTCCTGTTGGATTACAAAGGCGGTAACAATCAAATGTAAAAAACTTTCGCAAATGTTACAAAGCATCAAATATAAATACTGTACTTACAAACTATTAAAGAAAAAAAAGAAAATTTTACACGATTTAAAAACAAAAAAACAGACACAAAACACGGTGAGATGCACTGAGAGGTCTGTTACAGTGCAGCGACCAGATTCCAGAAGGATGTGGTGATGATATAAAGGGCATTTAATCATCCTCCATTTGGTGTCTTAGATTTCCTCTATTGCACCTTTGTTTTATAATTTTATCAGATCACCTGTAACATGAACCTAACATTACAAGTACCAATATAACCTCATAATATAACCTCTTAGATTCTTTTCTTAATGGGGTAAAGGAAAAAAATGTCAAAACCAGTCATGTAACAGTGATCTTTAACCTCTTACATTTCTCACTGTCTGTATTTTGTCCTAGGTATTCAGCCTTAGGGATATCTAATTTAAGAATGCTTGCTGACTGGGACTGTTTTTACTTTCAGTCGTTTACTTCAGCCCAGTTTACCACCAATTCATCCATCCATCCATCCATTATCCAACCCGCTATATCCTAACTACAGGGTCACGGGGATCTACTGGAGCCAATCCCAGCCAACACAGGTGTGCAAGGCAGGAAACAAACCCCAGGCAGGGCGCCCGCCCACCGCAGACCACCAATTCAGTACTTCACAAAGAGTCCTTTGCACCCTTAAGGGACCACCATGAGACGATGAATGACATTCCAGCACTCTGCAAAGTTAGTAATCAACAATCGGACAGAGGCATTGATTTTAAGTGTCCAGCAGCTAAGCAGATATCAAGCTCCATTGAAGGTGTCAGAAACATTTAAAAGAGCACAAACTAAACTAAAACTAAAAATAATAATAATAACAGTGAGATTCTTATTTAAAAAAGTTCTAATAGAAGGCAATCACTCTTTTCTGACTTACTATTCACTAGCAAAGCGGCTAACACTTTTACAATTTCTCAGATCCACAGGAAAGTTATCACACAAGCTCAAAGTCGATTCCAATAGGATTCGAAAGCTATTGCTAGCTGCAAACAAAACATTCCAAACTCCTTCATTGTCTTTCAGCTTTCCCAGAATACACTTCAATCCTGTCCAGCTTGACTAGGCTTTCAGAGCTAGTCTGTTTACCTAAAAATCTGTCTATTGAAAGTTAAAGCACCCCCAACCCCATACACACCACATCTAAAAGTTATGAAATTCTGTGAGCATGATTTGAATCAAAGTGCTTCCAATTGACCTATCTGAAGGTAGTCACACTATCTTTGTACATCCACTGTGCCTTTCATTTCATATCTAAGTAAATATTTCACTCTGTCAATTTTCTTAAACCAGACCCTCTGTCAATGTTGCACTGACTCCTTTTTTCTTACTGCATTTGCTGTATTTATCATATGTGTTCACATATCCTAGGAGAAGCAAAGTAATAGTATTGACCTTGTAAACATTAAGAGTATTATAGGAAAATGGCTTATATTTATGACTTAAAAAACATGAAAACATATTGTTTTTAGAAATTGTAGCATGGGCCAAAAAAAGTCCTAGCAGATCACTTTTAGACTGATGTGTGAGCCACTCTTTGGACAGCCCAGGTTTAGAATTTGTAAGGAATATGAAAGCCTTAAATGATTTGGGTACTGCAGATTGTTTTGTCAGCTTTTGTAGCAATTTTGTGTGGACACTTGTGCTTAGCCAGGGTGAATAATGTGGAGAGCGGTACAAAAATAGCCACCTTGTTGGTTGCTGTTTTGCACACTAAGCACATTTCAATACTTGATTTGAAATCTCAAGAGCATAAAGTCATAATAAAGCACACCTATCTGGAAAGGCAGAGACTAGATACTGTAAGTGGTGATATTGCAGCTGCATTTCCTCAGTAAAAATCTAGCCATGTTTTTGTTGCCCTTTAATTACACTACTCTTGAATGCCTTCGCAGGGCTAATCTGCAGGGTATCATGGAAATGGCCACTGAGTTATTTTCAGGTGCCCAGTTATGCACAGTCAGCCCCCAAACCAAAAAGCAGCAAGGTCTACATATGGAAATATTCAAACAATGTGTTCATTCATTCAACAACTAGCAGTTGAATGGCTACCAATTTTTATCTTGATCAAACAGAATGAAGTGACTTTCCAGCCATGTATAGATTCAGATTAATAAAGCAAGTTCAATCCATTACAAAACTCATTGGATCTAGTTCAGGGCTGCAGGAGCTGGGTCTGATCTTGATGATGTTTTGACAGTAGAATTCAACCTTGAACAGTAAGAAAGCCCATCAAAAAACATTACCCAACTACCTCACACTCAACAAAATATGAGTTTATTTGATGTGGAAGAAAAGCTAACAAACACAGAGAAAAAAAACACACAAACACAAGAACTTCATGGAGTTCATGGAGTGCACATTGTTTTAAATGCCTTTGCTGTCTTGAAAATATCTGTAGGAACAGACGTTCAATAAGATGTAATACATGGAATAACATAAATTAGCAATTCTGAAAATATAAGCACTGATTGACCATCGGGAAACACAAGATTAAACACAAGATTTTGCAGCGGTAAGGTAACAGTGTTAACCAACGCACTACCACACTGCCCTTTTCGATAGAACCATTACAAAATATTTACCGTCTATCATATATCCTTGAACTTTCTCAGTTAGATTGACAGGTCAACAGAGTGCGTGTAATATCTCCTACAGCATTATATGGCATATAATTTCATCCAGTATTAAGACAAGGATGAGATGAATTCTGAGAAATTAATTCATGCATTTATTTCTAGTAGAATTGACTACTGCAGTACTGTTCACTGTGTTCAGATGTTTAAACTGTTCTTTATACAGCCTCCAGTTAATCCAAAATGCTGCTGCAAGAATTATTACAAGAACAAGAAAATACGAAGACATCACTCCAGTTCTAAATCCTTACACTGGCTCCCAGGTATGTTTAGGGCAGATTTCAAAATCCTCCTTTTAACATATAAAGCATTAAATGGCCAAGGTCCGGTTTACTTGTCTGAACTTATCATGACTTACAAACCAGAACGCACATTAAGATCTCAAGATCCTGGTTTGCTAATGATTCCAAGAATTAATAAAATTTACAGTGGGAGGTCAGGTTTTAGTTACAGTGCCCCTAAACTGTGGAATGGTCTGCCTGCTACTATAAGAGATGCCCCTTCGGTCTCAGCTTTTAAATCCCGGCTGAAGACTCACTACTTCAGTTTAGCATATTCTGATTAGAGCTGCTGATTAACTGTACAGACTGCATCTCTGTTGTTAGTTATTAGCACTAAAACATAAGTATCATGATAGTTAGAATTTGTTACTAACCCACACCTATTCTGTGTCTCTTCTCGGTACTCAAATGTGGCACTTGGTGCCACGGCCACCAATCCAAGTTGTTTTGATAAATAACAAAGTCATCCCTGATGGAGAATTGCAGGAATCGTGGGGTAGAGGGGTCCTTTCATTGGATTGGCCGGCCCAGCGCTGACTCAACTGTGGAACTGCCAAATGTGGGAGGCAGCTTTATGGATGAGGTCTCCAGGACTCTAAACAAATACAAATCATATTATGTGATATCATCTACTATTAAATTCTGCTCCATACTTGTACATTTTTTATTTTTTGTACTGTATTGAGGATTTGTTCTGTTCTTTGTATTGAATTGTATTGACCCCCTTCTTTTTGATACCCACTGCACACCCAACCTACCTGGAAAGGGGTCTCTCTTTGAACTGCCTTTCCCAAGGTTTCTTCCATTTTTTTCCTACAAGGGTTTTTTTTTGGGAGTTTTTCCTTGTCTTCTTAGACAGTCAAGGGTGGGGGACTGTCAAGAGGCAGGGCCTGTTAAAGCCCATTGCGGCCCTTTTCGTCTGATTTTGGGCTATCCAAAAATAAATTGTATTGTATTGTATGAAGACTGCATTCACTTCTTCCATCTGGTCAAGCTTTATTCATTGACAAAATGGTTCAGCAGTATTTCAGTTACTTGCTAACTTCTTTATGAATTCTAAGAGTCTATGTAACGGTTTACAGATATATTTATACTGTATGTTTTTGATCCCTATGTAGTTTTTCTTCAATATTCAAACTCCCTATTCTCTCCTTGTCCATGTAGGTTTCGTTCTTGTGCTCTTATTTCCTTCCACAGGCCAAAGTCATACAGGTTAGTTATATTGGTGTTGTTAAATTGCCCTAAAGTGTACATTGGGGTATGTGTGTGTATTCGTTTACCCTGTGATGGACTGGTGCCCTGCCCAGGGATTGCTTGTGCCTTGTGTCTCTTGATTACGGACAGAAGCTCCAGTTTCCCTTTGACCCTAACCTAGATAAGCAAGTTCTGAAGATGGATGGATGTAAGCAAACTCCTTCAGTGAACTCATGATGGCCCTGGCCAAATTGGAATTCTTGTAAGGTAGTCTATTCCTGTGTGTTTGAACCAGGGGATGATAATAATTGAGTTTTCCAACTATTGCCAATGCTTCATCCAAAATTTTAGCTTAAACATTACAACCATGAACTCACTTACTAAAAAAACAAATACAATATTTCCCTGGATGCTGGAGGCTTTTTAAAATCTAGTCTCCTTAAATAGGTAGATGTGTACAGTGATCCCTCGCTATATCGCGCTTCGACTTTCGCGACTTCATTCCATCGTGGATTTTATATGTAAGCATATCTAAATATATATCACGGATTTTTCGCTGGTTCATGGATTTCTGTGGACAATGGGTCTTTTAATTTATGGTACATGCTTCCTCAGTTGGTTTGCCCTGTTGATTTCATACAAGGGACGCTATTGGTGGATGGCTGAGAAGCTACGCAATCAGAGCACGTATTATGTATTAAATAAAACTCCTCAATGATATACAATATGCTTCCCGCACGGTGCTTTGCATACTTAAAAGCCCAAACAGCACGTATTGATTTTTGATTGTTTGCTTTTCTCTCTCTCTCTCTCGCTGACATTCTCTGCTCCTGACGGAGGGGGTGTGAGCAGAGGGACTGTTCGCACACTGGCCTAGAGGATACGGACGCTCCTCTAAAAAATGCTGAAAGACTACCTTCATATTGCTCCCTTTCCTGCGGCTGCGTTGGTGGGCGGTGCTTCGCATACTTAAAAGCACCTATTGATTTTTGATTGTTTGCTTTTCTGTCTCTGTCTCTCTCTGACATTCTCTGCTCCTGAAGTTCACTCCTTTGAAGAGGAAGATATGTTTGCATTCTTTTAATTGTGAGACGGAACTGTCATCTCTGTCTTGTCATAGAGCACAGTTTAAACTTTTGAAGTGTTTTAAAGTCCCTGTCTCTACAACCTCCTATGTTTCTGTGTAAATCTGTGACCCAAGCGTGACAATATAAAAATAACAATATAAACATATGGTTTTTACTTCACGGATTTTCACCTTTCGCGGGGGGTTCTGGAACGCAACCCCCGCGATCGAGGAGGGATCACTGTACTGTATTCTGTGACTAGCAGACTGAACTTTTTAGTTTGAGCTGGAAGCCAAAAGATTAGACATAAGCCTAAGTTTCATTTTGTGCTAGTGTTTGTCTGACTTTCAGAATGGGGGCTACTGTAATTTTTTATGCAATTGTGAATTGCTGATCATGAAACTGGCTCTTCAAGACAGGCATCAATGTTTGAAGGCTTTCATTGATTATATAAACTTGTCTTACCTAAAGATACCAAAACAGCTCAGCCCTAGCCAGATCTTCAATGTGTTACAGCAGTACGGGGAAAAGAATCTGAAGTTTGATGTCCAGTACTGGCTGCATAATGACAAAGATAAAACAAGTTAAAGGCTATTTCCATGCTGAAAGGGAAATAAGTTAAAAGACATAACATTTTTATTATTAAGCCTTCATCGGGAGTGTAACCAAAGAGAAAAGAACAGTTATTGTATATAGGTGTGGAAAGAGAACACCAGGGCAGATGAAAAGAGTGAAAGATAAAAGTAGGTATGAAAAGTTGCCATTAGAGGAAATGAAGGGAGAAATTACAATGTTACTCAGTCATTAAAACTTGGTCCTATGTCTGAGATGGACTTAGCTTCTTCTGTTATTCTTTGAAAGGGGTCTTTGAAGCCTGGTAAAAGATCACAAACATAGAGATCAGTGTGGCTATGGCCAAGGGATGTGAAATGTTCTACAACAGGTTTTGTATGGTCTTTGATCTTAATGGCTCCCACATATGCCTGCTAACCATCTCCCTATGGTAATAATATAGATGGCTGATCAGTTCCCACAAAAATGTAGTAAATAAGACTTTTAGATTGGCATCAGGCCTGTTATGTGGTATTGAATTTACAAGAAGGACCATGACATTGGTGATGACATATTTGCAACTGACACAATGGCTCTTGTTACAATTGAAAGTTTTTGCTGGAAACATGGCTCTGCTCAGTGTAGTAAGATGCAGACAAGAAACTTATGCAATGTATGTGTTTAATTGAAGGGAACAAGGGAGGATTAGGGGAAAGGGCTCCTGTGGAAGGATCAGTCTGCAACATTTAGAAATTTTGTTTAATGGCATGTGAGAGAGAAAGAGTGGCAGGGTGGAGGGGAAGGACCAGCGGGATACAGGTTTTATTTCTGGGTTTCCTCTTAGCGTGGATATTATGAAGTCTGCTCCTGACTTTATTGAGGGACTTGTCCACAATATGAGAAGAGTATCCTCTAACGACAAAGATATTGAGCCTGGCCTTAAGCACTGGACTTAGATCCGTTTTAAAGCTCAGTGCATTCTATTTTCAGTTAGACTAGAGCTGATTCTTTGCTGTGGACTGTTTGGTTTATATTTTCAAATAGACACATGATATCATGGAGGTCATTTTGTATACTGTTTACAAGAGGAGAGAACAGAATGCTGTCAGGTTTTTGTTTGATGAAAGAGGAAAATCAATGTGTTTTCTGGAAATTATTTTATGGAAATAAATACAATAAAGCAAATGGAAGAAAAAAGCAAAGAAAAAAGAGTTTTCAGTTGGTTTTAAAATTTAAAAGCTTTACAAATTTTGTCACAGAGCTAATGAGGGAATAAAGAAATATACTGTATCTACTTTTTCTTTTATTCTAACAGTTCAGTTATACCTATTTAATATATTAACTCATTAAAAAATGTTGCTAATCCATAAGATGAAAAACCTCATAAGGGTCCAATTTATAAATACAACTGTGATATCTGTATATAAAATCAAGTCAAGTCAAGTTCGGGAGCATGCACTGTTACAGTGCGTTGCTGCACCCACTACACGACGAAACAACTCGGGATCCTGGTTAGCAACCCCCCAGGCAGACGCATGGTCCAGTCCCACCCTCCGGAAATGATCCTCTATCTGCCGCAGCCAGGTATTACGTGGGCAACCCCTTGGCCTGGTCCAGCCACTTGGGTACCCAACAATGAGAATCTTACAAGCCGGATCACCCTCTGGGAAACGCGCCACATGGCCGTAGTGCCGGAACTGATGCTCCCTCACAATACAGGTAATGTGCCTCATTCAGGACTCCATGAGCAACCGCTCATTTGACACAAAGTCAAACCGACGGTACCCAAGGATTTTCCGGAGAGACACAGTACCAAAGGAGTCCAGTCTTCGTCTCAGGTCACTGGATAGCGTCCATGTCTCACAACCATAAAGCAAGACAGGAAGCACCAGGACACTAAAGACTTGGACCTTCGTCCTTTTGTATAGATATTGGGAGCGCCACACACCCCTTTCCAGCGACCTCATGACCTCCCATGCTCTACCAATCTGTCTACTGACTTCACAGGAAGAGTCACCAGAGACATGAATGTCACTGCCAAGGTAAGCAAACCTCTCAACAAGGTCAACACTCTCTCCGCAAACAAACACACTGTGAATGACTGTGCCCAAGAGGTCATTAAAGGCCTGGATCTTGGTTTTTATCCAGGACACTCGCAAGCCCAGACACTTAGACTCCTTGCTCAGTCTGTCAAGCACCCCGATCAGAGCCACCATTGACTCCGCGAAGATCACAGCATCGTCAGCAAAGTCAAGATCTGTGAATCTTTCTTCAACAACAGATGCCCCACAGCCACTGGACCCCACGACCTTGCCAAACACCCAGTCCATACAAGCACTGAACAGAGTAGGAGCAAGAACACACCCCTGACAAACCCCAGAATCAACTGGGAAAAACACAGAGGTCTTGCCTCCACTCTGCACAGCACTCACAGTAACAGTGTACAGGCCGGCCTGATATCCAGCAACCTTGAGGGGATCAACACGAACCCTCAGGATGTTCCACAGGGCAGCTCGATCAACTGAGTCGAACGCTTTGCGAAAATCGACAAAGGCTGCAAAGAAACTGCTAGTATTCGCATTTGCGCTCCATGAGAACCCTCAGTGCCAGGATGCGGTCGTTGGTAGACTTCTTAGGCGTAAACCCAAACTGTTCCGGTCGCTGGTAGGTGAGCAAGTGATCACAGATCCTATTGAGGATGACCCTAGCAAGGACCTTACCCGGCACCAAAAGCAGTGTTATCCCCCTGTAGGTGCTGCAATCCAGGCGATCACCCTTCCCTTTCCAGATAGGGATGACAAGTCCAGTTTTCCAGTCAGTTGGGATGATGCCAGTCTCCCAAATGGAAGCAAAGATTGCTTGCATTGCCAGGAGGACAGCCTTACCACCAGCCTGGAGAAGCTCACCCCGGATACCACAGATCCCTGCAGCCCCCGCCCCCAGCTGGTTCACCACCTGTGCAATCTCAGTGAGATTGGGTGGTTTACAGCTAATTGGAGGATCAGCCTCAAGAACCGTGAACCCAGAGATATCCAGCGTCCTAGCCGGAGGATCAGCTTTGAACAACTGTTCAGCCCAGCGGGTCACAACTGCAGTGCCATCCGTAAGGATCATTCCATTAGCAGCCCCGAATGCGACTCTGAGGAACAGATTCAGATGTGCGCATACAAATTTAATTCTTTTTTTATCAATCTTCTAAAGGTAACATATGTTCTGTCAGAAATTCTGTTTAACTTCAGGCAAAAATTATGTAGTGCTATCATCACCTTTTTACAGATATTAAAAATAAATTGATGATTATTAACTAAAAATGTAACAACAGTATCTGACAGCTAGATGTAAATCTCCAGCCTGTTTAAGAGGCTGCTGCTCATGGTCAACAGTGACAATAAATGGCCCTGAATTTAAAATCATAAGAATTGTATTTTCTGTCTATAACAATATTAGAATGTTGCTAACAACCCTACTTAAAACTGTTTCTGCTTTGTGAGAAAATAAAACTTTTCAGGCAGGGTACAATGTTTAAACTAAATGTTGGGACAACTGGCACTTAAAATAATTATGAGCAAAAAAAAGTGACACTCCTACACTAAGGGATTTAGTGTTGACAGGGAAACAGACAAAGTAATTAAAATGTGATGCCTAATCTCAATGCAATAGGTCAGTTTCACTGCACTGAAAATGAAGAATACTAAAATAAAATTCAAATGGTATAAAGAGTCACATGTACAGTATTTCAAAACGTGAAATAAGAATTTGTGTATATATTAATGATGCTAACTGCAGTATGTCTAAACGTCTCCATAGTGTTTTGTCCTTGCCCTAAAGATCCCCATCTGTTAGTAGCACATGTTGAGCTGTTTATGTGGAAATATGCTTCCTAAGAATTTCTGTATTGTGTTTATTTATCCTGAATAAAGAAGTATTCAAGCCAATTTGTCCAAGATGTAACTATGCATGTACTAATTGTTCCCTCTTATAAGTCTCCATTGGTGATCCTAGCCTGCTGCTAGGCCTGTGTTTATGGTGAGACATAATGGCTGCCACACAAACGCAACCATGCCCAGTGCACCAAGTGACCAGACACCTGTGACCCCATTGGGTGGCTGACATCATAAATACCTGGAACAATGTAAGATTGCTACATTAATATAAAATTGAAAATACATTTTAAAAAGTTACAAATTTTTTTCTGCTCAGGGTGAACAATTCATACGTGTCCCATTATAATGACATGTTGTTTGATGGGACAACTCAAGTGTACAGTGTACACTGCTGCTGCTTCACAATGCAAGCATCCTGTTTGTATGCAGTTTTCAAGTGCTTCCTCCATCCTAAAGAAATGTGTGTTAATTTAATAGGCAGTTCTAAATGAGCCTTTTGAAGTTTACAATGGACTTGCACTCCATTCACAATTGATACTTGCCTGTGCTTGATGCAGTGTAGCTGTTCTCTGGCATGAATACTATCAAGGAACAAGGTTAGCCTATTAACAAGTCTCCCATGGTTCAAATTATCTTTGAAGTGTACAATATAACACCACTTCTTTTTATAAACTTATTCTCAGTCCATTCAGTGTAAATATACCTATATTATATAATAGGTTAATGCTAACAAAAGAGAAGTACGTAACAGTCGTACAGGATATGTACGAGGGAAGTGTGACAGTGGTGAGGTCTGCGGTAGGAGTGACGGATGCATTCATGTTGGAGGTGGAATAACATCAGGGATCGGCTCTGAGCCCTTTCTTATTTGCAATGGTGATGGACAGGTTGACAGACGAGATGAGACAGGAGTCCCCGTGGACTATGATTTTTGCTGATGACATTGTGATCTGTAGCGATAGTAGGGAGCAGGTTGAGGAGACCCTGGAGAGGTGGAGATATGCTCTAGAGAGGAGAGGAATGAAGGTCAGTAGGAACAAGTCAGAATACATGTGTGTAAATGAGTGGGAGGTCAGTGGAATGGTGAGGATGCAGGGAGTAGAGCTGGCGAAGGTGGGTGAGTTTAAATACTTGGGATCAACAGTACAGAGTAATGGGGATTGTGGAAGAGAGAGAGAAAAAGAGAGTGCAGGCAGGGTGGAATGGGTGGAGAAGTGTGTCAGGAGTAATTTGTGACAGATGGGTATCAGCAAGAGTGAAAGGGAAGGTCTACAGGACGGTAGTAAGACCAGCTATGTTATATGGGTTGGAGACGGTGGAACTGACCAGAAAGCAGGAGACAGAGCTGGAGGTGGCAGGGTTAAAGATGCTAAGATTTGCATTGGGCATGACAAGGATGAACAGGGTTAGAAAAGAGTACATTAGAGGGTCAGCTCAAGTTGGACGGTTGGGAGACAAAGTCAGAGAGACAAGATTGCATTTGTTTGGACATGTGCAGAGGAGAGATGCTGGGTATATTGGGAGAAGGATGGTAAGGATAGAGCTGCCAGAGAAATGGAAAAGAGGAAGGCCAAAGAGAAGGTTTATGGATGTGGTGAGAGAGGACATGCAGGTGATGGGTGTAACAGAACAAGATGCAGAGGACAGAAAGATATGGAAGAAGATGATCCGCTGTGGCGACCCCTAATGGGAGCAGCCAAAAGAAGAAGAAGAAAATTATTGCTAACAACAGAAAAATATGTAATATATTAACAAAATAAATCTTTAATACACACTAGAGAAAATTTTTTAAAAGTTTTTAACAATACTTCAAGCTACTAAAATTATTGACTACAAACTTTGAAACACAGCTCCTTCTCTCTGTAGTATTCACTATTTACTATATTAGAGGCGCACATTTCAACTAGCCAAGTCAGCATCCTATATAAACACACCTGCAGTACTGATTTATTAGCTAACAAGCTGCAGCTGTGAGGAGCCGATCCTCTGGTTCCTCTGGCATATCATAAATTTCCTCTGGGTGTCTCCATAGGCCAAACCCACGGCTATTCTCCAAACTGGGGACAGAGGAGCCCCATGGGTACTGCATCTTAACAGCAAGCTTACTCCATGGATGAGGTTATAATATTCTATATTACCATTAATAGAGAAATTTACAAGAGAATTGTACCAAACTTTGAAATGAAAAAGCAACAAAAAAGATCTATTTTGACCAAAATTGATTCCTTAACTACATTAAGGTTCTTTTAGCATTTGCCAACCATAAACAGTGCAGACAGATAATATCAGGAAACTTGAAACAGACAAAAGAAATGTATGATTTCTTTTCAGTCTAGCAGTTGAGTTGGATATTGCAACAACTGGCAACCCTGCCCATACCCTGACTCCCATTTCCATGAATTCACCTTTTCTGATATAATTATAACAATTTTTTGTGTTAGTCTACAATACCATGTCATAAAGCCTTCATTGTCCATAAAAGATTAAATTTTTCTGATAATTTTTTATTTATCATGTTGGCAATATTATTGATTCTTCTATTTACCTAAATGCATAACTACCTTCTATTAATTATGTTGTGTACATTTTAAGCAGATAAATGACTTATTAAAATGGCTCATTTTCCTCATAACTGTATATTTCTGTAATCAGTTTGGCTCCAGTAAAGTGGTATTGATAATGTACCAATAATGATGCACACATCAGTATGCACTAATGCAGCCTTTCAGCATTAGTCCAGAATCTCAATGTCTTACTTTGAATTGTTTGCATTTTACACTCCCACATGGAACTTAAAATAATGGAAATGAAATGTGTGGATAACTTGTTTTTCATCACCATTTCTCACTATGAAATCCTTTTAGGCTTATTAAGAGTGTACCTAATTAATTTGGATATACAGTAGCTATATGAAGTAAGCACAGTATGGGATTAAATGTTGCTACTTTCCGTAACTACTTTGAGTGCATAGTAAACATTGCAGGTATATGCTTGACTGTCAGTAATGTAAAATGGGTTAGAAATGCTGATGGACAACCAGCATTTTATTTATCCTTCTTAAATTATCTTCTGTTATTATCTTTTCAATGATCCATCCATCTTCTTCCGCTTATTCCGAGGTCGGGTCGCGGGGGCAGCAGCTTGAGCAGAGAGGCCCAGACTTCCCTCTCCCTGGCCACTTCTTCTAGCTATTCCAGGAGAATCCCAAGGCGTTCTCAGGCCAGCCGGGAGACGTAGTCCCTCTAGTGTGTCCTGGGTCTTCCCCGGGGCCTCCTCCCGGTTGGAGGTGCCAAGAACACCTCACCAGGGAGGCGTCCAGGGGGCATCCTGATCAGATGCCTGAGCCACCTCATCTGACTCCTCTCAATGTGGAGGGGCAGTGGCTCTCCCAGATGACTGAGCTTCTTACCCTATCTTTAAGGGAAAGCCCAGACACCCTGCGGAGGAAACTCATTTCAGCTGCTTGTATTTGCGATCTCGTTCTTTCGGTCACTACCCATAGCTCATGTCCATAGGTGAGGGTAGGAACGTATATCGACTGGTAAACTGAGAGCTTTGCCTTACGGCTCAGCTCCTTTTTCACCATGACAGACCGTCCACATCACTGTGGACATCGCACCGATCCGCCTGTCGATCTCACGCTCCATTCTTCCGTCACTCGTGAACAAGACCCTGAGATACTTGAACTCCTCCACTTGGGGCAGGATCTCGCTCCCAACCCTGAGAAAGCACTCCACCCTTTTCTGGCTGAGGACCATGGTCTTGGATTTGGAGTTGCTGATTTCCATCCCAGCTGCTTCACACTCAGCTGCGAACCGATTCAGAGAGAGCTGAAGATCATGGCCTGATGAAGCAAACAGGACAACATCATCTGCAAAAAGCAGTGACCAAATCCTGAGTCCACCAAACCGGACCCCCTCAACACCCTGGCTGTACCTAGAAATTCTGTCCATAAAAGTTATGAACAGAATCGGTGACAAAGGGCAGCCCTGGCAGAGTCCAGCTCTCACTGGAAATGGGTTCGACTTACTGCCGGCAATGCGGACCAAGCTCTGACACTGGTTGTACAGGGACCAAACAGCCCTTATCAGGGGTCCAGTACCTCATACTCCCGGAGCACCCCCCATAGGATTCCCCGAAGGACACAGTTGAACGCCTTTTTCAAGTAGACAAAACACATGTAGACTGGTTGGGCAAACTCCCATGCACCCTCCAGGACTCTGCTAAGGGTGATGAGCTGGTCCACTGTTCCACGACTAGAACGAAAACCACACTGTTCCTCCTGAATGCAAGGTTCGACTATCCAATGGACCCTCCTCTCCAGAACCCCAGAATAGACTTTTCCAGGGAAGCTGGGGAGTGTGATCCCTCTGTAGTTGGAACACACCCTCCGGTCCCCCTTCATAAATAGGTCTGCCAATCCAGAGGCACTGTCCCAGATGTCCATGCGATGTTGCAGAGACGTGTCAACCAAGACAGTCCTACAACATCCAGAGCCTTGAGGAACTCATACACCCCCGGAGCCCTGCCACCAAGGAGTTTTTTGACCACCTCGGTGACCTCAGCCCCAGAGATGGGGGAGCCCACCTCCGAGTCCCCAGGCTCTGCTTCCTCATTGGAAGGCATGTTGGTGGGATTGAGGAGGTCTTCGAAGAACTCCCCCCACCGACCCACAACATCCCGAGTCGAGGTCAGCAGTGCACCATCCCCACCATATACGGTGTTGACACTGCACTGCTTCCCTCTCCTGAGATGCCGGACGGTGGACCAGAATCTCCTCGAAGCCGTCCGAGAGTCATTCTCCATGGCCTCCCCAAACTCCTCCCACGCCCAAGTTTTTGCCTCAGCAACCACAGAAGCTGCATTCCGTTTGGCCTGTCAGTACCTATTAGCTACCTCCAGAGTCTCACAGGACAAAAGGGTCCGGTAGGACTCCTTCTTCAGCTTGACGCCATCCCTCACCGCCGGTGTCCACCAACGGGTTCGGGGATTGCCGTCACGACAGGCACCGGCCACCATATGGCCACAGCTCCTGTCAGCCGCCTCAACAATAGAGGCACGGAACATGGCCCATTCGGACTCAATGTCCCCCACCTCCCTTGGGACGTGGTCGATGTTCTGCCGGAGGTGGGAGTTGAAGCTACTTCTGACAGGGGACTCTGTCAGATGTTCCCAGCAGAACCACACAACACGTTTGGGCCTACTGAGCCTGACCGGCATCCTCCCCCACCATCGAAGCCAACCCACCACCAGGTGGTGATCAGTTGACAGCTCCGCCCCTCTCTTCAAAGTCCGACCACAAAGTCGATCATCGAACTGAGGCCTAGGGTGTCCTGGTGCCAAGTGAACATATGAACACCCCTATGCTTGAACATGGTGTTCGTTATGGACAATCCGTGACAAGCACAGAAGTCCAATAACAAAACAATAACAAAACACCGCTCGGGTTTAGATCGGGGGGGGGCCATTCCTCCCAATTATGCCCTTCCAGTTCTCACTGTCATTGCCCACATGAGCATTGGAGTCTAACAGCAGTACGATGTAGTCCCCAGAAGGTATGCTCTCTAGCACTCCCTCCAGGGACTCCAAAAAGGGTGCTCCAGACTGCTGTTCGGCGCATACGCATAAACAACAGTTAGGACCCGTCCTCCCACCCGAAGGCAGAGGGAGGCTACCCTCTCGTCCACCGGGGTAAACCCCAATGTACAGGCTCCAAGTCGGGGGGCAATAAGTATGCCCACACCCGCTTGGCGCCTCTCACTGGGGGCAACTTCAGAGTGGTAGAGAGTCCAGCCCCTCTCAAGGAGATTAGTTCCAGAGTCCAAGCTGTGCGTCGAGGTGAGCCCGACTATATCTAGCCAGAACCACTCGACCTCTCGCACTAGCTAAGGCTCCTTCCCCTTCAGAGAGGTGACATTTCACGTCCCAAGAGCCAGCTTCTGTAGCTGAGGACCGCCAAGGTCCCCGCCTTCGGCCACCACCCAACTCACACTGCACCTGACCTCCTATGGGAAGGGGGACCCACGTTGCCTCTTCGGGCTGTGCCCGGCCGAGCCCCATGGGTGCAGGCCTGGCTACCAGGCGCTCGCCATTGAGCCCCTGCTCCAGGCCTGGCTCCAGAGGGGGGCCCCGGTGACCCGCGTCTGGGCAAGGGAAAACACCGTCCAAATTTTTTATTCATCATAGAAGGTCTACTGAACTGCTCTTTGTCTCATCCCTCACCTAGGACCAGTTTGCCTTGGGTGGCCCTACCAGGGGCATAAAGCCCCAGACAACAGAGCTCCTAGGATCATTGGGACACGCAAACCCCTCCACCTCAATAAGGTGGCGGTTCGAGGAGGGGCTTTTCAATGATATTTATTTTAATAAAGGTATTGATTCATTTGGAAACTTTTGCTTTTATCCTGCAAGTGAAACAGATACATGCAAATGACCCCACATTAACATCTCTCTATATATATAAAATCCAACGTGTCTGTATGTCTGTCCGCTTTTCACAAGAGAACTACTTAACGGAACTACTTAACAATACTTGCAGGAGAAGATTGGGGTGGAGGACGATAAATGAGTGACATATGGAAAGATTGGTGTGTTGTGATTTGTCTGTGTGTATTAAAGGTTTAGTCTTCAAAATAAAAGGCATATTTTGACCAGTAACTGGTACTTGTGCAGGCGTGTTGAGAATATGGGGTATATATACTGTATATATTACAGCCCTGATTAGCCAAGGTTCCCCATTATCCAAGCTGAAGCTGTAGGTGTAATACACTACTTTTCTCATAATGTAATTCGTAACAGCTTTGCCATGAATACTGTAATGAGCACACATGCTGAGTGAGTGGTTGAGGAACTGGTGACTGTGGATATGTGGGAGTGACTAGCTTGCCATTCTTCAGCTGTACCCCTTGTTTAGTTCACTTAGGACTTTTGTGTTTATACATTTCTGTAGTTCATTAAGTCTTCATTTTGAATATTACAATGAGCGGGTAAAGAAAGCGTGTTGAGGTGTCCTTACAAGTGAAAGTGGAAGTTATTGCTTGCACATCTGGCGACCAGCTTCCTGGATCTGGGTGAGGTAAGCAGTTCCATCCTGGGACGAGACTTTCTCCTCTGCAGCCAAGAAAAGACACCCAAAATGACTGACTCCATCACACCACCTAGAGAACTTTCAAAGAGAAAACTTGGCCTCTTCTGGATTCATCCCTATAAAGCCAGCCCATTCCCAGAAGGTAGTGTTAGATACTGAACTGACACTAGTGAAAGAGGGAGCTCCTGAACACTGAGTGATATAAAGCCTTAAAGTTAATTTTTGTTTGAGCTGTCTTATTTATAAGGGTTACCAGGGAGGTACCCCAACCTTTCTTTGACACATCATACAAATATATATACGCGTACACACACACACACACATATATATATATATATATATATATATATATATATATATATATATATATATATGCATACTATTCAGTACACAAAAGGCACTTTTATTCTTTAAGTTTATGAAGAAAGCAGTTTAATTTGTTTACCCTTTATAAATTTTAAAGTATCAAATTGGATAAACTACTTTTCACACCATCATTTGTTTCTAACATTCTGCTTAAACCTCTGTAATTGATGTTCGATTTCATATTCACTTCAGAAAATATTTGGATTGCCAGATACTTAACAAAAAGTGAGAAAGGTTTGATTCTCTATGAAAAAACTGTCATCACTATTAATTTCACTAATAAGGTCTTACCAGCAGTATTAACAACACACTGCAGCTAAGCAGTAAAACACAACATATGTTTTTAAATATAACATGCATTTTAAATACATCTTACAACTCTCAAATTTAAGAGAATCTACAAAAGACAACTGAACAGAATAAATGCACTTTTGAAATACAGATAGACATTACTTAGCTGAAATGGCATACTTGAAAATCAGTTATCAATAGATTTTTTAAACAAAAGGATCACAGTTTTGATGTAGCAGGAAACTTGTTTTCTTCTGCATTAAACTGGAATAAATAATGCTATATTTTTCCTGTTAAGATCTTTATTTCTCTACTACATTTCAAACAGAGATAAAAATATTCTGATAGTTAATAATATTGTTGAGTTTCAATGTGTAATTTACAGTGTGTCTTGTATTAACAGAGAAGCACATAATGTTGATGCATCCCGCAAAGATAACAATACAAACTTTAAAATCTTCTTTAACATGGGCACATGCTTCAGTACAATATTGCCCCATATTATGAATATGTTGTTTATTAAAAGAAAATGCAATAAGTAAAAATAATATAAAAAGGATAACTATTCAAAGTTAGTTTTAGTCCTCTAATAAATTAAAAAGAATGGTCATAATCAGTACACAAATCACTCAAATTCTCCAGAACACACTAAAACACATAGCGATAGTGAGCTGCCTATATTAGCAGTGCTATTAGCACAGAGCCTGTTGATGCCGCAGCTAATGAGGCTAACAACAACATCAATGTAAATGAATTGCCTGACTGTTGGACAAAGCAGCAAATGGAATATTGTGCTCTCAAAATTATTGGCTCATTATCAAGGATCAAATGCTGAGATGCAATACATGCAGCAAACTGAATTCACTTACAGCTCAGCAGAACATGGACTTAGGCTGCCTACTGAATAAAGTGAGTATTCAATTTTGCAACAGTCAAGCTAGACAGCAATATTCTTTAGAAAAACATGAAGGAACACAGACATTCAAAGTCACAAATACAGCAGCAAACATACTTAATGTGGCATTATGTGATGAAATTCCAAAAATAAAATAAAATTCAACAAATGCAAAAGGCTGAATGTGATATGACTTGCCAAGTTGTCCAAGCAACTTAAAAATCAGTAAGCATGGGAGTCCATTTACATATGTGACGTGGGCTTACCACACTTATATGGAGTTAACATGAGATGAGTTTTACCAGAAACCAAAAGGCTCCCAAAGCTGAACCAGATACTTCAGACTTACTCACTGAAGGTCTCTTATCTTGATGGCATTATTCACCACAGCTGTAGATAATGCAGATATTCATTCGAATACTTTGAATTTTTGTATCTATATTAAACAAATGTATATTGTGAATATTAGTGATTTTTTTCCACCAGAAATTCAAAACTTAATATACTTAGCTGATGACAGCTGACATGGATACCAGCATCACAACATGGGGAGTACCACTGCTTTTTGTCTGCTTTAATCTCTGGACATAATTATGAGAAAAACAAACAAACATTGTTGGATGATAAATTCAAATTACCTTATATATTTTATGTAAAATAAATATATCTTCACACAAAAATCTGTTAAGATGATTTTTATTCAGCAAAGGTTCTCTTCTGTTGTCCCTCAGAACCACCCTCTTTGTTTTAGTTGTTACTACAAAACTATTAAATACAATGCCTTATGCAGGGTTGATGATCATCACCCAGTTTTTCTCATAGTGAGCAGTGTCATGGAAAAAATATTCCTCGGTCTTTAAAGAAAGTAGTCATAGATATCAGATGAGAATGCAGAACATTTCTTTATTTGCAGAGTTATGCATAAATGTCTCAGTCTATGGAGTGAGCCATCAATGACACAATTCATTGTCTTTTACACTTTTCTGTTACTATTACCTCATCTAATACATCATGTCAATAATATTCAGAACTTTCATCTCCTCCAATTAACTAATGCCACCAGTAATTTCTGACTAAAGTCGATTCTCCTATTATTTTGAATCCCACTTCCTTAGGAGAGGTGTTTGCAGGTTGTTCTAATGATCTTTTCACCGTTCCATAGAAGGGGTGGTTCAGCTTTCCCATTAGTTTATCTCCACTTTCTGCAGGGGTGCTTGTTACTCATTTACCTCATTCTAACTTTGGAAAATCAATTTTGTGTTTTAAGATTAGACAGACCTCATGTGCTTAAACTTTAATTAAACCTTGTGTTACCTTCATTCATTTTCTTCACGTGTGTGTACAGGGTGATTCAGATCTAATAATGCAGATCCAGATTGTCTGGATGACTTTGATTTATACAGGGACAATTACAGTTCGCCGCGAAGACGATTCTTCATGTCGTCAGTTAGCACACTTCTTAATGGTCTGGGATTTTTCGGGTGATTTTCTATGTAATAAACTTAATAAGTTATAGTGTAGTAGTCGATATTATTAGAATTTGTTGACCTGTGTTGCAGGGGAGGGGATTGCACGTCTTGTCAATAGCACAAACAACAGCCCTTTGTGCATATACCTTGGACTTTAAGCAACATGTGTCCCTTTGTGTATGGACTGTGTGCACTTTTACTTTTATAAATGGCCCCCTCCAGGCTAATTTCACCCACTAAGTATCATCAGAGTTTGACAACCGGGGTGGTTCCCCCTCGGGTTTACTTTCATTAACGGCACCCACTCATTATCATCACAATTTGACAACCGGGTTTGTAGGGCTTTCCTCGGTGTCCAGAGTGTATGTGCCATCAGAAACACAAATGCAACCATACCGCAGGCAATATTATCATACTTTAATGACCCGTGGCTGTGTGGGTCCCCTCTGTGTCTAAAATGCACACCCCTCAACTTTCAGGAATGGCGCCCCACACATGAAGGCACTTTAAGAGGCTGCCTACATTGCCTAATGGATTGACTATCTCTGATTAGATCTATTGTTTAATTAATTTTATTTCTTACTGCAAAATGTAAATAATTTCCTAGATATATCTGAAATGTTTTCCATTGTTTACACTGAGATGATTTTAATTGTTCACTACTTTGTGTACAAATTCCTATAAAATATTCCCATATTAACTGTCATATTACTAACAGAAGTAACTGGTTGATGTTCTGTCACAATGATAATAATGTAACAACACAGGGGGCAGGCAAGAGACGGAGAAAATGGAGTTTGCACTGTGGACAAAGTTGTTTGTAGGTAGCCCTTAAAAGGACAGTTGATTCACTTCAGTTTTCCACCGCTCCAAAGACTCCTATGTACAGTAAACTCTCGTTTATCGCGGTTAATCCGTTCCAGACTCTACCGCAATAAATGAATTTCCGCGAAGTAGGATTCTTTATTTATAAATCTAATATTTTCGCAGTTAGAGCATAGAAAACCTGTTTACGACCTTCTAAATACGTTTTTTAACATTATTAGAGCCCTCTAGACATGAAATAACAACCTTTAGTCAAATGTTTAAACTGTGCTCCATGACAAGACAGAGATGGCAGTTCTTTCTCACAATTAAAAGAATGCAAACATATCTTCCTCTTCAAAGAAATACGCGTCAGGAGCAGAGAATGTCAGAGAGAGAGAGAAAAGTAAACAATCAAAATCAATAGGGCTGTTGGGTTTTTAAGTGGAAGCACCGCGATAAACCGGCTGCAAGGAAGGGATCAATGTGAAGGTAGTCTTTCAGCATTTTTTAGAGGAGCGTCCGTATCTTCTAAGCAAACAGCCTCTGTGCAAACAGCCCCTTTGCTCACACCCCCTCGTCAGGATCAGAGAATGTCAGAGAGAGTGAGAGAGGCAGAGAAAAACAAACAATCAAAAATCAATACGTGCTGTTAGAGCTTTTAAGTGTGCAAAGCACCACAAGGGAAGAATATCGTATATCATTGAGGAGTTTTATTTAATACGTAATACATGCTCTGATTGTGTAGCTTCTCAGCCATCCGCCAATAGCATCCCTTGTATGAAATCAACTGAGCAAACAAACTGAGGAAGCATGTACCATAAATTAAAAGAGCCATTGTCCGCAGAAATCCGCGAACCAGCGAAAAATCTGTGATATATATTTAGATATGCTTACATTTAAAATCCGCGATGGAGTGAAGCCGCGAAAGTCGAAGCGTGATATAGCGAGGGATCACTGTACTCTCTCTTCTGCTCTTCTCCCATTTCCACACAGACTGACAGTTTCCATGTTTTTTTTGCTGTTTTTATGTTGACTTCACTTCAAGGTACATTCAGCTCCTTGGAAATTTTAACCCTTTCTCTGATGGGTATTTTTCCAAGAAAATGGTATTGGATCTGCATCATATATTGCTTTGTCTTTAACACTAGAATTACCAAAGCCTATGAAACAACTTGTAAATCCGGCCCACCTCAAATCCCTTCACACCTCTTCGTCAGTGTCTTTTGTCTTGTAAATGTGTTGATAAGCACAAGCAGCAAGCAGCCTGCTATATCATTCTCTCCCACAGCTGCAGAAAGGGCAAGAAAATCTCCCAGCTCAATCCTTAATTATCTTAGAGTGAAGTGCTGGAGTTTTAGAGGGGAAATAATAGATTGTTTTTTGGAATACATACATTTCATGTGTGTTCCTTGTCTACAACAATCTATGTAAACATATTGTTAAAACAGAAACATTTTTCATGTTTTAGTAATAAATGACACAATGTCAACATAAACTGTATAATGTGTGAAGGCTGAAGTCCAAATATCAAAAAAACACATTCACAAAAGATGCAAGTGCAAAGCAACAGCTTCCGAGGTACAGCATTAAGAGCTTGGTCAAGACGAGAGGACTCTGAGTTCACCACCAGCTGAGACAGATAACCTGCTTTTGGCTGTATGGGATTTGGTGGTCATTCTCCAACCTGTTCAGTCTCTTTTACAGGTCATCAGCCTGCTGAGGCAAGTAGTAGAGAGGATGGAGAGGACAGCTGAGTTACCCTTGAAGACATGCATGAACATCTGAAGAAGCTTGGCGCAGGACAATCCACCCATGCAGAGGCAGATGTGCAGGGGAGTACTTCCTGTACCATATATAAAACCAGAAATCCAAATGAATTGTTGGAAGGGAGACCAGTAGCTGGAAGTCCAACTGTAGACATGGGAGTTTTGACCTATTGCGTGGTGGACATGGAAATGGCCAAGGCACATCTAAGGGGCTGGCTTGTTTGTGCTGGCACCCAGACCGCCTGGTTTCACACACCGCTGGCGGTCTCCAATATGTCAAGAGGGTACAGGCAGCATGGGGCCTTTCTTTCTGCCATAGAGAGACCCAGACTGTCGCTGTACCCCAGAACAAAAGGAAGACTCGGAAAAGGAAAACAGAGTCTTCAAACAACCTGGAGAAGGGACTCTTTCCGTAAAAGCAGAGAGAAGCACCAACCTTGGCTGAGCGAGAGAGGCAGCGGAACTTCCCAGGGGGGTGACAACTGGAGGAATATTGGTATGAGCGCTTTAACCTGAGCCACGGCTGGAAGCACTGTCCATTTAAGAGCCCGATAGAGGATGCTAGATGGCAGTGGCGCAGCACCTCCTTGTCCCTTTCCTGTTTTGTAATTTCTGGGCAGAACCGTGGACCAGGTCATATCGACTCTCCATCATGGAGGAGGACAGTCTGCGTGGGACGGGCCACTTTGCCTCATAAGGCTCAGCTAAGGGAGGGGCAGTGTGGTGGATGGCTGGGGCCCTTACCTAGCTGGGATGACCAGATAATGGAAGAACTGGGCAAGAGATCTTTTTCAGGACAATGTCTTCCCCAGCCTGACAGAAAGCAGACCCCTTGTCTTGCAGAAGGCACCTGGACGTTTGCTGGGCCCTGCTTGGCAGCACTTCCACCACATCAGGAAGTGCTGCCAGAAGAAAGTTATTGGATCCAGGTGTACTATTAAAGGGGGCCCGCCACCAGTATTCAACAGCCAGAGTCGAGAGGAAGAAGGACAAAGCCTGTGTGGAGCTCTGAAGTTGGAAGGAATGTGCTGTCATTCTTGACATTATTTGTATATTCTGGAGGAAGAATAAACGTTTGTGTTGTGTGGTGAACCTGTGTCCTGCCTGTCTGTGTCGGGTTGGGGCAGCTGTACGCACCCCGGGATTCACACAAGAGACTAACAATCACCACAGGTAATAATTTTACTTCATTTGATCGTATAAATGATAAGGAGCTTTTGAAATAGGATGGAACAAAAGATTTGATATTCACTAAATTTATTGTTACAGTATAGTGCATATTGTGCATGTGTACTCTTTATAATAATAAAAAAGATATAAAGATGGATTCTTCAAAATTAACCAGAAGAGAAATATCCTAGAGAAGAGATATAGACATACAAAAAAAAGTTAAAAGGTCTTAACAAAACAAAAAAAGGAAACAATTTAATTAGTATAACTGGTTGTGGAAACTTTTAAGTAAGCTAAACATACAGTGATGTTAGATTATAACAGGTTTTCTTGATTGCTTAAATGCATTTCTTGAAAATAAGCTCTATTTCCGAAAACTCTAAACACAATTTCATAATTGCACACTCAACTCCCCAAACTTCAAACTTCCAGGTCAAAACCAAACTCTCTACTCAAAACTATGTAATCTTATATCAAAAGCAAACTTTATCTTGAGACATTACACAAAAGCCCTCAAAAACATATACACTACAACATATTCTTACACCATGCTGAGATCAATTCAATACATTGCTGCAAATACCTGTTACTGCAATGAGTAATGTCACTTATGCTTCCCCCCACCCCGACAACTAACTCTTTTAATAATGAACACTATATAAACAACAAATGCAGAAATTTCTAAAACATTTTATCCTTTAATGTGCAACACGACATATAAAGAACTAGCTGAAATACCCAGCGTTGCCCGGGAGGAAAATAAAGTTTTTTTTACAGTTTTTTACAATTGCTAAAGCACAATTTTGACAACAAGGCTCATTGTTGCAAATCATTTAGCACAATTCACAAAACACCTCACCCAAAGAGCAAAACACCTCACATATCCTGCAAAATGAAACACTGCAACCAAAACTACATATAGAATGATCATAATCAAACTACTGCACTAAATGGCACACATGTCAGTCATATCACCAGATTTTTGTCTAACCAACTACATACTGTTGGGCAAAATGAAAAGCACTCTCATCTGTAGTATGCTCTGCCACAATACTAAAATAGTCCAAATTGTAGAAAATTGTTCACATGCACAGAAATATTTGCAGATACACACACATGCATTTATTTTTTTATTTTTCACCAAACAAGTCAGTGCAACATATGCACAGCAGATATATTTACACTGGAGAGAACAAAAATATGCTCAGAAAAAACAGTAAACTGAAAAAGAAAATGTGCAGAAGAAATACACAGAAAAAAAAGAGGCAAGAAAAATAATTAGGCAGCATCTTGCCTCTCAGCTGGGTCTGACCACAATGCCTTGTCCACATCACAGGCAATATCTTCCCTTGCCAGACATCGAGGGAAGAAGCACCTTGAGTGCCTTATCCATTCCTGAATCGCACCCACATCAATTTCATCACATGCCTCTTCCATAGCCTGCACAAGAGGCATGCGCACATAGGGCTGCCGGTCGTATACCTTCCACCGCCATGCCAAAAAGAACTCTTCTATGGGGTTCAGAAATGGTGAGAATGGTGGGAGGTATTGCACGAGAAACAGTGGGTGGTCAGCAAACCAATTTTGGACTGGGGCTGCATGATGAAAGCTCACGTTGTCCCATACTACAACATACCGGGTTCTTGCATGGTCTGCATCATTCATACGCTCTGATGGAATGAGAATGTTATGGAGTCTGTCCAGAAATGTTAGAATATGGCCTGTGTTGTATGGTCCAAGGTTGGCATGACGGTGGAGAACACCATGCATATTGGAGATAGCAGCGCACATTGTGATGTTCCCACCACGTTGGCCAGGAAGATCTATAATGGCTCTGTGGCCAATGACGTTTCTTCCCCTTCTTCTGGTCTTTGCTAGGTTGAAACCAGCCTCATCTATGATGATGAACTCATGTGGGATTGCATGAGCATCCATTTCCAGTACTCCCTGAAAACAATGAACTAAAATCAGTCAATATGGTGTTATCTAGTACACTGGGAAACAATGTTGCGTGTAATGTGCTGCAGTGAATATTGTACTTACATCCACTTATACTCATCTGAGCTCTTTGTTTCTTTGAGAGTTTCTCTCAAAAGGCACCTTATACAATTGTTTCAGGCTGATTTGGTTTCGCTTGAGAATGCGAGCCAATGTGGACAGACTGACTCGTTGAATGTTGGTGAATATGGTGTTGTCTTGGATGATGTTGCTTTGAATTTCTCTTAATTTGATTTCATTATTCTCCAAGACCAAATTTACAATGGCAGCTTCCTGTTCCTGTGAACATTTCGCCCCTTCCTCCACCATGGTTGCGTCTCTCAGTCCTTTACAAAAACAAAAAACAAAAATATAGGGCTTGGACAATGCAGCCTAAAGATTCCCCCACAGTAGAGTAAATTGGACAGGAAACTTGTACAGTTAGTGTATGACATTAGCCATTCATGAAGTACACAGGTGTCACCCAACTGATACACTATGACATGGGGTGTACTACACAGTGTGAAAGACATTTTGGTTGCATACCTGTGCTCCAGTCTAAATGTCCAGATGACAGAGGCGACAGTAAAACGGCTCAAGTTGGGCTGCACTCTACGTCCAGCCTCTTGCATTGTCAGCCCATGGTTGATGACATGATCAACTAAGGTTGCTCTGATTTCATTTGACAGTTGCTGTCTTCTTCGCCCATGACCTCCTATACCAGCTCTTCCCCTACCTCTCACTCTTCCTCCCCCTCTCATCCTCACCCTCCCTCTTCCTCTCTCTGCAATATCTTCCATTGTTCTTGAAAAAAAGGTGCTCACCTATGGTCTTTTTATAGTGCTTACTTCCTGATTGAAGTGGTAACAATTAACCATTGAGGTGTTTGGCCAGGTGGCACATATATTGGCCAATTAGCTCATGTTCTGTCCTTTTGAATGGCTGTGTGTTGTAATGGCAAACATGTGACTTTATGTCAGATTGTTGTGTCTTATGCAGAGAACCATGTTCAGTGCATTTAAAAAGTGCCATTTTGAATTGCAAAATGTGTGTAAAGCAGGAAATGTGTTTAGAGTTTTAGAGACTTGAGAAGAGGTTTTGCTCTCTGTGTGTCAGTTTGAATAATTGTGCTATGCATGTCATTTTAGTGTGTTAGCAATTGTGAAAAACTGTAATTGTTTGAGAAAAACACAATTAAAAAAATACAACTTTAAAAATAAAAATAAATTAACAAACAATAAACCAGGGTTCGCTTCCCGGGTCCTCCCTGCATGGAGTTGGCATGTTCTCCCCGTGTCTGCGTGGGTTTTCTGTGGTGGGCTGGCGCCCTGCCAGGGGTTTGTTTCCTGCCTTGCGCCCTGTGTTGGCTGGGATTGGCTCCAGCAGACCCTAGTGACCCTGTAGTTAGGATATAGCGGGTTGGATAATGGATAGATGGATAAAGACTCACTAATGTGTTAGTCTTGCGGTGTTGTATGTATGTTATCATCCAGTTGACGCTTGGAACCGGCCAACTGTATTTAATTTGAAAAGCAACAGGGGCGCAGTTGTGGTCAGACATAAAGAATGTTGGCAGTCACGTCCAGTTCGCCCTCGTGTTTTTTTTAATTGTTTGAGAAAAACATAATTAAAAAAGTACAACTTTAAAAATAAAAATAAATTAAGAAACAAAGACTCACTAATGGCCTTGTCTTGCGGTCTTGTATGTATGTTATCATCTAGTTGACGCTCAGAACCGGCCAACTCTATTTAATTTGAAAAGCAACAGAGGCGCGGTGGCGCTCAAACATAAAGAATGCTGGCAGTAGCCTCCAGTTCGCTCTCTGGTGGTCGTTCCGAGTGTCAACTGGATGATAACATGCATACAAGACCGTAAGATCACCCCCCCATCCTACCCAGATGGGGGCAGGTTAGGGCTGATTTCACCCTACAGTATTTTTAGTCGACCAAGGAGGAACATGTGTACCAAGTTTCATGAAAATCGCTCCAGCCATTCGGACGTGATGCTGGATCATACATACAAACATTGACTTTTATATATATAGATTAGAAATAAAAAGAAAATTGTATTCAGCTGAAGCATCTCTTCTCTGGTCAAGGTCAGGCCAGACAATCTCATCAACATTGCATGCAATATGAACCCTGGCCAGACAGCAGTGGAAAAAAACCCTTGCTTGCCTTATCCATCCCTGGCAAGTCTCAACTGTGTGAATAAGTTTGGTAAGCGACCGAGAAAAATCGTATATGTGGCAGTTCTTAAGCTCATTATGTTGCAGTTTTCTGTGATATTTTGTAGGAATTGTAAATCAAATTTTCTATATATGTAGTTGAAGAGTCTGGAGAATGTAAACAAAAAAATCATTACAGTTTTGAGAATATGTAATTGATTTATTAGTGTTTTGTATCCAAATAAGAAGCAATATATATAATAAGCAATATAAATATATTAATTTGACTTATCATCTTGTATTATGATTTTAAGCCTTGTTTGTGTTACAGTTTCATAATTGTATTTATTTTATCACAACATTCTACAGTATTCCTGAATGGCAAACATTCTACATTAGCAAAAATAAATTGGGAAAAGGGGCATATATTTTCTGCTCAGTTCCAATTGTTTGACCTGAATGTGAAAGTAGGAATAGTCGCTCTTTCTGCTATTTATTCTTAATCTCTTGATACCTAAATCTCAGGGACCTCTTAGAGTGCTGAAGAAACTGGTAATTTAATGCAGCTTATTTGAAAGACAAATCCAGCAAGTTCAATTTGATCAGCTTAATATAGCATTCATGAGGACTATTAATGAAAAATAATAATATCTGAGCAGGATGTATGATTTTCTTTTGTCTAACCTTATAACAAACTTTAAAAAGGATTTTTTTTTCTGTTAACATACTATATTGATCTTTGTATCTGATTCACTTTGTATTTTGCAAACCAATTGTTTTAAAGCAAGTTAATTAACATGACAAAATAATTAAATTAAAATAATTCAAATATAATTTTAAATATTTAAGATGGGACAGAGAATTTGCTTTGAGGATATTATCTGTTTTATTACTCATAATATTCAACACTATTTATATTTAGGTTAAGTAATCAGTACTCCAAAATAAGGGTTAGAGTTAGACCACTCTGGGGTTTGTCATAGAGCTCCTGTATCAAAAAAAGGCATGAAACAGAAATAGTATTTAACCACCAAGAGCTAGGATTAGCTTAAAAGCTGTTTCCAGTCACCCATGCATTTTCTGGGCTTACTTTTTCAGGTTCAGGGCTTCAGGAATACAGAGCCTATAAAGAGTTATTAAACTTATTTAGTGAATTTGATAAATGATTCACCCTAACCAAAAAAATATGTTTTATAGTATGAAATGAGTCTTGTCAAAATATGTTTTTATGTAAATGGAAAAAGGTAGGGAATTATGACAAGAAAGTTGGAAATTGTGTTTCAAAAACATGACCGTCATAACTGGGAGAGAATGACTTCAGCAATTTTAAGGTAGCTGAGGTTAATTATTTGAAATTTGTTTGAATAACCATATAACTAAGTGCAAAACATAGCCATAGATTTGTAAAGATTGATGGCCGTCATACCTGGACAATGAAATATTTTTCCCCCTCTTGCCAGCAGGGTGCTTATTGGACGTTCAGGAGTGGTGCCTACAGTCAATTCCAAACCCTATATTGACCATCTTCTTATATAACATGCTACCGTGGCTATCCATTTGTCTGTCCAGGATATTAAATCACCTGTAGCTTGCAAACTGTTTGAACTATTGACCTGAAATTTGGTATACATATACTATGTGATGTCTACTCTTGGGGAGATGTTTGACCTCCAAGGTTATTCCTCTTTTATTTTTATTTTATTGTAGAATAAACTCTCGGCAGCAGCCAGCAGGCCCGCCATGTGGCGCATGTGTACAGGAGCCATTCTCATCCCTACCACCTTCGCCTTCACTTCCCCTACCTCTTCATATTTTATATCATGCTTGAAGCAGATTGGAGACTTACTGTAAGTGAAAGCTTAAGCGAAAAATTAAAGAAAATGTACTAAGTAATTGCAACACAAGCACTGACTTAATCAGTTTTAACGCAAACAAGATGCCAACGAAAGAAGAGAAGAAGCAGGCTGCTAGGGTGGAGGAAAGAAGAGCTGCTCAGGAAGCAGCAAGCACATCAACCTCTGAGCAAACGAATGCTGAACGTACAGAGAAAGAGTATGAAAACTATGAATGCTCAAGTCAAGTGTATTCACTGCACATTATTGCGCAGTGCGCCATTACTGGTTGCCTATATTTAAAAGCCTCTTTATGGCCAAAGATACAGGGATGAGCATAGTGTACCTTTTTGCCACCCTCCTGCCACCTTTAAAGTGCATGAAGCTATAGTACAGGCAGGAATCACCTATTCCTTTATAACCCAATGTCAATGCTAGCTCTGCTTCTTTCTCTGATGGCTGCAGCCTTCATTTCTCTTTAGTGCTGATCAGTGAATTTCACCAAAGTGTTTCCCAGAAATTTGCTGAGCAGCCAACTTAGATGAAAATTTTGTTTCCCGTGATTCTTTGTGAGGCCAGCATGATATCACAAAGCTCTAGCAGACATGCAAATAACTTTCATGCATGCATACTATACTTCACCTCACATTTTTGCATCACTGCCTGATTTGCTTCACACATGCATGAGGTCACTAGCTGCATGTTTCTCCATTTGGATTTGCACCCGCCATATATTAACAAAAAAAAAAAAGCAAAAAACTTGCACTATTTTCATTTGAGGGGTACATTAGCTGACCATAATAAGAATATTAAGAATACTGTGACCCAGTATTTGAAACTGATTCCACAGTGCATGGCAACTTTTGTATGCTGGTGGAATCCATGCACAATTAACTATGCAACCAGCAATGAGTTAAAGCAAACCTTAAAAGAGCCCTCCCTGAGTCTGAAAACATACGAGACCCTGCAAAATCATAATAACAAAAGGTTAATTACTATTTAAAAGGTGTTTTTATTTTCTTGATGGAAGAAAAAAGTGCAAAGCATCTGCACAAATAGTTCACAAACAAAAAAAATCTGCCATTGCATGGATGTGGCTAAGGATGAAGCTGGCTGGAAAAAAAATTGCCCTGAACATTGGAACTCTATGAGTGATATGTATTTTGTTGGTTACTTTTGTAAAATTTGTGGTCATTCGTTATAGTTTGGTTGTGGTTATTGTTACTTCTGTGTCTTTTGTTGCTTGAAGCATAGTGATGCAGTGATTAAGAGGTCAGGTGACATTTTTGGCAATAATAATCGATCCAGCATAGTCAGCAGACACTTCTCTTGCCCTCAGGGACTCATAAAAGACCACTGCACCATTAAAATCCATTAAAAATTTGTTCAGTTTCCCCTTCACCCATTGATTTTAATGGACTTTGCTGTATTCTGCAAAGTTCCCATACATTTCTGTGAATTTGCCAAAGTCAGTGACAAGTACTCTGCGGGATTCACTCATCACGATTTCTGTTTCATTATAGAAGGCTTGGGGGTTGGGCTCACAAAAAAGTGTACAGAACTTTCTACGTCAAGGAGTAATATAGTGCAGGACCATACTAGATCAAGGCAGTCAGTATCAGAGTTAGCCGTGGGTGCTTCATTGTGTCATGACTCTCTAGGATGCAAGGTACATAAAACAGGAGACTGTAAATAAAAGCCATGATCACCAACCATGAGCAGACATATTTTTGCTAGAAAAAGGGGATCGATGTGTGAAACCTCTATCAAACTGTAACAGCAGTACAGCACAAGGTTTAAACATAATCAAGAGAAATCATCTGAAAAAAAGTGCATTCAGGCTACTTTCCTGTGTTTCAGAAAATCTCTCCATTGACTCTGAATAAATCAGAACAAAGCATGTCCTCACCTTTGAAATGACAGAAACTGAACAAAGAATAAGTATCCTATTGATTGCAAGATTAACATTGGGTTTAACTTTGTAGTTTTTGTAAGCCTAGAGAACATACAGTAGTGAAATATTTTGTTACTGGAGTTAGCAACAGAACATGATAACAACAAAAACCAACACATACATTTAGCCAGCATTAAAGCAAACAGGACAGTTTATTGGATGGAATGCAATAATCTCTAAATACAATAATTTTTAAATAGTTAATAAAACACAAAGAGGCACTTTGATGCTCCAGAACAAGTGCTAGTTTTGTGATAGTAATCTTAAATGCACATTTCTAAAATTAACCCGCCTGTGGGTTCTTAAGTAAGGCAGATACCTGCTGCTTAATGAGCTTTTGAAGGTGAAAATTTCACTGTTAATCCACATGATTTACTATGCAGAAATAACCTATATGGTTATCCAAAAGTCATCTTATCACCACAGGATTTATAAACTTTAGCCATGTTAGATTCACTAATTACATCAATAATCATTCATATTCAAGCTGCTTACATGTCTGTTTATCTGCATTCAATTTAACTCTCCAGTGAGCACCAAAAAGCAATTTATCTATGTCACTTTGAAAAGCAACCAAACATTTGGATTAAACCATTTTTGTTTCTTATGAATTGCCTGGTTTCACTCCTTTAAACATTAAAAAGGCAGGTGATATACATTGGGAAAAGTATTTCTATTTGGTCCTCAAAAAACATTAAATATGTAAATATTTTTATTCTACGTACATATCAGACTAACACTCAAGGAAACTTCTCATTTAGAGCAACTAATTGTTGTGATTAAGTAATACCTGAGAAGTGTCTAAACTTAACACTTACAAACCTGTATGATCTTTCAATATTGTAATTCTAAATTATATGTCTGTGGTCAAACATTTAGTTAGCATTTTTTTTTGTTATCATTCTAATTATCTTTTTATTCAGTTTATACTAGTTACAGCAGATTTTTCCAGTGAAAAATGAGATTCTTTATCACATGAAAAATACAGTCATCTCTTTCCAAAATGACTTGTACCTGAAATCATTACTTGAAACATAACATTGCATTCTCAGAACAACTTAAAGGAATACAACACCCAAAAACACTTACCCCATGTGTTTTGTAGTGATGGCCAAGAAAAAAACAATAAACTCATGTTTTTACAGGGAGCAGAGATTTAAAAAAAAATGATTAAATAGCAGACTATGTTGATCAACATTTTATATTAGACAAGGAATAGAAGTCTGTAAACAAATATAACTTCTTCTTGTTTTCAGTGAATAAGCTTTAGTTCCTTCAGTCTGCTAGGAGCCATTGTGGGTCATTCATCATAAATAAAAAACAGCCTCAATCAAATAAGCAAAATCAAGGAATGTCCCAGATGACAACATAAGATTTTGCTTTAAAGACCCTTCCAGAACGTATTTAGTATAGTGGTGTAACCTGAATTGTGATTAAGACTTACTGATAAGGAATTAGAGAGAAATAAGGGGAGTGTGGATCTTTTAGAGCAGGGTAAAAGGGAGATGATCCCATATAGTTATTTAATGTCTGAATACAGTCGGCCCTCATTTATCGCGGTTAATCAGTTCCAGACTCTACCGCGATAAGTAGGATTCATTATTTATAAATCGAATATTTTCGGAGTATAGAAAACCTGTTTATGACCTTCTAAATATGTTTTTTAACATTATTAGAGCCCCCTAGACATGAAATAACACCCTTTACTCACCATTACACTCGTATTAACCAATATATTAGACAAAATAAGAGAAAATAAGACATATTAGGCTTTACAAATATTATATTACAGTGATCCCTCCTCAATTGTGGGTGTTGCATTCCAGAACCCCCCGCGAAAGGTGAAAATCCACGAAGTAAAAACCATACGTTTATATTGTTATTTTTATATTGACATGCTTGGGTCACAGATTTGCACAGAAACACAGGAGGTTGTAGAGACAGGGATTTTAAAACACTGCAAACAAACATTTGTCTCTTTTTCAAAAGTTTAAACTGTGCTCCATGACAAGACAGAGATGACAATTAAAAGAATGCAAACATATCTTCCTCTTCAAAGGAGTGCGCATCAGGAGCAGAGAATGTCAGAGAGAGAGAGCGAGACATAGAGAGAGAAAAGCAAACAATCAAAAATCAATAGGGCTGTTCGGGCTTTTAAGTATGCGAAGCACTGCCGGACAAAGCTGCTGCAAGAAAGGGAGCAATGTGAAGGAAGTCTTTCAGCATTTTTTAGAGGAGCGTCCATATCCTCTAGGCCAGTGTGCGAACAGCCCCTCAACTCACACCCCCTCCGTCAGGAGCAGAGGATGTCAGAGAGAGTGAGAGAGACAGAGAAAAGCAAACAATCAAAAATCAAAACGTGCTGTTCGGGCTTTCAAGTATGCAAAGCACCGTGCGGGAAGCATATTGTATATCATTGAGCAGTTTTATTTAATACGTAATATGTGCTCTGATTGGGTAGCTTCTCAGCCATCCGCCAATAGCGTCCCTTGTATGAAATCAACTGGGCAAACCAACTGAGGAAGCATGTACCATAAATTAAAAGACCCATTGTCCGCAGAAATCCGCGAAACAGCAAAAAATCCGTGACATATGTTTAGATATGCTTACATTTAAAATCCGCGATGGAGTGAAGCCGAGAAAGTCGAAAGAAGATATAGCAAGGGGTCACTGTATCTCCACTTTATGATATAATAAATGTTTAAATGGGGTAAATTTGTTGGTAGTTTGTGAGTTGTTGTTGGTAATATTGTTATGGCAACAGATTTTCAATCTCTATAGCTTGACCCACTAGAACAAAAGGATGTGTTTAGTGATCTACTTACTTAATATTTTTTCCCATCATTTACCACTAGTCTGCACTGTATTTCTCAAAAGTTCCAACTAACATTTATGTAAGTGTAACCCACTTTAAAGTTGATTACTAAAAAAATGTATATATATTGTGGAGCATGGCCCGGACACAGACAGGCACTGATAGTTCACCCAACACACGTTTATTATTCATTATTTACAGTTCCAAAGCATAACACAACCCAGTGCCACAGCACCAATCACCCCAAAGTCCTGGCTTCTTCAAATGCCTCTTTCTCTCTTCTGGCCACCTCCACTCCTCTCCTCTGAGCTCCATCCACTTCCACCTGACTCCAGCCATCGAATGGAGGGAGGCGGCCCCTTTTATGCTCACCCGGACGAGCTCCAGGTGCCTCCCAATAACCTTCTGCCGGCCCTCGGCCAGGTGTGGTGGAAGGGCTGGCTGTGCACCTGGGTGTTCCTGGTCTTCTTCCCCAAAGCAATTCCTCAGGCATCTGGGCGCCCCCTGGCGGTGACCACGGGCCC
Organism: Polypterus bichir lapradei; assembly: GCA_026402145.1. Classification (NCBI taxonomy): domain Eukaryota; kingdom Metazoa; phylum Chordata; class Cladistia; order Polypteriformes; family Polypteridae; genus Polypterus; species Polypterus bichir. The sequence goes on from JANRMT010062806.1 coordinate 75,290,181, forward strand.
CTATAGGGTTGAGCTTCTGAACTCTGTTCCCATGGTCCTTAAAGCCACCAGGGTGGTCGCCCCCTCGTGGTCTGGAGGAGGCGCAAGCCCTCCTTCAGTCCTTCTGGGCGTCCCGGCTGAGTACCACCCCCAGCCACTCGCCACAATATGTATAAAACACAAGTATATGAATATCATTAATTGTATCTAGTTTAATAATGTAGTTATTTTAGAAAAATAACAGAATGGGGGGAGGAAGTGTTTTATGTTTAGTTTAATAGGGCAAGATTTTTAATCTGCCCATGTAAGCCAGTACTGGTAACAGGACTTTTAATTTGAATTGTCTGGAGAGTGGAGGGGTATCTTGGGAGGTGAAAGGTTAAAAAAAAAAAAAAAAAAAGATTTCTTGCATAGCTGTCGCTAGAGAAGGAAACTCCGTAAAGAAATAAAAAGAGTTTGATTTTTTTTTTGCAAGCTAGAATTTAATATAAGTGGGAATATAGTTAGAATTTTAAAATAAGTTTATATGTTAGAATTTCAGCTCTACGAGTATTAATAGTTTCTGCTTTCTTTGATTTTTTTTCTCAAGAACTCAGATTGTTTTGTTTCCTACCAGAATTTGAATTGCATGGCGAGCCAGCCCACTGGAATGGAATACTTCTTTCATTGTGCACCTCAACTTTACATCTTCGTGTTTGAATCCTAGAACTTTCACGACAGCAAGTTATGAATCTCATCTGAGAACAGATAAGAGAGAAAAACTGAACTCTTTAACTGGTTTTGGACTCTTGTTTAATGGATGTAATAGATACCTATATATATTTTTCTAATTTTTTGAAAGAATCAGTCTTTGTTTTTTTTCCTTTTGTTATTGCTTTAATAAATCTGCCAAGTTTTTTTATACGTATTTGTTGCTCCGTCTTTCATGCCTCCTTCAACCGAACCTAGAGTAAAATTGTAAAGCGCTGCGTAGTCAGTGGTGGCTGTTGGGGTGGCAAGAAAGTGCTGTATTGCCCTCCTCACCCACTAGCACCCGCTACATAAGCTCATACGTACACATATAAAAAAAAAACTTATGGATGGAATCGAAAATACCTCCAGGCTGTTATCTGTCTTGTTTCTTACATTGGGGTTAATTTAAGTAGCTGTTAACAAGCTTATATAAAACATTATGTACAATTTAAAAACATGTATATACTATTATTTACATGTTTTTATCATTTGACATGTATACAGTTTGTATCAATACTTAGCAGAAATATTCTACTAAATAAAGAAAATCTAGTAAGTGCCCTATGTAAAAGGAACATACTAAATTGTACTGATACTACAATTAATACACTTATTACATGAGAAATATACAATTGGTTGAATTCAGAAAATGTTATTTGCAGAGAGAAACAAACAACTTTACTTATATAAACAGGCACATTTTTGTATAACCAGTATTTTTTGAGACATTACAGTTGTGACTGCCAGAGGCAGCACTTGATTTTTAAAGAGAATAAACCAGGAAAAAAGGCATAGTCAAAAACACCAAGAATGCATACCTTTCAACAAGCCTTGAAAAACACTGTAGTCAAAACTTTGTAGCCCTAAAGTTGTTTTTCTTTTCTTTTTTTAAATTTTATTGATTTTATTGAAATCACACAACATTCCATACAAATAGATCAATTTTACAAGAACAGGATTGAAAACAAATCAACCCCCACCCTTGAGAAAGAGAGCATGGGCAGCAGAATAAAATTTAAACCTAGTAAAAATAAGTAAATAGATAAATTAATAAGTGAATATAGATGAATGGAGAAGGAAAAAAAAGGAATAGGGAGAGAATCTGCTTCCTCAGTGCTTTAAAAGCTTATTCTAAAATGTTAATGTTTAGATCCTGCCAGGTTTTGAAAAATTTCTGCACAGATTCTTTAAGTGAGAATTTGATTTTTTTCCTATTTCAAATAGTATATAACATCCGGTACCCACTGACTTAAAAGGGGAGAGTTAGGATTCTTCCAGTTGAGCAAGATAAGTCTGCGTGCCAGTAGTGTAGTAAAGACAATCACAGTTTGTTTGTCCTTCTCCACTTTAAGTCCATCTGTGAGCCCACCAAACACAGCTTTTAATGTGTTAGGAGGGATTGTGACACCAAGGCTGTTTGAAAGGCATTTAAAAATTTTGGTCCAGGATGATGTTAATTTGGTGCAGGCCCAAAACCTAAAGTTGTTTTTCTAAGTACAAAAAAATAAATCCTAAGAATTTGCACACCACAAAGAAATTGTTATCCGTAATCTCAGATGATCCAGGTATGTGTGTTTAACCCTTCATATGGTCTGGTCATTCCTGATGACATCGCATGCCACATGCTCCTGGTTCTCTCTGGAAAGTATTACCATAGCAACTATCAACAAAACATCATAATATGACAGTGCCTATAATACAAATAATGGTGAAACAGACAAAAACATTGGTATTGACAAGTAACCTTAATTTCAATAGCAGAACTGAAATTAACATAATTCAAACCACAACAAGTAAAGAACAAAAGCATTAAACACATAAAACAAGGTTTGAAATAATTAAAACATAAAACAAATCACAGCAATTACACAACTTCAATATATTTTTAAAATCTCTTCTGTCTGCAATAGTGCCATAAAACATAACAGATTTTAAACAAATTATGGTTTTAAATAACCTTGCAGTAAGGAGACCTGGGTTCGAGACCCGGGTCCTCCCTGTGTGGAGTTTGCATGTTCTCCCCGTGTCTGCATGGGTTTCCTCCCACAGTCCAAAGACATGCAGGTTAGGTGCATTGGCAATTCTATATTGTCCCTAGTGTGTGCTTGGTGTGTGGGTATGCGTGTGTGTGTGTGCGCGTCCTGCGGCTGGGATTGGCTCCAGCAGATTATTTAATTGAAATACTAATAAAAATATATGATAAATATTAAACTTACAATTAGTGATTAAGTTTAGCTTATTTAATACACAAGCTGATCACCATATTGGAAATGATTCTTTTCAGCCAGCTTTTACATCAAAGGTTATTTGAGTTGGAAAGACATTAAAAAGGAAATATTAAAAAATACAATTTTTATATTTAGACAGAAGGAAAAAAGAGATGTAGGATGATAGATCAGTGAGAAAGTCTGAGAGGATGAGTAACAGAAAGAGACAGTACACGGAACAGAGTTGAGAGCTGAGCAAGTGCAGGACAAAAACAGTCAGATATTTTATTATTTTTTTTATTATTAGGTTAATATATAATAATATAACTGATCAATATCTGCAGTCCAGTCCTGGTTTATTCTGAGTGCTGCATTGGGTTATTAAAATTTAAGTAAAAGAAATTTTATTTAAAATGTATCTAAAAGCAATACATTTACATACAACAGTGGCAAACTGTTTAAATGTATTCAGTCAAACATATACTCAATAACTTATTTGTAGCATTGCAGCTAACTGTGTGATCAAAATCCCAACTGAAACAGCCAATAGAGTCTCAGCAGTTACACAATAGGTTGTTTATCAAGTTCATAGCTGTCTTGCTTTCATAACCACAAGGAATTTAATTAATAATCACAGAAACCTTGGACAAATGATATATATTAGTCTTTTAGATAATGAGTTCTAAAATTCTTTTAAGTTATTTCAACATTAACTGTGGGATGTAAATGGAGAAATCATGCTAAAACAAATTAAAATATCTAGAAAGATGAATTACTGTTGTCGTGGATGGCCAGGGCCTTTACCTGGCTGGGAGGTTTTTATAATGGAAGGGCCGAGAGAGAGAGCATAAACAGGGCATTATCTTCCCTGATTCACTAGGTTGCATGCCCCCTGGGTTGCTACCTTACCACAGATTCCCACTGGCCTTCATGGTAGTTGACGTTTGGGATAGCCCTATTGGGTTCCAGGGATGCCACCAGGGAGTGCTGCAGGAGATGCAGAGACCTACTTTCTTGGTCTCCCGTCTTACCTGGAAGGGCTCCAGGACCACGTTGCTGAAACACCAGAAGTACTACCAGGTGCCTTAACAAAATGAGCCAGCTTCCAATACTCCGGATGCCAGAGTCGGGAGGGCGAGAGACAAAGCTTCCTGGAGGTGGAGTGGAGGACAAGTGAGAGAGAAAGGCAAGACAAAAGGAAAGAAAGTGTTGTATATTGTGTTTAGTTGCACTTTATTGTACTGTACTGCTGTGGGGAATGATAGGGAAGCATTTCCCCAATTAATAAATACTGTTGTGTGCTGAACTTATGCCTGGTGTCTGTCTAGGCTGGGTTTGGGTGGCTGGTGTGCCCCCTGCAGACCACACTGTATATGCCCATGCTTTTACAGATCATGTAATATACTACTAGCTGCTACAATAGCTACATTATTTGTTTTGTCCGTTTATTTGGTTACCATAATTACAAAGAATTGAAATCTAAAAACCAGAAAAACAATAAACTTACTGCAGGAAACAATACCTTGAAAAAGACTTATGTATTTTACATAAAATAAATTTATCAACCTTAAATGTGACCTTGAAGGAGTGATGTAGATGTCATAATTTAATTGAAAAGTGCATGATGTTCTACTTTTTTTCTTCTACTTTTGACAGTGGCCACTAAACTTTTCCCATTTAACCACAAAAATGAACTTTAACTGTTTAAATATGAATACTAACTTTAGGTCTGATTCTTACAAATTAATTTAATAATAATCATTATGGGTGGTACAGTGGTAGTGCTGCCCCCTCACTACAAGGACCCCAGGGTTTGTGTCTTGGCTCCTCTCTGCATGGAGTTTGCATGTTCTCCCTGTGACTGTGTGGGTTTCCCCAGGTGCTTCAGTTTCTTTCATCTTCCTTTCATAGTCCAATTAAGTTTTGTGGATGGGCAAGGTTAAATTGGCTCTAGTGGACATGTGCATTTCTGTTCACCTTCCAATAGACTGGCATCTTGTCCAGGGATTGTTCCTGTCTTGTGCCCTATCTCTGCTTGGGATAAGGCTAGTTTGGATGATGGATGGATGGATAATCATATTGTGAAAATCCAGCCATCCATAGCCAGGTAATATGCTGTTTAATACTCCATGACAATACAGAAGAGAAAAAAAGGTTGATAAATGAGCGGAGAGCCCTTCTTTTTAAGGCTGAAGGATTAGGAGGGAAAGCAATCATCTAAGCCCAGTTTAGGAGACAGGCATGTACTTAGATCTAATCTGTTGGAAAAAAACAATATAATCACAATATAATCACATTATGAAATTCGCTGATGACAAGACTGTGGTGGGTCTCATCAGCAACAACAATGAGTCAGCATACAGAGAGGAGGTGCAGCAGTTAACGGACTGGTGTAAAGCCAATAACCTGTCTCTGAATGTAGACAAAACAAAGGAGATGATTGTTTACTTTAGGAAGACTAAGAGTGACCGTCTGCCAATGAACATTGATGGCTTAACTGTCGAGGTCATCAATAGCACCAAATTCCTGGGTGTCCACCTGACAGAGAACCTCACCTGGTCCTAAAACACCAGCTCTTTAGCCAAGAATGCCCAGCTACTGCCAGCTCTACTTCCTGTGTAGGCTGAGAAAAGCACATCTTCCACCAGCTACTCTAACAACATTCTACAAAGGAACCATAGAGAGCATCCTGAGAAACTGCATCACTGTCTAGTTTGGAAATTGCACAGTCAGGGATCGTAAAGCCCTACAACAGATAGTGAAGACAGCTGAAAAGATCATTGGTGTCTCTCTTCCTTCCATCATGAGCATTTACACCATATACTGCATCCGCAAAGCCACCAACATTGTGAATGACCCAACACACCCTTCACACTCACTGTTTACACTCCTGCCATTGGGGAAAAAGGTACCGAAGCATTCAGGCCCTTACCACCAGAATGTTTGACAGTTTTTTCCCCCAAGCAGTCAGATTCCTGAACACTCATGGACCGATCTGATATCTGATATATGTGTTCTGCTCTGCAGTGTTGCACATGGTTGCACATGTTTACACATTTGACTCACATGCACCTTGTTATATATACACCTTGTTATATATTATGTGTCTTTATGTTATGTGTCGTGGATTCTTCGTTGTCCTGTGTTTGTTGTAGCACCATGGTCCTGGAGGAACGTTGTTTCATTTCACTGTATGCTGTACTAATGTATATGGATGAAATGACAATAAATACTCTTGGATCTTGAAAGCTCTGTTGTCTCACAGCTCCTGGCCCTGTCAAGTCTCAGTATGCACATTCTACCTGTACATGTGATTATTTTTACTTATTCCTCTAAGCATTGTTTTTTTCTTCAAAAACACAAAGAAATATGTTATGTTTTGATTAATAACTCAAAACTAGCACCAATTGGTATTGGAAATGTGCAGGAGTGTGCTCTGCTGTAGACTGAATCCCCAGTAAGGGCTGATTCTGGCTTTGTAGCCATTCATGCAGAGATGAGCTTAAGTGATCAATGGATGTTTTAATGACATCAATGGGGCCCATGTCACTGAGTTCATGTGTGGGCACACTGAAAACATCCAGAGGCACATTTGTTTTATTGCCCTTTAATATGACATTCTTATCTTTATTTTAAGTGAGCAAAGATGATAAATACTGAATTTTATAAGATTGTTTTTGATATGAGGGGTGCAGTGGTAGTACTGCTACCACACAGTAAGGAGACCTGTGTTCGCACCCTGGATCCTCCTTGCATGGAGTTTACATGTTCTCCTCGTGTCTGTGTGGGTTTCCTCCAGGTGCTCTGCTTTTCTTCCCCTACCCCAAAGACATGCCGGTTAGGTGAATTGGTGTTGCTAAATTGGCCCTAATATGTGTTTGGTGTGTGTGTGATCATCCTGCGATGGTCTGGCATCCTGCCCGTGGCTTGTTCTTAACCTTGTACCCTATGCTAGCTGGGATAGGCTCCAGCCCTTGGCAAGATTGCGTTGGTTTGGACATGTGCAGAAGAGAGAAGCTGAGTATATTGGGAGAAGGATGTTAAGGATAGAGCTGCCAGGGAAAAGGAAAAGAGGAAGGCCTAAGAAAAGGTTTATGGATGTGGTGAGAGAAGACATGCAAGTGATGGGTGCAACAGAGCAAGATGTAGAGGACAGAAAGATATGAAAGAAGATGATCTGCTGTGGCAACCCCTAACGGGAGTAGCCAAAAGAAGAAGAAGAAGATAATGTATATCACAAATGTAATTAACTATTTTTACTACAAATCTTTGCATTAGGCAATCAACTCTTTCTAATTTCCGTTATCAAAACATTTCCAGTAAATGTTTTTTGATTTTTCATTATGGTTATATGTTACTATGTTACCATTAGAGGATACAATATTTACAAAGCTATTTCTAGGTTAATATGTAATAAATTATTAACAAACAAGTTGCTATGTCTGAGAAAAGAAATGATAAGAGTAAAGGAATTAAGTGAAAGCACAACTGGCCTGAGAAGTTAAAACACTTAAAACAGTTTATTAGTATTAAAGGAATCAAATTAGCTGCAATCTGTATTACAAGAAAATGAGATCAGGTCAAGGTATGAGGTTAAAGTAAGTAAATATGAAATGTAAATGAAAGATTCCCAACCTTTAAAAACCCTACCTCAAAACATGCAGATATTAACAGAATTGAAGTACAAAAGCTATTTAATCACTAGACACACAATCACTAATAATGTTGCAAATATATGAAAAAGGATATTAATGATTTTCTAGTTTCAATTTTCTACTTCTGCTTATTCTACTGTACACCCAATGTTGAAGTACTTGTAGTGAAGATAGTCAATGTTTTAACATTGGGGAACATCTAGTAACTTCTTCTCTAAACCTTTTGATTCAGTTGGAGACACTTCTTCATTACATGGTGTAATGGGCGGCCATGGCCATTATCCTGCTGAGAAACCAGCTTGTTGGAAGGACCTGGGGTGAGAGCATCTCCGAGGCATGGGCAACAAAAGCACTGCTCCCACTGAATGGGAAAGAAAAATCCCAGGCAAGGCCTGAACACAGCAGGCGTTCGACAGCCCGCTGCCACAAGTAGTACCCAGGCTGGAGTGACAGAAGAAGAGGCCAGCTGGAGAAGACGTGTTCCAGACCACAGGATTCTAGACATAGGTGTCGACCACCGGGAAGGATTGCCTGGGGAAAGTTGTTTATCGGTGCCATATACTTACCTCATAGATAGAGATAGAGTCGATCCGTTTTTTTGGCCTAAACACACGAATCTGTGGAGCAATGGTGAGTTGACGTCCAAGTCGACAGAGGACGAACCAAGTTCTATGAAATGCGAACATCAGAGGAGGAGGATCACCTGGACTCTCCTGTCCCCATCTGTGCTGGAGGGGCAGTGTGATAGGCGGCTGGATGTAAGGAGAGAGGAAGCATCTCTGAGGCGTTACCTCCCCTGGGATGCTAGACAGCCACCACACAGCACATGCTGAGAGCTGGAGTTTGATACAGCCATGTTGGATTCTGTGGTGGCCACCAAGGGGACAAATCCTCAGGAGTGATTCTGTGAGACAGCAGCACTGAATACCCAATTTCACATATTTCAATATCAAGAAAATTAATTTTAGAAAAGTACTCTTGAAATGAAATGACATTTGTTTCACCAGATATTTTAAATATAATTCAGCATGATGTTCCACCTTACCAAATCGATAGCAGGTTTATCAGATATACTAAAAATCAATTTTACACGACATGCATCATACCACCATGAACAGCTAAACATATTAATCTTGGATTTAAAGTATTTCTGAATTATACCAAACGTGTCTTTGGTAACACTTTAGGTACTGCAAAAATCTAGTACTCATCATTGTCTATTATCTAGTACTCAGATGTCACAAAGCCTTAACAAAGGCATCTTTTGGTCTTTATAACACTTACAAAACATCGGTAGATAGGTTATCCATGTCCGTGCAGTGTGACATATTGACATGATAGTAAAATGACTTGCTAATATGAAGGATTCACAGGTCTTCTACAAAATATGTGATATCAACAAAATTGTGTCTCAGTTAAGCCATCTCAGACCACTCAAAAGTGAAGTTTTGTTAGTAGGTCACATTACAGAGATGAATAAACATTTATTGATGTTTTGGAAGTGTTATGAAAACCCAAAGAAGTGTTTGTAATGGTCTAGTTTTTGAACAGTAAATGAGTAACAGATATGTTTTTGCAGTACCTAAACTAAAGTGTTACAAAGTTTTTTTTCTGCTTTATATTTTGATAGTTATGACCTTTTGAACTAAAGAAGCATAATCATTGTAACACTTCTAGATATCAGAAAAGTCAATTCAACAATATAGAAAGTAAAACACCCACTACACTCAGACGCATGACATGTTCCTAGCTAGGCTACCTGGTGCTAATAATTTTTGGTCAGTCAGTCATTGTCCAACCCGCTACATCTTAACACAGGGTCACGGGGGTCTGCTGGAGCCCTCTGAAAAATTCTTAAGATAAAATTTCAAATTACTTTAATCATTTTGTGTAATAGATACTAGTAAATGGTCTGGTGGTCATGCACTTACAGCATATCTGAGCAGACTACCATATCTGAAATCATTGATGATTTCGTCCTGCTAGTGAATTACACAATATTTTACACTCCATACCCACTGTGAGCTTTTTTGCAATGTATGTGAGCTTGATGCATTTTAACCAAACATATCAGTAAATAACACATAAGCACATTAAAAAAATACATTGCATATGTCAGGATGTGTTTCCTCAGGGTACTCCGGTTTCCTCCCACAGTCCAAAGACACGCAGATTAGGTGCATTGGCAATACTAAATTGTCCCTAGTGTGTGCTTGGTGTGTGGGTGTGTGTGTGTGTGTGTGTGAGTCCGCCCAGCGGTGGGCTGGCACCCTGCCTGGGGTTTGTTTCCTGCCTTGCACCCTGTATTGGCTGGGATTGGCTCCAGCAGACCCCCATGACCCTGTAGTTAGTATATAGCGAGTTGGATAATGGATGGATGGATGTCAGGATGTAGCATTAAGAACTCAAAGAACGCAGGGCATGAAAATTGTACAGCCAAGATAAACCAGCACAAAATACATATAGTAGTAATTATTTGAAAAAAAAAAACCTGGAAAGCCTAAGCACAGAGACTCCTTTTGGCTTAAACCAAACATGAATTTTACAGTCACAGCTCGCTTTGTACTATGATTGTTCCTGTTGAGGTGCCCAGCTGGGATATCGACTTGTATATCGCAATGCATAATTCAATCACTTTCAGTAATTTGTCAGCCTGCCCTCTCTCCCTATATACCTACAATTTAAATGTCAACATCTTCTTCAGGCAATCATGCAGCATTGAAGTTTTCAAAGAGTAAACAGAGAATTTTGTAATAGATAGTAAATACATAAACATTTAAAAGACTTCTGCTAAAATTTTAACTGCTCTAATTGTATAAATAAATGACCTGTGTGGAGCAATAATGTTAAGGCTGTCGTGTTTTCTTGGGCTGTTTGTGAGGAGGAAAACTAAAGAGAGTAAAGTACTTGAGAACTTTCCCATGCATTTGTTTTAAAGATGGGCAAGCTGACTCTTCTCAGTAGATCATAAAAGACAGACTGCTGAGGTGCTTCAAGTCCATACCACTTTTCCCTTTTCAAGCACCCATGAATTATCCCTTTCTTCCTGCTCTACACATTTCGCACAATGACAATTATACATTTTCAGGTGGTGCATAACCAGTCTGCCTTTTTTACTTATTCAGATTTTTTCTCAATAAATGAACAATCTCTATTTATGTTACATTTACTAAATAGATAGGAATCTCAAGGCTATATTCCTTTATGGAAAGCAAGCCAAAGAAATGAAGTTCAACAGGCACTCATTACTGGTCTTTGTAGAAAAATAAAATGAATTGTGGTTTTTGTCTGGATTACAATTCAAATGTCATAAACAAATATAACCTGTGACCACATTAAACTTCCAGTCTTTTTTTCCTGCTTTGTGCTGTGAAAAGCACTGAATTAAACATTTGATTAACGGTAGGATAAACATTATTGGAATTAATTTAAAACTGTTCATATTAGAAGAAATAAACAAACAAATCAATTTATTCTCTTTTATCTAGCATTCTTAATATCTAACTGAAAACTTGGCTAAAATGCTTTATAGAAATAAAGCAGTAATTTGCAGTGCAAAATCATCATTTACATATAGTATGCAATTCCGTACGTAATATGTATACATGTTTAAATATACAGTAGCAAGGAGATTCATACACTTTATCTTGTATGTTCTTAGTAATCACACTAACAGGTAATTTGATCATTCAACAGCAGGGAAGGAACAAGAGAAATATCTAGTAAATGATGTCCTCAGTAAAAAATTCATCTTTGTGGGATTTTTGTTCATTTTTAAGAATAGTCAAAGTCTGGTAGATCTAAGCCAGTTGGTGAATGCAAGCCGGCCTACAATAATTAATCACTCTAGTACTAATGATGGAATGGGACAGTATGATGTCTGTTACCATTAATTACAAAGATTCCTAATTAACATGATATCTCAACTCATGATCAGAAGTATCAGTTTGGGGTCTTGTTCAAAAAGAGGACGCCATCTTGTTCAAAAAGCGGATGCCAAAAAGCAGACAACATCTTGTTCAAAAAGCGGATGCCACTTGGTTCTTTGACAGTAGAAAGCAGACACCCAAAAAAGTGGACGCCAACAATGTTTTGGTAGACATTTGTTGTTTACTTTACTTTTGTTTATTTTCGTATCTCATTGTTTGACTTTTGCTCTTAACCCGTTCTGTTACATGTCATGGGTTTGATTCAATTATTCACAGAAGTTACAGATAAACAACATGCTGTTCAGTTCTTGCAGAGTAAAGGCATTCTACACGTTTCAAGACTTTGTAATCAAGGGCATGAAATGATTTTAACACTTAATGATAAGGAGGAGAAATGGCAATGTCATAAAAGATCCTGTCGTACTTCCATACGTCTAAGAAAGGATACATGGTTGGAGTTCAGCAAAATTAATTTGGAGACTGTTGTGTATTTCCTGTACAGTTGGAGTAGGCAGTATACTACATTCAAGTTCTGTAATGAAGAGTTTGGAATGGACAGTGCGACAGTAACTGAATGGAAAAATTTTGTTCAAGAAGTGTGTGTGTATTTCTTACTGCAGAATCCAAAACTTATAGGCAGAGATGGTTTAACAGTAGAAATTGATGAAAGTGTCTTTTAACGACAGAAATCTAATATAGGCAGAATGTATCCAGAACAATGGGTTTTTAGAGGTATTTGCTGAGAGACCAGGGAGTGTTTTATATACACAGTGCCCGATAGAACAGCAGGTACGTTATTGAATGTTATTAAAGAATTTATCCGTCCAGGGACGTTAATAATATCTGACTGTTGGGCAAGCTATAATGGAATTCCTCATCTTGAAGGCTACAATTTCATGCATTTGACTGTAAATCACTCTGAGAATTTCCAAGATCCAGCTACTGGGGTGCATACTAATACTGTCAAAGGACTGTGGGCCCTTACAAAATAAAGAAACAAGGTAGAATGTGGGTTGTCAAGCTCCCTTCTAGATTCATATCTGTGTGAATTTATATGGCACCCACAATATGCTGGAAAGGACATATTCGAGCAAATAATGCTAGAAATTACTATGTTTAATCTTCTGTAGTGTAGTTTAAGATTATTTGTGTACTCATTTGTATCCTCTCAGTGCATCGCTCCGTGGTTTGTACCTGCTTTTTGTTCTTAAATCGTGTAAAATTGTTTTCTTTGGTTTTCTTTTACTAGTTTGCAAGTAGTTATTTCTATAAAATTTGCGAAAGTTTCTTACTTTTGATCGTAATTGCCTTTGGAATCCAACGGGACACTAACACACTACTTGCTATCAATTAGACCAGCTACCAGTTACTCCCCTTGTGTTACTAATATACTGGACGAATTAAAATCTTTGAAACTCAGGAAGACAGGAAAAAGAGGTGGACTACGAGTATGTCTGAGACGGAGAAGTTTTAAAACACCTTTGCCAACCATCAACATAAGCAACGCACAGTCCTTGCAAAATAAACTGGACGAGCTGAGAGCATCTGCGCGATACCTCCACAAGTACTGTGAAAGTTGTCTGATGTGCTTTACGGAGACCTGGTTTAAGAATACAGACTCGGATACAGCTGTCGAAGTAGATGGATTTGTTTGTGTATGGCAAGACAGAAATCCAGCTTCTAGTAAGCAGACGGGTGTTGAGGTCTACTTTTACATTAACGAAAGGTGGTGCAGAAATATCACTGAAAAAGAGTGCATCTGCACTCCAAATATTGAACTACTCACCGTCGGACTTCGCCCATGCTATCTACCACGGGAGTTTAATCAATTATTTGTGACAGTCGTTTACATTCCGCCGCATGCTGATGTGGGAGATGCAGCTGAATCGATTCTTGAAACTGCTCATAAACTAGAAACCAAATCACCTGGGGCCTCATGTATAAATGGTGCATATGCACAAAAATGTTGCGTAAGAACGTTTCCACGTTCAAATCGCGATGTATAAAACCTAAACTTGGCATAAAGCCACACACATTTCCATGGTAGCTCATACCCTGTCGCAAGTTCTCTTTTCGGTTTTGCAGACTGGCGGCACCCAGTGTCAAAGCAGTGCTACTGTTCCTGTGTGGTTATCCTTTCTTTTTTAGATCCACATCCCTGATGCGGCTTTATAAATACACTGATATTAACCGCATATTGTTTATTAGTTTAATGCATCTGATTGTAATTAACCTGTAACAATATAATAGTCCATAGAATGGTCAAACTTCCAAATACCATAACTGCTGTAGTGTTGTTACTCTCACTACACTTTGGATCCCACATCGGATCATCTTTTTCCATATTACTCTCACTGCACCACTCAGAGTATTTATATCACTGTATCTAAGTGTGAATCACAGCTCTACAGCAGCTGATTGGAAAGAGAGTTATCGGTATACAGCATCAAGCACACGCTGCATCAGCCATGCTGTCTATTGAACTGCTCTCATATGATAAACACTTCAGAGCCTTTCTTGTACTGACCTCGCAGTTCAGAAACAGTTTAATTCCAAGAACTCTAAACGCACTCAATCAGTCCAACAAGTGCTCCTTGTAGAACTGTTTGTACTTATTAGTACAATCACCTCACTGTAAACTTGCACTACAGTTATAATATTGCAAATCCTGAGCCACTTTATAAAGCGTGTATTTACATATGATGACGATATCATTTTTAAGATGAAATGCAGCAAAATATGTTATATTATACAGATAAAACTTTAACTTTAACTACACTGTGCCGCAGCGCTAGCGAGCCGATGGCGCTCTGTTCACGGATTGTTCCTGCCTCGTGCTGTATTGTTGCTAGTGCTGACGCGACACTGGAAGGATAGATGGATAGAATAATTAAACACGTACTACGAAGATATTTCGAGGTTCCTTAAAAATTTTGAAGAATCGGTGTTCTAAGCTTACAGATGGCTTAACGTCTATTACAGAGCTGATTGTGTGGCGATTGGGTATTTGGAGAAAAAAAAGTAAGGACAGGAACTGGAAGTTAGTACGTTTGAAAGAGACAGTACTGCTACAATAAAGCATTTCATCAAAGGTAGCACACGGCGCAGCAAGCATCTTGCATGAGACATGAACAATCACTGTGCCAACGTGTTCCCATGTTTAATAACATGCTTTAACTCCTATCATCATGATAATGATATCACGTGTACATCTCAGTATTTTAATTATTCAGAGAGCTGTAATATCACAAATGTAATGGATTCTGTGTCCTGTCGGAGGAAGAGAAAGCCCGGAAGCGTAGTGATTCACACACATAGAGTACATAGAAGATCAAATACAAAACAAAGCATTTAACGTGCTACTTTAGTTACGATGGGATTGAGAAACTAGTAAATTAAACGATTTTAAGATGAAGTTCTACTTGTTCTACTTTATCTACTAAATAAACTATGTGATTAAAGTGGAAATTTAGAGATTAAAGTTGACATTTCATGCTTTTCCCCTACTGTGTGCCTTTGTTTTTCTCTGTACCCTAATAAGCTTTCATATGACACTTAGATGGTGGGCTATGACTCGCCTTTTCACGGAGACTTTGATATCTGACAACTTCTTTTTTATTTCGGGCACTGTGCGACTTTGTGAACGTGAGCTTCCGAGTTTCTCTGACATGCTATGTCACTCAATCAACTTCCTTTTGTTGTTTATACCACTGTTTAAACCAACAAATAGTACGTTTTTCTTTGCCTCCACTTGGTATTTGCTGAAATTCTTCTATTTTCCCTCTTGCTTTTTCCATTGCCTTTTCACAGAAGGTTGAGCTTAAGGGCTATTTATATTGATTTGCATATTCAAAGAGGCTTAAGTCTGGGAGGAGTTGGGGTGGGATAGCAGGCGCATGCATGTGCATTACTTTTCACGCTGACCGGGATTTATGTAGCAGAAGAACGTGGAAGTTGGCGTACACACAGATTTATGCATCTTGATTTTTTTGTGCATAAGCACATTTATACTTTTGTCCGTATGCCATATTATAGTGTGAATTCTATGCAAGGCGTTATACATGAGGCCCCTGGTTCTTTCAAACTTATGATGGGTGATTTTAATTTATGCAATCTGGAGTCAGTATTACCAAATTACCATCAGTATGTGAATATTAACACTAGAGGGGACAAAACTCTGGACAAGTGCTATGGAAACATCCCTGGTGTCTACATATCACATCACAGAGCAGCCCTGGGTGCATCTGACCACGTTGTTATTCATCTACTCCCGAAGTACAAACAGAAACTGAAACAAGAAAAACCAGCCATACAAATAACACAAAACTGGTGCAAGGACAGTGTAGAGGAACTGCAGGAATGCTTCTCCAGTTCAAAATGGGATGCGCTCATATCCTCACAGTCACTGAATGAGGCCACTTGCACTGTCAGTGAATATATGAAATTCTGTGAGTCTATGATCATTAAGGAAAAAACTGTCAAGGTGTACCCAAACTGTGAGCCATGGATCACTAAAGAGGTTAAAGCATTACTATTGGAAAAGCAACATTCACATCAAGAAAATAAGATAGAAGATAAGTGAATTTTACAGCAAAGTATAAACAGTTTAATTAAACAAAATAAAAAGATGTACGGGGAAAAAATCAAGAGGTGGTTTAATGATAACAATCCAAAGCATGTCTGGAAAGGACTAAAAACAATTACAGGACTGGGCTCTAAAAAGAATGTTAATTTTCCATCTGACAAAGACCACAAGCTTTTAGCAGATGAACTGAATAACTTTTTTGCCAGATTTGAAACAAGTGATTTCAGCACCCAAAATACAGAAATAAAGGAGATGCTTTATAAAAAAAAAAAACAGGAATCCTGCTGTGATGGGGTTCAGTTTAACTGAAGTACAGAAAGGCTTGCGGCACGCCAAAACAAACAGTGCAGTGGGACCAGGCGGCATATCAGGTCATCTCTTAAAGTCTTGATTTAAGCAGCTCTATCCAGTTTTTCATTTGCTTTTTAACTGGTCTCTGACCTGTGGTATTGTACCCAATCTGTGTGTAGTACTAGGGTGTTGTACCGTGTTAACCATTATGAATGTAGAGAAAAGCCAAGCAAAATGACACCTTTTATTGGGTAACTAAAAAGATTACAATATGCAAGCTTGTCTGAAGAAGGGGCCTGAGTTACCTAATCTGTGGAAACAAGCAATCATTACCCCTGTATCTAAAGTTTCTAGGCGAAGCTGTTTAAATGACTTCAGACCAGTAGCACTTACATCTATTCCAATGAAATGCTTTGAACATTTGGCGAAAAACATTTTAATGACAGAGACAAAGTCTTTTCAAGACAGCAATCAATTTGCTTACTGTGCAAACAAGTATGGAAGATGCTCTGCTTGTTATCTTACATCAAATCTACACCTTTCTTGATCAGCCTGGTTCATATGTCAGAGCACTATTTTTGGATTTTTCTTCAGCGTTCAATACTATACAGCCTCATTTACTGATTCAGAAATTGAACAGTATGAATGTAAACCCATTTATTACACTATGGATTCAGGACTTTGTTTTAAATCGTTCACAGACAGTTAAAGTACAGGACACTTTTTCAATAGTCATTCATTCAAACACAGGAAGTCTGCAGGGATGTGTCTTATCACCATTACTGTTCACTCTGTACACAAGTGACCTGAGACAGAACAATGACCACTGCTCCATTATCAAGTATGCTGGTGACACCACGCTCATAGGACACATATCTGGAGAGGATGAAAGACACTTTCTAAAACAAGTGGACTGTATGGTAAACTGGTGCAATAAAAACTCTCTCACTCTGAATGCAAAAAAGACCAAAGAAATTATATTTGATTTTAAGAGACAGAAATCTGAATGTTCACCCATTGTAGTTCTGGGAGAGGAGGTAGAAATAGTGACTGAATATAAATAGGAACTAACCTAGATAAAAGTCTTAACTGGAATACAAATGCAAAAAAATTATTCTCTAAATGCAACCAACTCTTATTTCTCCTCCATAAACTCAAACTATTTAAAGTAGACAAGGACCTCATGTTGTCCTTTTATTACAGTATGATCTAGTCTGTGATCACTTTCAGTTTCATTGCCTGGTTTAATAGTCTGACAAACCAAAACTCAAACAAGCTCCAGCAGATTACAAAGTATGCAGCTAAAGTTATTGGGGCTGATGTAGATGATTTGACTAGTATGTGTCAGAGGGCAATGTTAAAGAAACTGGAAATCATCTCAACTGATGACAGACATCCATTACATGTAGAACTAAACTTCAGTAAATCAGGAAGGATAGTCTCTTTGAAAACCCACACAGATCACTCCAGAAACTCTTTTCTTCCTGGTGCCATACGACTTTTCAATAAGAAATATCGGAGATAATGATTAAGGTTTTGATATATATCCTGTAACCTTTTGGGTTTTTTTGGTGTTAATATGTATTATCTAACTGCCTTACTTTAACCTTTCTTGTTTCTATTTGTCTGTTTTATTTCATTCTGTCTGTTATTAGATGCAACTGAGAAGGCAAATTTCATGTTTTCTTGTGTAAACATGACTAAATAAAGAAACCTTAAACCTTGCTACTACTAAAATATAGAGAATTTCAACAAAAAAACAAGTGGTGTACGCTTTTATAGAGAATTCCAACAAAAAACAAGTGGCGTCCGCTTGCTTTTTAAACAAGTGGCGTCCAGTTTTTGAACAAGACCCTCAGTTTGTTCAAAATAGCAAAGGCATCACACATTATTGAAAGAAAAGAAGAAAGACAAACAGCTAGGGACTGCTAGGAATAATGACCTGACATGGTCTGAACACATCCAAATTCAGACCAAAAGGGCAAAGCGGAGAAGTTTCTTCAGGGATTCTAAAGTCTTTCTACTATGGTGCTGTGGAAAGTATCCTGACACAGAACATTACATCCTGGTTTGGAAACTGGTGTGTTCAGGGCCGTAAAGCCTCACAGAGATTGATCTGTGCAGCGGAACGCTGCTGCAGTCAGCTCTACCATCTATGCAGGACATTTACACCAGAAGATGCAGGACCAGAGCTCTCAGGATTATCAAAGACTCCTCTCATCCCAGCAATAGCCTGTTTCATCTGTTAAAATCAGGCAAAAGGTTTTGTAGCATCCTGGCCAGGACAGAGAGACTCAGAAGGAGTTTCTATCCTCAAGCCATAAGACTTGTTTTGGAATTGGTCTGTCATTTAACTATGCACCTGTCTAACTTTGGTTTTGCACAATAATCACTGCACTATTGCACCTTAACACTTAATTCTACTTTATTTACATAATTTTACTTATTTATTATATTCTACTATACTGTTATCTTTCAATCTATGACTTTTTGTTAATCTAACTGATATTCTTCTAACTTTGCACAGTTTTGATAATCGGATCAGGATGTATTTCACTACGTGTTGTCCTGTATAACTATGCAGGTGACAAATAAAGAATCGTGAATCTTGACAATCAGATATAACTAGGAAACCTGGTGAGACAGTGCTGCATTGCTGCTCATACATCATCCTGGATTTGAATCCCATCTTAAATCATCATTTGATTGTTTGTTTTTTTTTTTTTTGGGGGGGGGGAATACTACAATTTTCCTCCTACATCCCCACATCGGTGTATTATATCACTTACTGATGAATGATGGTACTTGATGCAGTGTTATCTGAAGAATCCAAGATCATGAGCAGTCAGTTTTGCCCTTTACATACCAACATTTTTCCAGATTCCTTGAATTATTTAATTTTATTATACACTATTGAAGGTGAAATACCCAAGTCCTTTATGATCTGTGTTTGAGAAACATTGTTTTAAAAGTTTTAAATGATTTATTCACACAAATCTGCCCATCTTTGCAACTAAAGAACTAGGCCTTTCCTGGAATGCTGCTTTAATACTAAAGAATAACAATTACCAGTTGAACATCATCTGTTTCTACTCACATCATTATTTACATTTTTAACTCATGATTGACCCTATAAATTTTTTCCAACTTTTTTTGGAATGTGCTGTATATCCTCAGTGTCAAGAATGGACATATATTTTATGAAAAAATAAAGTTGAAATTTCCCATTTCTCTTTTAATTTGCATTTTACATACTGTCCCAATTTTTCCTGAGTTAGGGTTGTAAATTGTTTTAATGGTAGTTTCAGTAACAATATTTTAACAACATTTAGATGGATGACAACCCCGAGGTATATTGAACATAATAAAAGACGGTTGGGAGGAGGAGGTCCTTCCCTTTGCAAATATACTTGAGTATATTGTACATTTAAGTGATAGATTTGAAAAAATGAGACCTATTCTAAAATCTCACATGGAGAAGGCACAAGCAGCCCAGGTCCATTGCTATAACCTGGTAGTCTCTCCGGGATTGTGTCATGGTATTAGTTCCTACCTCGCAATCCAAATTACTGACACAATGGCAAAGCCTATATGCAGTTAAGGTGAGGAAGGGCTGGTCGATTATTTGGTTAAACAACCAAATCGTTGACCCAGTGAGCGGATTTATCATGTCAATTTGCTGAAACCGTGGAAGGAAAGGGACCCTGATCCCTCTTCCGGACAGCCTCACTCACTCTTTGCTCAGAAATTAAACCTTAACTTTGGTTATAATCTGACTCACCAACAACAACAGGAGCTCGAAGCAGTTATCCTGTCTGACCCAGAGGCAGTGAATGAGAAGCCTGGACAAACCTCCCTGGTTGCACATGACATAATGATGAAACTCAGGGTTATAGTCAGAGAACACCCATATCAACTTCCCAAGGCAAAAAAGGGCAGTGGAGCTGGAGAACTAACGAATGTTGGATTTGGTTGGAAAGTCTGATGGGAGTTGCAGGTTTTGCTTTGACTTCCATTGGCTTAACCAAGTCTCCCAATTCAAAGCATATCCAATGGCACAAGTGGACGACCTCCTCAAGCGGCTAGGACAAGCCAAGTTTTTGACTACCCTTGACATGACAAAGGGGTACTGGCAGGTTCCCTTAACACTAGAATTACCAGAGCCTACAAGAAAACTCGTAAATCCAGCCCATCTTAAATCAGTTCGCACCTCTCCGTCAGCATCTTTTGTCCTGTAAATGTGCTGATTAACACAATCAGCAAGAAGCCTGCTATTCCATCCCTCCACCATCGCAGAACATTCACAATGTTCTCCCAGCTCATGACTTGTTTGATTATCTGGGAGTGAAGTGCTGGAGTTTTAGAGTGGAAATAATAGATCATTATTTGGAACACATGCATTTCATGTGTGTTCCGTTTCTACAGTAATCTGTGTAAACACATTGTTAAAACAGAAACTTTTTCATATTTTAGTAATAAATGTTACAAAATGTAGGCATAAACTATAGAATGTATGAAGCCTAAAGTCCAAAGATCAAATAAACACTTTCACAAAAGGATCAAGGCCAATGCAACAGCTTCTGTGGCATAGCGGTAAGATTTGCTGATTTATAATCAAGAGTCCCCGGTTTGATCCCTACTACCTCCTAGGTTTGCTGTTTTCAGTAGTGAGCTGCTATTATTGTTAATATTATACAGTACACACATACATGTGGTTTGCGACTGTAACAGACCGTGTATATTTATAGTACTGTACTTGTAAAAGTTACTGTTTTTTTTTCACTTTTATTCTCTCAGTCACAATAACGATACATACTACCGCCCTAGGGATCTGACGCTGTTAGTTTTTATTTAAAACTGGTAATAACTGTAGATGTGAGTAGTGTTTTGAGGCAATGGAACTGGGCATTCTCTGATCTGGAGGGATAAAAGCTGACACACAAACATTGGTGAATCTGTCTTATTCGTATCTCACCGTCACTTTATTTTTTTTTATTCAGTTTTATTGAGTGCTCCTGCTCATGCAGAATTAGTATGCACCTTATGGTCTATGATATCAAAAAAAAACAAAAAACAGAGACATAGGTATACATGAAATTATTCATTTTATGACCTTTTATGAGGCCAATCAGAAAACATCATCGCACTAATGCAATATGATTTGAAAACGAACAGCGTCAGATTGCGTGTGAATTTATGCTGCCGCTGTTACTTAGAGTCAGATCAGGAGAGGCGGGGGGGTGGGGTGGAATAGGTGTTAGAGTGTGATCGTGATTGAGAGAATAAAACAGAAAAACACTAACTTTTACAAGTACCATAAATTTATACCCAATGTCCCATATATATGTCTCTTTCTTTTTTTTCTCTGTGCTGTGTTGACATTGTACACCAGAAGGCGTGAGCTTATTCAGTGCAGCGGGATCAACGCACATGTACTGTGCAAGGCATGCATGGGGGCCACTATGAAAAGAAGAGTGTTCATGGCTCACCTTGGAGAGGAACTTCGTCGTCACATCTTACTAGAAAAGGCGATGGAAAAAGGAAAGGAGGATGCAACATCTACAAGCTTCTGTTCCAAGACAGCTGCTTCCCCTGGAAAGCAAACTGAGTCAGTGTCAAGTGTCCTTTCAATGTAATAGAAACCACAGCATAGAGAGAAGTGTGCGCATTGCAACAGGTACACACGTCGTAAATGTGGGAAGGACGGTTCTTTTAGCACGAAAAAAAAAGAAAGAGACAAATATATGGGACATTGGGTATAAATTTATGGTACTTGTAAAAGTTAGCTTTTTTGAGTTTTATTCTTTCAATCACGATCATGGACACTCTTCTTTTCAAAGTGGCCCCCGTGCATGCCTTGCACAGTACATATGCGTTGATCCTGCTGCACTGAATAAGCTCACACCTTCTGGTGCACAATGTCAACACAGCACGGAGAAAAAAAAGATAGAGACAAATATATGGGACATTGGGTATAAATTTATGGTACTTGTAAAAGTTAGCTTTTTTCAGTTTTATTCTTTCAATCACGATCACACTCTAACACCACCCCCCACCCCACCTCTCCTGATCTGACTCTAAGTAACAGCGGCAGCATATATTCACACCCGATCTGATGCTGTTCATTTTCAAATAATATTGCATTAGTGAGATGATGTTTTCTGATTGGTACTATTCAGGTCATATAATGATTTTTTCAAAATGTAACATATATTGTCTCTTTCTTTCAGGTGTGTAATAGAAACCAAAGCATAGAGAGAAGTGTACGCATTGCAACAGGTACACATGTCGTAAATGTAGGAAGGACGATCCTTGTGTGTGTGTGAACTGTTAACATTTGAATTTGATGATTGCATATAGCGCTGAACTGACCTCATAAAATGTCATAAAATGAATAATTCCAAATATCATATATACCTACGTGTGTTTTTTTTTGACATCATAAACCATAAGGTGCATACTAATTCTGCATGAGCAGGAACACTCAATATAACTGAATAAAAAAACAGTGACAGTGAGATGCAAATAAGGAAGAATCACCAGTGTTTGTTTGTCAGCTTTTATCCCTCCAGATCAAAGAATATCCAGTTCCATTGCCTCAAAACACTACTCACATCTATAGTTATTCCCAGTTTCAAATAAAAACTAACAGCGTCAGATCCCTAGGGTGGTAGTATGTATCGTGATCGTGACTGAGAGAATAAAAGTGAAAAAACAAACATCTACAGTTATTCCCAGTTTCAAATAAAAACTAACAGCATCAGATCCCTAGGGCGGTAGTATGTATCGTGATCGTGACTGAGAGAATACAAGTGAAAAAAAAAGGTAACTTTTACAAGTACAGTACTATAAATATACACGGTCTGTTACAGACGCAAACCAAATGTATGTATGTACTGTATAATATTAACAATAAGAGCAGCTCACTACTGAAAACAGCAAACCTAGGAGGTAGTAGGGATCAAACCGGGGACTCTTGATTATAAATCAGCAAATCTTACCGCTATGCCACAGAAGCTGTTGCATTGGCCTTGATCCTTTTGTGAAAGTGTTTATTTGATAGATTGACAGATCAGACAAACGCACTTCGATTGTGACATTGTGAGAAAAAAAATCCTCTTCTAATTCCACATCCTGCCCATACCCTCCCCAAACAATTTTTTTTAAAATCACTTCTTTAGTCGATATAAATTGGAAGGCTACCTAGGTCACAGCCGGAGTTTTGCAGTAGCACGCGCGTTTGATCGTGCGTGCGGGATGACCCATGTGTTAGAAGAAAGATCTCAGACTGGCCGCCCTGTATGTCAATCAAGTGGCAAATGCCTTAGGGAGGATATACGATAGACTAACATTTAAAAAAAAATTTTTTTTGAATGCAACGCAATCTACCTACACTGCCTTTGCGATCTACAGGTCGATCGCGATCGACGCATTGGGCGCCCCTGGTTTATGCCTACATTTTGTAACATTTATTACTAAAATATGAAAATGTTCTGTTTTAACAATGTGTTTACACAGATTACTGTAGAGATAGAACACATATGAAATGCATGTGTTCCAAATAACAATCTATTATTTCCACTCTAAAACTCCAGCACTTCACTCCCAGATAATCAAACAAGGCATGAGCTGGGAGAACATTGTGAACGTTCTGCAATGGTGGGGGGATAGAATAGCAGGCTTCTTGCTGCTTGTGTTAATCGGCACATTTACAGGACAAAAGACACTGATAGAGAGGTGTGAACAGATTTAAGGTGGACCACATTTACGAATTTTCTCATAGGTTCTGGTAATTCTAGTGTTAACGGAATCCGCAAAGGAGAAGACCATGTTTAGCATCCCTAGCAGACATTGGCAGTAACGTGTTTTTCCATTTGGATTACATGTGGCACCTGTGAACTTCCAATGTCTGGTGGACAAAGGGCTCCGTCCTCATAATTCGTATAGTGCTGCCTACTTGGATGACGTTGTCATCTATTCCAGCACCTGGAAGGAACACCTACAGCAGGTTAAAGCTGTATTGTAGTCGCTAGCAAAAGTTGGTTTTTGTATTAATCCAAAGAAATGCTGCTTTGCAGTGGGCCGGGGTATAGTCAGACTACAATGCTCCAAAGTAGATGCCATATTGAATTGGCCCTGTCCGATGACCAAGCAAGTACAGGTCTTTCTCAGCTTAGTGGGCTACTATCGCCGGTTTGTACCTTGATTTTCCGAGATTGAAACGTCCTTAACCAATCTTACAAAAAATGGGAAACTGAATCATGTGGTATGGTATGACACAATAGAAGCTGCATTTAGTGACCTAAAACAGGCCCTTATGTCAGCTCCAGTTTTGAAAGCACCTAACTTTTCTCTACCTTTCATCCTCCATATGGGCACTTCGGAAACAAGTCTTGGATCCATGCTGAGCCAAAGCATTGATGGAGTGTAACACCCCGTTATGTACCTGAGCCAGAAACTGTTGGACTGTGAAACCAGGTATGCAGCAGTAGTCTTTAACTATTAAATGGGTGACTACTCAGTTGAGGTACTACCTCTTGGGTTGTGAGTTTAACCTGGTAACGGGTTTAAAAAACAGTGCACCTTTACAGTGGATGGCCTTACACAGGGATATAAACCCACAAGTCACAAGGTGATTTTTAGACCTTCAGGTGTAAAAGTTTTTGGTTGTTTATCGCTGAGGTGTACTGCAGGCTAATGCTGATGCCCTTTCCAGGTGCTACAACCTCACCTACATGTAAGCCTGACCTGATGGGTCTAGGCTGGGGAGGAGCCATGTCACACATGTGTGTGTAAGAAGAAGCTGTATGGACCAAGTGAAGATATTTCCATGCCAGGCCAGGGGGTGGCGGAGTGCACTAAACCCTCTTCTGTTGTCTCTATAGACCAAAAATAGGAAAACCTGCCTGATTCAACTGTAAAGATATCACTACAGGTTCTGCCTGCCAGAAGAACATCACTTCCAATTCCAGTGCCCAGAAGAATGTCACTTCTGGTCCAGGTGCCTAGAGAAACTGCAAGGCAAGGCACGCTGGGAGTTGGAGTTTGATACAGCCTTGTTGGGTTCCATGGGAGCTGCCAGGGGTAGCTGCAGAGTCCTACAATGGACTTCCACCACACCTAGGAGTATTCCCGGTAATACTGATGAGCTACCTGGAGCACTCCCAGGCGTAGAATAAAAGGGAGCCACCACACTTGATTCAAGGAGCCAGAGTTGGGAGGAAGAAGAACGAAGCTTGTGAGGGATCAGTGGAGACAGCATGAGTGTGAATTGTGCTCTGTTCTGTGCTGTGCTCTATGGAGCGAAGAAAAGTGCTTCCCCATGGAAAAATAAGTGTGTTGTGTGCTGCACTTATGTCTCTGCCTGTCTGTGTCATGTTAAGGCAGCTGTATGCACCCCAGGCTTCACAATATATCTACTCTATGTATATATATATATATATACATATATATATATATATATATATA
>JANRMT010062806.1:75318707-75331982 GCA_026402145.1 Polypterus bichir lapradei
ATATATATATATATATATATATATATATATATATATATATATATACAACCCCAATTCCAATGAAGTTGGGACGTTGTGTAAAACGTAAATAAAAACAGAATACAATGATTTGCAAATCCTTTTCAACCTATATTCAATTGAATACACTACGAAGACAAGATATCTAATGTTCAAACTGATAAACTTTATTGTTGTTTTGCAATTCTTCACTCATTTTGAATTTGATGCCTGCAACATGTTCCAAAAAAGCTGGGACAAGGCCAGCAAAAGACTGGGAAAGTTGAGGAATGTTCAAAAAACAGATGTTTTGAACATTCCACAGGTGAACAGGTTAATTGTAAACAGGTGTTTGTCATGATTGGGTATAAAAGGAACATCCTCAAAAGGCTCAGTCGTTCACAAGCAAGGATGGGGCGAGGTTCACCACTTTGTGAACAACTGCGTGGGCAAATAGTCCAGCAATTTAAGAACAATGTTTCTCAACGTACAATTGCAAGGAATCTAGGGATTTCATCATCTACTGTCCATAATATCATCAAAAAATTCAGAGAATCTGGAGAAATCTCTGCATGTAAGTGGCAAGGCCGAATACCAACATTGGATGCCCGTGACCTTCGATCCCTCAGGTGGCACTGCATTAAAAACCGACATCATTCTGTAAAGGATATTACCACGTGGGCTCAGGAATACTTCAGAAAACCATTGTCAGTTAAAACAGTTCATCGCTACATCTACAAGTGCAAGTTAAAACTCTACCATGCAAAGTGAAAGCCATATATCAACAACACCCAGACATGCCGCCGGCTTCTCTGGGCCCGAGCTCATCTGAGATGGACTGACGCAAAGTGGAAAATTGTGCTGTGGTCTGACGAGTCCTCATTTCAAATTGTTTTTGGAAATCATGGACATCGTGTCCTCCGGGCCAAAGAGGAAAAGGACCATCCGGATTGTTATCAGCGCAAAGTTCAAAAGCCAGCATCTGTGATGGTATGGGGGTGTGTTAGTGCCCATTGCATAGGTAAATTGCACATCTGTGAAGGTATCATTAATGCTGAAAGGTACATACAGGTTTTGGAGCAACATATGCTGCCATCCAAGTGATGTCTTTTTCAGGGACTTCCCTGCTTATTTCAGTAGGATAATGCGAAGCCACATTCTGCATGTGTTACAACAGCGTGGCTTCGTAGTAAAAGAGTACGGGTACTAGACTGGCCTGCCTGCAGTCCAGACCTGTCTCCCATTGAAAATGTGTGGCGTATTATGAAGCGCAAAATACGACAACGGAGCCCCGGACTGTTGAGCAACTGAAGTTGTACATCAAGCAAGAATGGGAAAGAATTCCACCTACACACCTTCAACAATTAGTGTCCTCAGTTCCCAAACAATTATTGAGTGTTGTTAAAAGGAAAAGTGATAAAGCACAGTGGTAAACATGCCCCTGTCCCAGCTTTTTTGGAACGTGTTGCAGGTATCAAATTCAAAATGAGTGAAGATTTGCAAAACAACAATAAAGTTTATCAGTTTAAACATTCGATATCTTATCTTTGTAGTGTATTCAATTCAATATAGGTTGAAAAGGATTTGCAAATCATTATATTCTGTTTTTATTTACGTTTTACACAACGTCCCAACTTCATTGGAATTGGGGTTGTATATATATATATATATATCAGAGATAGTAAAAAATTATTGGGGTATTAAAGTGGTTGCTGTATAATTGGTTGCTTTTAATAACAAAAAGAAACATGACATTTTCTTAGGCAAGATTGGTATTGTAGACTGTCAAGAATGGTGTCTATCTGGTTTTCAGGCCAGAAGAGGCTGTCAGGTTCAGGAGGGCGGACGATTGAGAAATGTAAAAGGTATTAAACAACAGAGCCAACTCCTGGGGCCTCATGTATAACGCCATGCGAAGAATTCACACTAAAACATGGCATACAGACAAAAGGAGAAATTTGCGCATGCACAAAAAAATCCAGATGCATAAATCTGTGTGAACGTCAACTTGCACGTTCTTCCGCTAAATATATTCCGATCGGCATAAAAAGTAACACACGTGCACGCGCCTGCTGCCACTCCCCAATTCCTCCCAGAATTATGCCTCTTTGAATATGCAAATCAATATAAATAGCCCTTAAGCTCAGCATTCTGTGAAAAGGCAATGGCAAAAGCACGGGGGAAAATAGAAGAATTTCAGTGAATACAAAGTGAAGGCAAGGAAAAACATACTATTTGTTGGTTTAAACAGTTGTATAAACAACAAAAGGAAGTTGATCGAGTGACATAGAGTGTCAGAGAAACTGGAAAGCTCAAGTTCACAAAGTCACACAGTGCCCGAAATAAAAAAGAAGTTGTTAGATATCAAAGTCGCCGTGAAAGGCATAGCCCACTTTCTGAGTGTCTTATGAAAGCTTATTAGGGTACAGAGAAAAGAAAAAAAAAGGACACAGTGGGGAAAAAAGCTTGAAATGTCAACTTTAATCTCGAAATTTAATCACATAGTTTATTTTGTAATTAAAGTAGAACATCATAAACTTCATCTTAAAATCATTTAATTTACTAGTTTCTCAAATCCCATCGTAACTAAAGTAGCATGTTAAATGTTTTGTTTTGTATGTGTTCTTCTATGTGCTCTATGTGTGTGAATCACTGCATGCTTCTTAAACGGGCTTTCTCTTCCTCTGACAGGACACAAAATCCATTACATTCGTGATATTACAGTTCTTTGAATAATTTAAATACTGAGATGTATACTTGATATAATTTCAGTATTCATATCATATCAATTAAAGCATGTATTAAACATGGGAACACGGTGGTGCAGTGATAGCGACAAACTGGCGCCCCATCCAGAGATTGTTCCTCCCTCACACAAGATGCTTGCTGCGCCATGCGCGACCTTCGATAAAATAATTTATTGCAGCAGTACTGTCTCTTTCTAGCTCCCAATTCCTGTCCTTCCTTTTCTTTCTCCAAGTACCCAATCGGCATACAGTCAGCTCAGTAATAGATGTTAAGCCATCTGTAAGCTTAGAATGCAGATTCTTCAAAACTTTTAAGGAACATTGAAATATCTTCGTAGTACATGTTAAATTATTCTATCCATCTATCCTTCCAGTGTCGCGCCAGCACCAGCAAGAATACAGACGGAGGCAGGAACAATCCCTGAATTGGGCGCCAGCTCCTTGCTAGTGCTGAGACACCATGTCTTCACATGTTTAATTATTGAAAATATGGATTATTCAAATGATGTTAACATTTTATCTGTATAATGTAATAAACATATTTTGCTGCATTTCATCTTAAAAATGATATCGTCATCATATGTAAATACGCACTTTATAAAGTGGCTCAAGTTGTGCAATATTATAACTGTATCGCAAGTTTACAGTGAGGTAATTGTACTTATACAGTAAGTACAAACAGTTCTACAAGGAGCACTCGATGTACTGATTCATTGCATTTATAGTTCTTGGGATGAAACTGTTTTTGAACCGTAAGGTCAGTACAGGAAAGGCTCTGAAGTGGCATATGAGAGCAGTTCAAAATAGGCAGCATGACTGAGGCAGCGTGTGCTTGACGCTGTATACCGATAATTCTCTTTCCGATCAGTGGCTGTAGAGCTGTGATTCCACACTCAGATACAGTGATATAAATACTCTGAGTGGTGCAGTGAGAGTAATATAGAAAAAGATTATCTGCTGTGGCAACCTCTAACGGGAGCAGCTGAAAGAAGAAGAAGGTGCAGTGAGAGTAACAACGCTAAAGCAGCTATGGTATTTAGAATAGTTTGGCCATTCTATGGACCATTATATTGTTACAGATTAATTACAATCAGATGCCTTAAACTAATAAACA
This sequence comes from Polypterus bichir lapradei, assembly GCA_026402145.1. Taxonomy (NCBI): domain Eukaryota; kingdom Metazoa; phylum Chordata; class Cladistia; order Polypteriformes; family Polypteridae; genus Polypterus; species Polypterus bichir. The sequence continues at coordinate 75,322,566 of JANRMT010062806.1, forward strand.
ATATGCGGTTAATTTCAGTATATATGATAAAGCCACGTCATGGATGTGGATGTAAAAAAAGGGGAAACTACACTGGAACTAAAGCACTGCTTTGATGCTGGGTGCTGCCTGTTTGCAAAACCGAGCGGAAAACTTGCGTACGCCAAGGTTTGAGCTGGCGTGAAAATGTGTGTGGCTTTACGCCAAGTTTAGGTTTTATGCATTGTGATTTGAGCGTGGAAACGGGAGTACACAACATTTTTGTGCGTACGCACCGTTTATACATGAGGCCCCTGGTCTGGAGGATGATGGGGGACAAGAGAGCCCTTATCCTGCAACCGATGCACACGCTTGTCACTATTCAATTCAATATTCAATAAAATAAGGAAAAGACAACTTTGTAATGCATTAAAATTGAATTTAGATTTTCGATTTTGTGCCAAAAATGGAATGCTATAAAGCTCAATCTTTTTCTTACCTATAGTTTCAAACGAGGGAGATGGAACATTTCTCAGCAAAACTGGAAGAAATACGGGAACGAAACCTTGATAACACACCTGTTTATCACAGGACATCTGCAAAAGCAGATTATGTCAATATTACAGTGCAAAACAAGTATTCACACTTTTTCTATCACAAACACAGGGATAACATACAATCTCATCAGAGACTCCAATTTGGAAATCAAATCTCAGATGCAAAAACTGGATTTCAAAAATAATTTTGCTGTATCACTCAGCTATATGAGAAGGGCATGTTATTAATAGAAATATTGAATGTTCAGAATATTAGGGAAATTATTCATTTCATTCATTTATTCATTTAAACAAATTTTTTGGCACCAGCAATGTAGTGAAAAATGTATTTAACCATAATATATCAAGAGAGCACTTGTCTATGCAACAAACACCGCTATGCTATCTTTCTTCGTTTGCCGATGGTTATGAGGCATTACGATTACATAAAAATGCCTAATTAACATATACCTCATAAGCATACAGACATCATATAGAAGCATCCCATACCTGTATATGGAATATTAACACAGTCTTACAATTTAGTTATATGATAGACCTTTGGCACTTATGCCCTGGAAAAGCAGTGTTGCCCTAGAAAAGTATTGGCCAGAAGCATTAAAAGTACAGCAGGATCCTAATAGCTTATACAGTGGAACCTCGGTTTGCAAGTAACTTGGTTTACGAGTGTTTTGCAAGACGAGCTAAAATTTTTAATAAATTTTGACTTGATAAACGAGCGAGGTCTTGCAATACGAGTAGTATGGATATGCTTTGTCTGCTGAGCGTCATGTGATCACAACTGAGCTGATGGTTCTTCTCGCGTGTGTCTCGCTCACGCATGTGTGTGTGTCTCGCTCGCGCTTGCGCGCACGTGTGTGTGTCTCTCTGCTACAGCGCTGGGAGACTGCGATTGCTTTGAGACGCTCTTCCGCGTGTCGTCCTGTTGGGTGGAATCCCACAAGAGTTTAGAAACTCACTCACACCAGCCATGATTCTTTTCAAAGGTAAAGTGCAGGTTAATTTTTTTATGTATTTTTACTTTATATTTTGTATTAATCATTTTTATATGAATAGTTTTGGCTTGTGGAACGAATCATCTGAGTTTCCGTTATTTCTTATGAGGAAATTCACTTTGATATACAAGTGCTTTGGACTGCGAGCACGTTTCCGGAACGAATTATGCTCGCAAACCGAGGTTCCACTGTATTGCTAAAGCATCATAAGGGGCAGATAGAGCTATTTTCTGAAAAGATACTGACACGCTTTTTTATCATTTAGGAGACAGATTCAACAATAAATCAGTTAAACAGTATGGTATGGGGGGTCTATAGTCTGGAGTCATTCTCGAGTGCATAAAGTCTTAAGGCAAGGCCTGTTCCTGCCAGAATTAACCACCCAGCAAAATTAAACAACCCAGCAACTCTGGTGCCTGTCTGGTGTCTATTGGTAAATTATTAAGTAAACAGCAAGAGTAGTAGAAATTGGCCTTGTCGAAATAATTTAAGCAGCAAAAGGGGCAAATAGTACATAACTCAGTTTCAAAGATTATGCAATTTTTGTGCATAAGTTGCACATTCTTCAAACATATAACATAAACATGTACAATACATCATGCACACACAGTGACTGGTTATGTGTCTTTTGGCAGTGTTCTGAATGCTATAGCCGAAAATGATCAATGGGTGTTCAATTATACAAATTAAGTATGTGTAAATGTCTGATTTTTTTTCCTTGTTTTGGGTGTTAAATGAAATGTTTAAATGTAGTTTTCTGATTTAATGTATTATTTTTACATCTTAATAAGCTAAGTTGTGTACATGTGGGTTTCTGGGATAGTTTTAACAGGAGAATATATAAGGTGTTAAAGAGTGGAATTGTTCGATGTAAAATTATACAGTATATAAAGTTTTTTCTTTCTTTCTTTTCAGAACATCCAATAACTATCCATAACACCGGGGAGGTGTTGAAAACGTAACAGAATGAAAGAAAGAAAAAAAAAAGGGCTGGGTGTGCAAATATCTTAATGAAACTTATGTGTCTTGTATCTAATCTAATATACTTATTATTTAAATTTCTATAAAAAGACAGTATTTAAAAAATGAATTAACTAAAACAAGGAACCAGATTAGTAGAAACATGGCCCTTAAAATATCTATTACTAGCTGAAGCACACCGTAGCATACAGCGGTGTAAGAATAGGAACAGAAAAAGAAAGGAATTCAGTATAACAAAGGCTTAGGAAACCACCGTCTAAGTATAACGAAAATAGCAAGTTACGAAACCAATGCCAATGGTCGAGAGAGTGCCATCTTGTAGCAGGATACGGAAAACATAGACATATATAGATAGATGCCGCATTCACTGTGTTGCCCAATCGACACGATAAGTCAGCGCGTCCGCCCTATTGCGAGTGGTAAAAGCGCCATTTAACCTAATACAGGTAGACGTGGAAACCGGGCTTTCTGATGAAAAAACAATAACGTTTTAAACAGTATTGTTTACATACAACAGATTTTGGCGAATTGTTTACGTGCAATTATTTATATCCATTTATACACTAAATGCGTGCGTATCCCATGGTCTTAGAGTTGGTGGGCGGGGCTCTGTGAGTTGGCAGCCGTGGCTCTCTGTCTTGCGTGCGCTCTCTGTCTTGCTTGCCCTTAGTTAGAGTTGGCGGGTGGGGCTCTGTGAGTTGGCGATTGTGGCTCTCTGTCTTGTGTGCGGTGTAAAGTCAACGTGGCTCAGAGGTGCATGTGGACTTTTGCACAGACGAAAGCGACTGAGGCTGTGTTTGGTGAGTTGTTGCGTGCCTCGAGAGCGACGCTGGACTCGGGAGGACGGTTACAGTTGGCGTGCGTGGCTCTGTCGTGCATATCCCATGACGCAGTAGGAGGGTTAGAGTTGGTGGGCGGGGCTCTGTTGAGCATATCCCATGGTCTTAGAGTTGGCGGGTGGGGCTCTGTCTTGCTTGCGCTCACTGTCTTGCGTGCCCTCAGTGTCTTGCTTGCACTCAGTGTCTTGCGTGCCCTTAGTGAATTATATATATAGACTACCAAAATACCCGCGCTTCGCATTGGTGAAGTACTGCCTTAAAATTTTTACTAAGAAGAAAATTAAACCTTTTTAAACTGAGGGAAAATATACCAATAATTATTTGTTAAGGATCTCTTTGTATACCACATTGTCAGTTCGGCCCTCCGGTTGTAATATGACCAAGCTGTGCACTGAGCTTACTCTTGAGCATGCAACGTACAGTTGGCCATGTGAAAAGTAATCTTGTCTCAAATCTCACAGCTTGGATTGCTGCTGTCATAATCGGTTTGAGTTTCATGGTTTGTTTCAATTACGACAGTATTTGCAGGACTTGTGTTGAAGTGACATTCAGCATCTGTCAAGCGTTGTAAGCATACAACCGGTTTCATTGATAACTTCGCATACAGCTTTTGAGAGTTTAAACATTCATAAACATCAAAGTGTCCACTACTGAAATCGTCACCTGTGAATCTAAGATGTTTAAGAGGCATTGGCAGTTGTCGAAAGGTGTAAAATATTTGGCCATTTTGGTACACTTGAAAGGGACAACCGAACAATTCAGCGACAGCCATCAACTCACATGCAGAACCATAGGTGAAGGGCTTAAGCATTTCACTCTTATAGTGCTCTTGTGTAGTATAATTATCTCCTGTAACGTCATCAGTCCACACCTTGAACCTGCCCCAGTCATTCAATACATAAGACACAATGTTCCTCCGGATATCAAGAGTGAGCCTGATATGGCCGTGCAATATGTAACAAAGAGAATGGAAAAGGCAGGTGCCATCTCCGGGCATGGAAACCACTCGGTAAGTGACAGTTCTTTGATCGATGGTGATCACCTCGATAGACATGTGAATGGGGGTATGGTTGGAACGATATAGGAAATGGGTACCTGAACAATGTAAAGTAAGTCTAAAATAACTACACAATAACTATAATTGTAATAAACGAACAATAAAACAGAGGAGAAGCCGTGGATTAAATATAAAGGCTGTAGTTATCAGCAGGGAGACGTGAATCCCGTGGCAAAGCAAGGAAGGGAATAGAGAGACTGGAGTGATAGACGGCCTTATATAGGCAGGCAGCCAAGAACGTGGGAGGCATTGGGATGGGGGACCCAACGCCGCCTCACATGGTGACCGAGCTGCAGGCTATGGACGTTTATATGTACGTAATTAGGATTCAGTTAGCGTTGGGAGCCCGCGTACCAAATATCTTGAAGATAGACCCATAAGTAACAAAGACCATAGGAAAGTTCAATATAGCGGCTGACAGTGGCGTCATACCACCGAAATAAGTACGTACATTGCTTTCGGCTAGCGCAGGGAAGCCGCCTACCAAATTTCGTGAAGATGGGGCCATAAATAAGAAAGTTTAACATGGCGGACGTTGTCGACCGTTATGACCGTTACGCATAGAATTTCAAAATGAAACCTGCTTAACTTTTGTAAGTAAGCTGTAAGGAATGAGCCTGCCAAATTTCAGCCTTCTACCTACACAGGAAGTTGGAGAACTAGTGACGTTGGAAAGTTCAATATGGCGGCCGACAGTGGCGTCATACCACCGAAATAAGTGCGTACATCGGTTTCAGTTAGCGCAGGGAAACCGCCTACCAAATTTCGTGAAGATGGGGCCATAAATAAGAAAGTTCAAAATGGCAGACGTTGTCGACCGTTATGACCTTTACGTGTAGAATTTCGAAATGAAACCTGCGTAACTTTTGTAAGTAAGCTGTAAGGAATAAGACTGCCAAATTTCAGCCTTCAGCCTACATGGGAAGTTGGAGAATTAGTGATGAGTCAGTCAGTCAGTCAGTCAGTCAGTCAGTGAGGGCTTTGCCTTTTATTAGTATAGATACATTGCATACTACAACATGGCTGGATTTAAAGCATTACATTTAGTGTACTACTTTGTATTTTTTTTTCATAAATTCATCACAAATACATAAAAAGACACACAGTGTATGTCAAGCTGTAGAATAAAAATAGAAAAATTTCTATCTAAAAATCATCTTAATGGCAGTTATCTCCAAATTGTGTCAAAATAGTGATAAGTAACACATCCGCTTGTTATTAAACCAAATCTTAAGCAAAAGAAGACATTTCAAAATAAAAAAGAGTGAGATGTTAACATGTAGGTTTAACAAAACCTAGTCATACTTGTTAATAAACCATGTTGACACATTTGGTATCTTGATTGATACAATAAAGATACAAATTCTAAAATACCAGGGTGATTAAATGATGTAGAAATCAAGTTAAAACTTTAAGCCCTCCTGGGCTAGGACTAAGAACTTAAGTAGTAAATTTGTTTGTTTTTTTTTTTTTATTATTTTGTATAGGTTATTTTATTAACATTTTGCTAAAACTGCATTGCCTCCTGGTTGCTAACAAATTCTGTTTTCCTTTAGAAAATACCTTTAATTTTAATCCTTATCGCTTACACTACCTAACTTCTATCATTTTCAGCACAATAAAAATTCTTACAGAAACCTTCTTTTAACATCCAACTATGTTTTCCAGAATAAACATGTTTATAGATTACTGATTAGGATTATGAATTTATAAAACTAATAATTAATTAAAAATTAATAAATTACTTTCATTAGAACCTACAACCATTGCATAATATTTCAAGTATGTCTCATATTTGTAACCTTAAAACCTTTTTTTTTCCTCCAAAATTTTTAAGTCAAGTTATGTTATGTCAAGTGGGCTTTATCATCATATTAAATGCACACATACTTGGATAGATTAGGCAGTGGCTGGACATTACATTTATTACAGCCACAGAGCAATAGTGTAATATTTAGACAATAAATATGACAATATAACAATACTGAGGGGTGTCTAAAGAACAAGCAAAACATCAGTACAAATTCACATCAAACAAATAAACACCAATTCATAATAACAGGAGTTTCACAATGGACAAGGAGCACAAAGGAATGCAGAACAGAAGAGTAATTAAATAAGAGCCTACAGGTATATAAGAGGGCACAGACAGGGGCAGGGAGTAACACTGTGTTCAGGTGCATGACTGCCTCTGGGAATAACCTGTGCACTCTAGCAGTGTTTTTCCACAGGCTCTGATACATTCTACTGGATGGAAGCAGGGAAATTAGATTGTTTGAACTGAAGGAGGGATTTTCCCACAATGCTGGAGGGTTTACAAATGCAGTGCTTTGTGAGCTTCTCCATGATGGAAGGGAGAGCAGACCCGATTATGGTCTCCGCAGCATGATGTTGTATAGGCTTGCGATCAGACACATTACTGTTCCCATAACAGACAGCGACGCAGCTGATAAGAACATTTTCAATGGTGTCCTGTTAGAATGCATTGAGGATATGGTGTAGAAGGCTTTCCCTCTTCTACCAACACAGAAAGTGGAGTTGCTGCTATATATATATATACTAGCAAAATACCCGCGCTTCGCAGCGGAGAAGTAGTGTGTTAAAGAAGCAATGAAAAAGAAAAGGAAACATTTTGAAAATAACGTAACATGATTGTCAATGTAATTGTTTTGTCACTGTTGTAAGTGATGAGTGTTGCTGTCATATATATATATATTGTGAAGGATGGCCGGCCATTTATCCCGGCCAATACCCTCAAGCCGCCAGGTGGAGCCCTCCTTGCAGCGTGGAGGTCCCCAGAAGACCAGCAGGGCATCATGGACATTGGAGTTTTTATGCAAAGCCCTGCTGGATGCCGTGGGGGCCACAGGAGGGAGCTGCAGGGAGGACCGAGGGCTTCTTCGTGCCCTGTGACCCGGAGGTTCGTCACAGGAAGAGCGACGGACTTCCGGGTTGAAGAAAAGGACTATTTACCCTGACCCGGAAGGAATAAGGACTGGTGGACTGTTGGGCAGAAACACTTCCGGGTCAGGAGATATAAAAGGACTGTGGGAGCTCCCAGACGGCGAGCTGAGCTGGGTGGAAGGGTGGCAACGCGTCTGGGAGCTGGAGGATTGTAGTATTTGTTTATTATTGAGTATTGTGTAATTTAATGAGTATTGTGGTGGAGAGTGTGCTTTGTGCACTGTGGCGACAAAATAAAGTCAACAATTGGACTTTTACCTGGTGTCTGGAGTCGTGGACAGGGGTTCAAGGGAGCGAGAGCGCCCCCTATCGTTCACAGTGGCGTAGCCGGCAGGATACTCTAGCGTCGTTTGCAGAGGACCTGAAACAAAAATTTCTGTGGGAAACGAACCCCGAGAAGACTACGGAATCAGGAATCACCACAGCATCGCCAAAACCCGAAAAAACCGAGTCCAAAATGGGAAAGAAGAAGGGAAAGCAAAGCGACAACGCCAGCGGGAGTGCCGTAGGTGCAATGGCCGACGCTCGGGAGGAGTTAAGGAGAGGCCTTACAAGTCCGGAGAAACCTCCAGGAAGCAACGATCCCTCTAAGGTACGTGCCGGGAACGACATTAAAAATCCTTTTATTGTTTCTCACCTTGTCCCGTGCATGTACCTTGGAGAGGACCACCTGGAGGCTCCGAGGGGAAAAGGAGACTCCCCCGACGACGACGGCCTTCTCCTGTCGAAGCCAGAGCGCCTCGAAGCGAGGGACACGGTAGCAAACCCGGTGCATTCTGGGAAGGAGGAGCTCTGCGTCCTGCTGTTTGCACCTTCGAGCCCGAAGGAACGGACTTGGTCTTTCCGAAGGGGAAGGGGGAGGCGAGCGAGGCATCGCTCAACCCACAAGAAGGTAAGGAGGGTCGGGAAGTAGCTGATCGGGATGTCGCAAAAATATTAAAGACAGACCGCAGTTCGCCGAAGAAGGCAACTCGACCCTCTGAGAACTCCAAGTCCCAGAAGCCTCCGCGAGACCCGTCAGAGCACGTGCCTGAAGCAAGCGTGCTCATTGGCTCCCGGTCGGCAGGTAACGCGAACAAGGAAGTGAGTGTACTGCCGGTCGAAATAAATAATTATATAAACTTGCGGGAGCTCGAAAAACTAATCAAGCCCGTAGCGAGTGTATTACAGGTCCTGACGACCATTGAAAAGATCGTCGGGGATTTGGGAGCAGCAGCCAGAGAGCCGTTGGAGAAGGTGAGGGCCTACGTGCGGCGATTTGGTGGGGAGCCTCCCGTAATGAATGATGCAGCGATACAGGTAAGCGAGACCCGTATCGTACATAATAGAGGGACGCGGTGTGATCCGGGCCCGCGTTTAATAAGTAGCGGGTGCCAATACACGGCGTGCCCTACAAGAGAGGCCGGTACGTTAACCGAGTGGTCAGCGGAAGGGCTAACCGATCCGGGGCAGCTAGACAGTGCTGATTCCCGGAGCGAGACGGCCCTTAAGACGCTGCCACCGGTAATTTGTAAATCAAGAGGGGTGCAGACAGTAAAGGGGCTCTCTTCATTTAGTAGAGAGACTCAGACTGTGGACAAGCCCCAGATCAAGCAGGAGATCCCGAAAATAAAACGGGGGTCTCCTGACAAGAAAGAGAGAGAGACAAAAACAGAAAAAACACCGTTACAGGTGGCAGGGGTTTCTCTCCCAGCAAAAGGGGCGGACCTAACATTTCCTTGTTGTTTTCAGTCACGTAGAGGGAGAATACCAGGAGGACAGAGGCAGTGTTACGGGTGCCGAAGGTTGGGCCATATTTGGAGGAACTGTCCTTGGAGAGAGGGGGACAAGATGTCAATTTGGAATAATATTCCCCCTAGGTTCTCCAGGGACCAAGATGTTCGTTTTAATCAAGGCTCAACCAGGACATCCTCTTGGAGGAAGACTTCCCTCTCGGGGCAGGCCGCTCCGAATAATAATTCGTCGCTGGGGGGGGGATACTGTGAAGGATGGCCGGCCATTTATCCCGGCCAATACCCCCAAGCCGCCAGGTGGAGCCCTCCTTGCAGCGTGGAGGTCCCCAGAAG
>JANRMT010062806.1:75337868-75390764 GCA_026402145.1 Polypterus bichir lapradei
CTTTGCTCATATTGAGCTAGAGTGAATTCATATATAATAGAAATGCTGTCTGAGTCCTCAAGAGTGATCAATATTTCTTCCGGAATAGAAGTAGATGGGAGGTGAATAAAATTGGGCAAATTTTGTTTAATAAAGTTTCTAATTTATAAATAGTGGAAAAATTTTGTTAATGGGAAGCTAAATTTGGAGCGCAATTGCTTGTATGATGCAATGAAGTTTTCTATGTAGAGATCTGTAAGTAATTTAATCCCATACGTTTTCTAAACATTAAAAACTGCAAGTTTGAGAGGGTTGCTTGTATATTTGCTTCACAGTAATTAAATTGAAAGTTAAGTAGAGCCATGTCATCTTCTGCTTTAGGTCTTTGTTGGTAGCCCTTTGGATGCTTGGATGTTTCGAATTCCAAATAAATTAGGTTATGATTGAGTCTAATTTGTTAAAAAATGATTAGTTAATGTATATGGGGATGCTTTGAAATAAAAAAAGATGCTTAGGAAGGATATTCATCTTGATAGTGTTAATTCTCTCTGTTAAAGTTAGAGGGATGGTAGACCATCTATGTAAGCCTTGCTTAAGTTTTTCCATATAGACAGCAAAATTCTGTTGAAAAAGACCTTTAAATTTTACTTGTGATTTTTACCCCTATGTATTTAAACTGATCTGAGGGAAGTTGATATTGTGTGCTAGTGAGGTCTCTAGAAAGAGCACACTTTTATTTAAATTCATTTTGAGTTGAGTGTTTTTAAGACTGCAGGCACAGTATTTTGTGGATCATATATAGATAGTACCATATCATCTGCATATAGTGATATTTTCTGTTCAAGTCCTTCTCTGATAATCCCCTTTATCTCAGAAGCATTTCGAAAGTGAACTACCTATGGCTCAATGGTGATTTCAAATAGCAGAGGCGACAGGGGTCATCCTTGTCTAGTACCTCATTCTAGTTTGAAGTAGTCTGAAACAATGTTGTTAATATAAACGGAAGCTTCTGAACTGATATACAGTAGTTAGATCCATGCACATTTGTTGGGCAAAACCCAGATTTGTGCAATGTAGTGAATAGGTAGTCCCATTCAACCATATCATATGTTTTTTCAGCATTCAAAGATAAAAAGATCTCTGGGGTGTTAAACTTTGTGGGTCATGTACATTAAATAAGCATCAAAGATTGGAGGCTAAGTGTATGCCTTTAATAAACCCGGTTTGGTCTTGTGATATTCAAGAAGGACGCATTTTCTCAATGCTTCTAGCTACAACTTTGGAGAGTATCTTAACATCATTTTCAGAAGTGAGATTGGTCTGTATGATGCACATTGATACACCTTGTAACAAGTCCTTATTTTTCTTAGGAAAGATGGTAATTAATGCTTGGTGAAAATTTTGAGGTAGAATTTTATTGTCTCTAGCTTCCATGAATTTTGCTAATAAAAGGGGAGCTAACTTAATTGAAATTGTTTTATAAAATTTGGTTTTGCTTCCATCTTTGTTAATAATTACTGGAATTACATTGTGAACTTCCTGCTTGTGGATTTGTTGAGCTAAGATTTTATTAGCCTTCTCTCCATGTTCATAGTAATGAAGTTGCAATTTAAAAATGAGTTGTTGCATTTCTTTTGTTGTCAAGTGGTTGAATTCTGAATGCAAAGCCTTTCTTTTCCTATGAACTGCCTCATCTGGGAACCTGTCATGTTCTTGATCTATTCTGGTAACGTCATTGATTAACTCTGATGCCTTCTTGGTTTCCAATTTATTTTTGTGAGAGAGATATGACATAATCTGTCCTCTTAAAATGCCTTTCTCAGAATATTCCTGCAGAGACCTTTGAGGATGTATTTGTCTCTAAAAATGATTTGCTTTATATTAACTTTGTACAGTTCTCGTCACTTAATAAAAGTGGGTTAAGACGCTAACTGTTTTTGGCTATATGTTTTTCCTTGTTAGTGATATTATCTTAGTATGTATACTGTACATGAACTAGCATTGTCATTGCTGCTAGCTTCCCATAACATTTTCTCTGTCGCTGTCTGTCTCACTTCAAAAAGTGTCAAACACCATGGAATCTGCTAGGTCAACAGTTCGCTAGCTGCTCTGAGATGTACATGTATACTTGTCTTGGAATGGAAAGATAAGTTGAGCCAGATAAGATACTGTAAAGAAATATATAAGCACCTATGTCACTTGACTTTGAATTACTGTAAATTTTGTTTCGTAATACCAAAAGTGTTATCCATTTACAATAAAATAAACTCACCTGCAGGATTTTTACATCCAATGCATCCCTCATTTCTAAGTTAGCCACATAGCTGTCCCTCCCAAATGAATTCTTATTCATTCAGCTAATCAGAAATTCAGCCTAACTGAGAAGGAAGCTGGTCCATGAGTATGCAGTGTCAGAAACCAATTTTTGTTAGGCAGGGCTGTCTTCTGCTAAACAATCTTAGTGTACTGCAGTAAAGAAATGTGGCGCAACACCGTAAGAGTCCTAAGACACCACAGCTCATTAAAGCATACATCAATAGGCCACAAACTTGTGCTTTAACTGGTACCTGCTGATTTGCCATCCTTACTATACAATGGCAAGTGGGAGGAACTAAACTGATTGTACTAAAATTACTGTGCAGTTTCAGCTAGTGTTGCTAAGCATGTGTGTTTTTATCAAATAAAAATAAGCACAAGTTGTTTAATAAAATAAAACAAATTTCTTAATGCAAAATACTTTCACCTTAGGTATAGGCTTTATTTCAATAAACATGCAAAATAATAATAAAGATTAAATAAAGCTAATTTAACTGTAGCATGTGATGACAAAGATACTGAATTTTACTTCACGTAGTAATTTTACTTCATGTGATACTTTGATGCATTTTTTTCTGTCAAATTCTGTCTGCTAGTAGTAGGTCTTTAGAGGTTGATCAAGCAATCTTTCCATACAATCATTCTTTCAAAGAAAAACCTGAGTTACACAGGAATATTATATAATTTAATTTAATCTTATCAAAAACATATAGGTGGGATACCAAACAATATACTAGATGTGGTGTAGAGAAGCAGGCAGTCTAAATTCCGTATGAAGCCAGTAGGTAGAAGCCTCTAGGTTAAGGTAAGAATGAGTGTAGACTGAATGAATGCCCTTTGATATAGTGTGAAATCTGGAAAGCAACCATTGACCTAACAAAAATGTGACTCTGAGGCATGTTTACAGTATTTAATACTTTCAATACATCAGGTGAGAAAGGTTCAGTTTTGCAGAGCAGCTTTAGGAACTATTGATTTTCGTTAAATATTTGCTCATAGTTGTGAAGTGAGATTGCATTTAAGAATAAATATTGATACCTAGGTATGTAATTTGTAAAGCAGAAGTAATATCAATATCAGTTGATTTGATTCATGAAGACTGTTAAGAGAAAAAGTGCTTCTTTTATACTAAAATAACCCTATAACCAGAAACATATTCAGATTTTTAAAATAAACCAATAAACTAACCATTGTATGTGAAAGAATATTAAAAGTGTAAAGTGAAGCAGAATAGAAGTAATTAACCAGAGATTAGTTTAGGTTAGATTAGGTAGACTTTATTATCCCAGAGGGAGATTTTTTGCAGCAGGAAAGTTCAAAACATAAGAGATTCTTAAAAGAGTTCTTAAATCTGTTGCTCTTCACCCTCAGAATTTTAAATCTGCAGCCTGATAGCAATAGCTGAAATTAATTTAAAAGAACATGGCTATTGCCTGACAGAACTGAGTTAGTCTTCTTTCTAACCTGTTTCGGATACAGCTCAGTGACAGAGGTCTGTTGCAAATCAAAAATTTTGCTACTAAGTTTTATAATGTTGTTAAGATAGTTTAAATTCCAAATGCTGATGTTGCCAAACCAACATATAAAAGCAAGTGTAACAACAGATTCAGTTAAAGATTTATATAAAAAAGATGTTATTTTTTTACTGTAAATCTGTAGTCTGAATTATTAATGCCAGAGGTTTTAAGTTACAAGAATATTGGTTGGGTTATGAGAAATATTATTTATGGGATTTGCTTAATTTTCAGAATAGGATGGGTGATTTTTCAGTACAGTATATATATTTGCATATGTATCTATGCATGTTCAATATATGTATGCAAGTTGATTTTCAGATATATGTGGTTTCTTATAGTGCATTTCTCCTTCCTTGTCTTTTTATGTTTAAAGCCTATGTCTGTGTAAGCTTATTGTTCATCCTCAAACCAAATGATTTCCATATATGGGATAATAAAGTTGAGTGGCGATGAGGTGCAAATAATTGGAGCCTCCCAGCAAAAAAAAGTTACTAATTACTTTTACTCACTAAAAAACACACCACCCTGTTCTCTTTTTTATCAAATTCTAAAAAACAGCATATCCATCAGCAATATAAATTGCATTATATTCTAGTTAATTGTGGTTTGGCTCTATCAGTTAATCTGCTTTTTTGTTTTTTTCTAAATTTTCTGTCTTTTTTTAACTTCAAAAAGTGCTTAACACGGATTGTTAATTGGTATTGCAAGCTTAATGACAATATGCCACTGGGCAGCAGTGTTGGTTTTTGGAAAAACACAAGGCTTTGCACAGATAAAAAGAAATGTAGTGTAATCAATTTATCTCACTTGTGACACCGCTGAAGCAATCAACAGCGCTGCACCATATTTTTCCCCATTTCAATCTATGCTTATTATACCAAGGAATCAAACTGCCCCTGGCACTACTAACTCAATCCAAAAGGAGGGGAAACTGTCCATCCGCTCTTTAAATACTATTTGTGGGTAATCAGTCAACTTAAAACAGTAAAACTGGGTCCAATGGGAATGAAGGTTTAGAAACATTACTCTAAGATAAATGTTGTTATGCAGCAAGAGAATTAAATTGTTATACCAATGCGGCTGAGGAAAAAACCTAAAAGCTGCAGTTGCTACCTTTGATTTCATGCTGATTTTTTAACTTTGAGCGCTGATGAAATCATCTCATGCAGTGCACTGTCTAATAAGAATTTTGCACAAGGTCGTAGAGGGGCTTGGTAATATATATTAAATACCTTTCTAACGTGGTGTAGAATGTCCTACTTACTACAGCATTATTAACAAAAAATATCAACAAATAAAAAAACATGTGGCTGTGAGTTTTTTTTACTCTGAATTATAAATAAATCGAAATGTCCTTTCTTAGTGGATGTCTACTGACCTAGACATTCCACTCTGTCAAATTTCAGTTTTTTAACTAAATATTATTTTTGTTAATAAGTGAATGGTCAACTTTGCATTATGTATTAATATAATTTTGTATTAATAACTGAAAACCAAGCTAATACTGTAAAATCTGATTTCATCTGTAAAAAAAGGAGGCAACAAATGTGTCACATTAAGCCGCACGATCTATAGACTTAAACATTTGTAGTCAATCTATTCTTACATCTTACCAATGTTAGAATTTCCAGTACCTGGTGCCCATCCCAGTGGAATGTCAAATGCATTCAATTAATCTGACGATACTATGGCTGAATTTTTAGTAATTAGTGAATAATCTTTTTAAAACATTTGTTTTTCTTTGCACAACTGTGCTCCAGAGTTACTCAAACTTCATGTTAAAGACACCTAGGAATGCAATTTATGTTGTTTTGGCCTAAATTAACCTAAATAACCAAATATAAAATGAAACTGACTATACAGACACTTTGCATAATCTAATTAAAAAAATAAAAAATGAAGTAACATCAACAGAGCTTAGCTGCAGATGATCAATGCATGTGCTGCAAATGGTGTTTCAATCCCAATGATACCATTTGGTGTCTCAGAGGAGCTGCAACCAATGCATTCTAAAATGTTTAAGCCGTATGTTTGTTCATATACTGTATAAGTTGTTTCTTAATAACTCTGCAGGCTCATAAATTTGTTAAATTGTTGGTTCAATTCAAAGTCCAGGGAGCATGTATTCCCTTAACCAGCAAAAATATAAGAAAAACAAAAAAGAAAAATCTTCATAATTAGTGGACAAAAACATTTAAGAACCACTTTATAATGACATGCTACAATTTAGTGATCTCATTTACTGTACATTCTTATGTATATGTAGAGAAACATTTTAGTTTGATGGTCTTCTTCACAGTAAGAGGCTAATTGCTGGAACTTAAAAAAAATGTTAAATGGTGAATGCTAGTAGAGCACATTTAGAACTGTGTAATGAATATTATTGAATATTTTAATATAAAACCTCCACAAATGTTAATTTATTTAATGAGTCTGAAATAAATTGGATTTGTTTACAGTTTCTTCATTTTTCAGCTAACTGTTTCATACATTTAGACACATATTGTACTTTGGTAAGTGTGGATGCTGTGGATTTAGGGGTTTAGGATCAAGGATAAAAAAGAATTTTGAAAAGTGCGGTTATTGTAGCAACCCCAAACTGAACACATTATAATGCTTCATGTTGTTTTTTTTTTTTTGACTGGGTTTGAATGCATTGCTTTACTTGTGAGATTATTCACTAATCTGTTTAGCACATAGTGACTGTGAATGTTGTTAATGGTATGATATAGGAAAAGTTTAATTAACTAGTTGATGAATTTGAGTCTTTTGTCATTTTCAATTAAAATATAAATGAAAATGAAATTGGCTTGGT
This sequence comes from Polypterus bichir lapradei, assembly GCA_026402145.1. Taxonomy (NCBI): domain Eukaryota; kingdom Metazoa; phylum Chordata; class Cladistia; order Polypteriformes; family Polypteridae; genus Polypterus; species Polypterus bichir. The sequence goes on from JANRMT010062806.1 coordinate 75,344,496, forward strand.
CCCCCTCAACATGTTAGGTACAAACTATAATCTAAGATGAGATCACAGATAATGCTTAAGAATATCTACTTGCAACATTCTATATGCTATACTTTTGATCTATAAACTATAATGACCAGCTGCTGAAATCTTTATCAAATAAAGCTTGTAAGTATTCTACATCAACATTCTTGTGACTGTATTATCATTTAAGATGATAAACCTTACTCTTTCACCTTCAGGGAAACAGATGCAATTTCTACTTTTGTCTCTGTCTGTATGTATTCTTCTCTTATTCACATTTCTTCCTGTAGTTTCTTTGGTATCCCCCCTACATTCCAAATTTGGTTACTCTTCTGCTACTACTAAATTAACCTTGTATGAGTGTAGCTACTGAATGTATTGGTTATTGTGTGATCTGATGGAACTCTACCCAGCCTTGTGCTTAATGATCCAGCTCTGTAAAATGCATAAAGGGGTAGAAAGGACTGTTAGCCTGAATTTAGGCAGATATGCATTAAGTAATTTATCTGCTGCTCAATTTCCAATGTATGTGTGGTGGTTACTCTTTTCTAGGCTCCATTGTATATTTTCTCTGGGTACCGAAGTTTCTGGGATGGGTGGCTGCAACTGATACTCTATATCAGGGGTTCTTAACCTGACTAATGTGGACCCCATGGGTTTCAGGGGGTCCATGAGGGTCAGATAAAAATTAACATTTATATTCACTGTACAACCCGGTACTGTTGATTTAGAGAAGATGTAGTAGTAGTAGTAGTAGTAGTAAAGGTACTAGAAAACGTAGTATTAGTAGTAGATCTGTTTTAATTTGCACAAGAGGATTGTATTTCATAATTATAATGAGTGGCCACACATTTTGTATAAAAAACAATTGTTTTTTTAGATTGTTTACTTTAAAGTTTATTAATAATTTGTGTGTGTCATATACAGTATGTATGAGACAATCAAATCTCAATAAATAAAGTACATTATATTCATTGCCTGCAAAGTTGTGTTTATGTGAATATTTCTAGGGAAGGGGTCCATAGATTTCATCAGATTCTTAAAGGGGTCAGTGACTCAAAAAAAGTTAAGAATCACTGTTCTATACTGTAACAGTTGACTCAAGACAATACACTTATTTAAATTAGTATAAAGGAAATATTTATTTATTTTCTATAAATATTTTAACTTGTTTATCTTGTTTATTGATGTCAATGTTTTATTGAAATGAAATCAACTGAAGTCAGAATGATAACAAGTAACAATCCTCCAACTCCATGACTCCCAGACATCACCAATCCCACAAAATACTGACACATAAAAGAGACACCAAAGGGATATTGATGTCCACACAGACTGGGGAGAGAGGAATGACAGGCGCAGATTTTTAACTTGATTTTTTGTTCTGACAATGCAATGCAGTCACTAACAAATATCATAAATGTTCAAGTTTGCTTTAAATTAAATTTTAACATTAATGTTATGGAAGGTTGATTACTTTATATTTTTGTACATTGTTTTCTGCACTGCTTACATCTAGTTGTAAACAGGTTCCTCATTTAGCTTAAGAAGATCTTGACTTTGTTGAAGAGTGAACTTACCAAGATACCATAACTTTAGTACAAGGGTGCTAACCCTCGTTGACTCTGTTGTGTCTACACAAGAAAATAAGAACATAGCAAATTTGATAAACAAGTGGAGACCATTCAGTCTATCAAGCCTATTTCTTTAGCTAGTTGCTAAACTGTCCCAATACAGGCAGTCCCTGGGCTGTGTATGAGATAGGGGCTGTAGGTTTGTACTTAAGTTGAATTTGTATGTAAGTCGGAACAGGTACGTAAATTTAATAAATGCTATTGTTGACCGACTGTAACCAAGTGCTCTGCCAATGAATGATGGAGTTTCACCTCTCTCTGACCTTTTTATTATTTCTACTTTATTTTCAATGGTGATGATTTTTCTCTTCTTTACTGTATAACCAGCACTTGCATAAGATTTATGTTTCAGAGACATTGTTGAAGGGTGAAGACAAAAGATTAAGATGAGCTCTGCACAGCACTGTACACGCTATCACAGCAGGAAGGCACCAGTTGTCAACACGTCTGATGTACTGACAAGAGACAACTTCCTGCTATGTACGTAACAGTACAAGCACGCTTGCTATTGAGAATGAATGGGGGCATCGACGGGCGGTTCATCGATGGTGGATAGTGAATTGCCCCCATTCAATTGGCTGCCATCCGATGCGCACTACAATGCCACCCACCGCCGCCCCATTCACCCTTAATAGCCTCTGTTCAGCCACAACTGGGTCACCGCTTGCAGCATTACCTGCCGCCCACCGAGAATGAATGGGGCAGCCGTGTGTTGTGGGCGGGTAGTGAAACCAATGGCCGCCAGGAGCCACCCGAGGGACAATACATTGCGCGAGCAGCGAAATCGTCCCCGTCCAGCCTCCATCCAGCCACCATTTGCAGCATTACCCACCGCCCACCGAGAACGAATGGGGCAACTGTGTGTGGTGGGTGGACAATGAAACCGCTTGCCACCGGGAGCCGCCCGAGGGACACTACACTGCGCGAGCAGCAAAATCACCCCCCTGGGGACTACCTGTATCTCATCGAGAGTCTTTTTGAAGGTTTTCAAGGTGGCTACTTGACTAACATGTCTCGGTAGTTTGTTCCAGAATCCCCCAACTCTTTGCATAAAGATGTGTTTCCTGACTTCAGTTTTAAATGCACATCCCCTTATTTCTGCTGATGTCCTTGAGTATGTGATTCATCCTTAAACTGAAAGAATGTTGCTAGATCTACTTTATCAGTATCTTTGAGGATTTTAAATACCAGGATTAGGTCCAAATGCAATCTCATCTGCAAAAGACTAAACAGTTTTACTTCTCTGAGTCTGTCAGAGTAGGACATGTTCTTAAGTCCTGGGATGTACTTGCATGATCTCCTCTTCACAGCTTCAAGTGCTGCTATGTCTTTCGTATACCATGGTGACCAAAACTGTATACAATAGTTCAGATGCATTCTTACTAGTGTATTATATAGTCTAAGCATAACATCTCTTGACTTAAATTCAACAGTTTTAATGATATAACCTAACATTTTATTTGTGTTTTTAATTGTTTCTGTACCTTGCTTAGACATTGAAAAGGATTTAGGGTTATATGTTGACACAAAGGTTGCTTCCTGTATGACACTGTCTCCCATCTTGTATATACAATAGATTTTCATTTTGCTCATGTGTAGAACTTTGCACCTTTCTATATTAAACTGTATTTTCCATGTGTTCACCCAGTTCTAAAGGTTGTCCAGGTCTTTTTAAATTTTTCTTTTTTGCTGTGTCCTCATTGTCTGCCATCCCTACAATTTCACTGTCATCCTGTGAATTTCACAACTTTACTAACTGTACCAGAATGAGTGTCATTAATATAAATTAGAAAAAGTAATGGTCCAAGTACAGGCCCTGAGCGATTTCACTGATGACAATGTAGGCCAAATCCAAAAAACCTCTTTACTGCTGCCACTAGCCTACACTGGTTGGGTGGCAAGATGGATGCATCTACCCATTGTGCTTTCACCTTATCTATTAACGTGAAGCTGGATTCATCTGGCAAAGCAATACTTACCTAGTTCTTCAGTATTTACTGATTATATTCTTTAGTCCACTCTAACTACAGGTACATCTTGTTTTCTTCTGACAGAAGTGGCACTTGGTTTGCAAATCTACCTGTAAAAAGATACAATGTGTTGAGCATACTGATGTATGTCTTTCATCATCATTGTCATATCCAGCTTGTAATCACCTGATTGTAGCCTGCCTCTTAGTTGGTTCAAGTATGCCAGCTTCTGTTAGAGCTTTAATTCACAGTTCAATCTGTGAGTACAGATTACAGAAGGACCCTTGGCTGTGTATAGACTTGGTTAAAGAAAAGAAAATTGCAAATTAATTATACAAAGAGCCATAAATAGATGGAACACTTTCACTAACAGTATACTTGGAAGCAGCATTTTTACTTAACATTTTGTAGATCTATTTTTTAAAAGGAAGTTACAAAACTGATTTAATTATCTTTTAATACTCTTTTCTGCAAATTTCTGTATGTACTTGTCTTGATTAAGTAACATGCACTATACATTGTTTTCCTTTGATTTTCAATTAATGCATGACTTACTGTAGGTTGCCTTTTATAATGATATCCTTGCGTTTTGTTTCTATTGTGGTATCTCTTTATATATTGTTTGTTTACCATGAAAAATCAAGTGCTTGAACTGTCAATTACAGTGCAGCAAAATATGCCAAAACAATAACTTTTCTTTTGAACTTGTCAAGTTCTCAGCTATTAGACATGCTAGATAAAACTGTAGACAATGCAGCCATAGTGCACATTTAAATTGCTAAATAAACGCGTATTCTTCTGTGTTTCCTCTGTGTAGCAAAATTGTTTAGAACACATTATAATTACAGTACACAGATAACCTGTCTAATTTATTTTAAATAAAGTAAAATGCAAATTTACCCTTTGAGTTTTCAACAATGTCTCCCCACTTGCTTGTATTGCAGTGGAAATATGCTAGCACTAATGACAGCATTTAAAGGCTTGTTGTTTCAAAGTAACATGGTGAGAAATATATACTATACATTTCAGCATACTGTATGCTGGTGTGGAGAAATGTTTTTATTCCTTAAAGTTCATAAATAGCATTTGTTTATAATAATGCATTCAGTCAGTCATTATCCAACCTGCTATATCCTATCACAGGGTCACGGGGGTGCCAATCCCAGCCAGCAAAGGGCGCGAGGCAGGAACAAATCCCAGGCAGGGTTCACACACACACACCAAGCACACACTAGGGACAATTTAGGATCGCCAGTGCACCTAACCTGCATGTCTTTGGACTGTGGGAGGAAACCGGAGCACCCGGAGGAAACCCACGCAGACACAGGGAGAACATGCGAACTCCACACAGGGAGGATCCAGGAAGCGAACCCAGGTTTTCTAACTGCGAGGCAGCACTACCACTGTGCCACCTTGCTGCCCATATAAAGCATTCAACAGACTATAAAATAATTTTATAGGTAAATGTTTCAAATTCTAAATCAGTACTGGTCAAAATAAATAAATGTCTTTCCAAAGATATCTCATTCAGTCACTTATACATTTTCACTCCACATTTACCACTGAGTGTCATGGATAAGAGATAGAATAGGCCACTCTACCTCAGACAAAAGGAACTGCCAGTTCCTTCAAGGGTAACCAAGTGATATAAATCCTCCAGCATATCCTGGGTTGGGCTTACTAAACAAAATAATCTTAAAGTACTGTAAATTAATCTTCATGCGTTTTTTTAATATACACCAACTAAGTGTGACATCCTTTAGGATTAAACAAAACATTTATAAGCAGATGGCTTTACAGTAAAATGTATGACAATTTATAGTACTTGCAGAACTCTGCTCTGTTTTAATAATATATCAGTAATACATGCAGATGTTTATTTTTATCGAAGCCCATGTCAAAAGTAGAAGCACCTAATTGGTATAGTTTTAATTATTTTTTCTTGTCCCAATAATAAGAGGGAATCTACTTTTAAGGAAAGCCAGTGGGCTGCGTAGAGTAATTATGTTGTTAATTAATGTTTTTTTCTTAATTTGGTAAATAGCTTGTTTCTGGGTTCCTTCATGGCACCATTATCTTATCAATCTTCTAGTGACTCTGAATAGGTACAGTAAGTAATAGTATCTATATATCTAAATTAAAAAATACTGCAAAAATAATGTATAAAAAATACATAATAAATTCTTCTATTGAATGTATATGGCACAGAATTAAGATCAGATTCAAATTTAGATTGCGTTGAGTTTTAATGACTTACATGTGGCATTAGTGTGTTTGCCTATATAGTATTCACATATGTGATCAGAGCCCTGGCACACTGGACTGTTTCCGCATTTAAAATATGTGCCATCTGGTGGACATGTTTATCTGTGCTCTGTGACAGACTGGCATGCTGCTCAGAGTGAGTTCCAGCTTTTTTGCTGGATACTTTATTAATTTCTAGTATTTGAATTAGATAAATTAGCTATTACTTAACAAAACAAGTTCAATAGACTGAATGGAAAAAAACCTATTATTGTCTTATAATCTTATGAATATTCATATTCATTTATACAAGGCATTGGATATGTTTCTTTCATAATATAAGTAGTAGAAGAGGTTATGCTAAATTTGCCAAATGAGACAATAAAAAAGCCCATAACTTCTGCCATCAAATCTGTCATTTAATTCAAATTGCAGTCTTTATTTAACAGTGTCCAGCATTTTAAGTCTTCATTATAGTGTAGGGGCATTTTCCAAAAGGTTATGTTCCCTGCCTTGTCAGCGACCCTAGAGTCATAGTCAGTCAGAAGTATCCCAAACTAAATCTGAAAAATACTTTTGGGAGTTCAGGCTTGAATTGATAACAGAATGACTTAAACTGCATTTGCAATGCTTAAATGTCTTCCAGACTACCTCTACATATTTTTTTTAATGAAAAAGTTTATACAGCTCCTTCAGAAAGTATGATAATGAATGAAAATTTTTTTTTGCAAATTTATACACACACACACCCATTCGCATTATATACTGTAACGGAAAGTTATATCAGCCAGGGATGAGTCAACCAAGTATGAGCTGGCATTACATTACCAGGACTATATAAATGGCAAGCCTGAAAAGTCGCATGCTGTTCCAGCGGTCCAGCAGTCCTTTTATGGAAAGTTCGCCACCTCAAAGAGGCATATAAAGAGCAGAGAATCCATCCATTGTGGTGCTCAGTGCCGATGATACAATACGTGTATAATTTATGTTCTAAACTCTGTCACATCATTTTATGTTGATCTAAAACAAAGGAACGGTGGCAATTATTAAATAAATAAGATGCAGTAATGCTTGTTGAATTTAAAAGTTATGTATTTAACTCTTCTGTACATTATAAAACAATGACAACTGGCCCCAAATAGCAGATGTCACTGAGTGTCTATGTAACTTATCAAAATGCATTTAAAACTGAATTGTCTAATGCAGAACAAATTTCCCCATGAGAACTAGGCATTGTTTACTCTCTATGCTGCCTCATGAATCTGCTGTGCTATAAGTGAGTGTCTGTTAAATATGCATTGGTTTCTGCTCTTGAAATTCCCATTGATATTGATGATATAAAACTGATGGAATTTGCTTAAAGTTATACTTGACTGTGAACTCAAAAGTTTTATGAGCAGTTGACCTTCAAAAAAAGAGCAAAAATCGCACAAAATGTGCATTGCTCCAGTCATACACACTTACAAAAATGAAGAAAAAACAAGAACTCTTCTGGGATGTCTGCCAAGGAGGATAGATTGAGAAAGGCTGTGTATGTCTGTACTGAGATGAAAGGGTTTTGCATGAACTCCTCATTGAACAAAGCAAGTTATTTTCTTGAAATCCTCTTTTCTTCTTAAGCTCAACAAGACTCTCATACTTTCACTAAATCTGTAACAGCAGATGGAACTGTTGGGCTGCAGAGAAAAGATATTTAATTTAAAGCTTGTTATTACATCTACTGCGATAGACACTAAAAGGGAAAAAAATAAAACAGATGTCACCGACTAAATATTTTCTTGTTTAATAAGAGCAACCACTGAACTGGGCCAGTTATTACATCCCTGAAACATTCAAATCCCCCATGCATTGGCTTAAACTAAGGCTCTGTTCATCAAAGCTGTCTGCACTATGTGGCAAAGTGGTTAAACTCTGAATGATACCAAAAGGATCATTAGTTCCCGTTCCAGCTAAAGCCACTTGCCTTTAGCATACAAGTACTCATTTTAGAAATAGTATAAGATTAAAGGCTGTGTGTTTCTTGATGGTTTTCAGTATACACTCCCTTGAAAACCATTTTTATTATTGTTTGGCTGCTTTGCTTACTAAGGGACCTTTCATATCTCACGTTAACTAAGGTAAAAGAAAAGAATTTCTTCAAAATTTGCCTTTGCAACCAACCATAATATGAACACCATATTATCTGTTGGATTCTATAAAAAGGAATTTTTCTACATTTCACAATGTAAAACTGTAACACTGTATCACAAATCTGGACTGTTAAATAAGTGTGCTGTATTTCACAATCATTATGGAAAAAATGATATAGTCAACACAAGAGTTAAATTAACTTTATGCTTCTATAGTAATTATTTTTTAATTAGCATCCAAACCTTTTATATCATTGTTGCTACAAAAAAGATCAAAATTATGAGCACTTTTCAACAAAAAATAACATTTTCCTATTTTTAGTTAATCAATCCTACTTTCATCTTACAATACTGACTTCACTTTATGCTACAACGTACAGATTTCCTTGATTTAACACATTTTATTATTTTTCTCCTGATTATATTCACAGCAGAAATTCTTGTATTGTTTGACTTCAGTCTTGCTTTGAATAATAATACTTTCTGTTATGTATTTCTAATTTTAAAACCTAGCTCAGCAGATCTGAGCAGCTTCAAGGGTATTACCTGATGTCTGACAAATTAAGACATTTATCCATGACAATAAACAGATATTTTGTATGGAGTCAGCTGTAGGTCATGCTAAATAGAAGTTTTCCCAAAGCACCTGCCTACTTAACTGTCTCCTAAATGAGCACTACACCACCACAACAATAAAGAGAAACTTGATTAGGCAATGTTGGCACAGTGGTAGTGCTGCTGCCTCACAGTTAGGAGACCTGGGTTTGCTTCCCGGGTCCTCCCTGCGTGGAGTTTGCATGTTCTCCCCGTTTCTGCCGGGTCCTCTGGTTTCCTTCCACAGTCCAAAGACATGCCGTTTATGTGCATTGGCGATCCTAAGTTGTTCTTGGTGTGTGCCCTGTGCTGGCTGGGATTGGCTCCAGCAGACTCCTGTGTTAAGATATAGAGGGTTGGATAATGGATGGATGATTAGGCAACAGTCTTAAATAAAAATGTGGGGCAAAACATTGCACTGAAGCACTCTTAAAAATAATAAACACAATATTACAACTTTAGTATCTGGCTATTCAACCAAGGAAAATTAGAAGAATTCACATTTTGGGTTGTATTTACCAAAAAGAGTTAATCTTAGTGATTAATGAGTTACTCTATGACACATATTTGTAATGTACACGCTACATTTTTGTACATTTCCCAAATCCCCTCTTAATCAATATGTGTCCAACTGCAAATAGGATAGTTTTAGCCTCTAACACATTCACACACCTCACCTCAACCCCCCACTTTGCCTTCTGGAGACATTCCCCTTGAGTGATGATATGTTAACTCCCACATTACATGCCCCTCATGTCAATTTCAGGTTGGTTTAGCTACACTTTCAGAAGGACTCTGGAGCTTTGAAGCCTGTGTACTGCACATTACAGAAACTTGTAACCTATCAAGGACTTCAAAATCTGAACCCAGAACAAGTCACTACTACAGAATGAACCTGTCTATTGTTTTTTTTCTTTATATATATGAAGTATGGGAAAAATGGAATGCATAATGAAAATAAAATGTAAATGTCATCACATTTTAATGTAATAAATCACAAGAACTATGTACCAAACATTATTTGTACTTTAAGGCAGCATAGTCCAAAACACTATAAGGTTTATTTTGTCCACTGTCTCTGCTGCTACAAATACAATAGGCCATTATTAATTTATTTAATAGACAATTTCCTTAATAGAAATCAGATAAACCATGTAATGTGTACCAATAGTAAAGCCAAGGATTCTACGCCCCAGCCCTTAAAAAGTCCTTGCAACTATTAATTTTCTGGTTTGGTGTTACATGTATTACTACTGTGTACTGAGCTATTACTGCAGTATACTATTTCATAATGGTCAGTACTATATTTCGTTTGTTTAATCTGATGGTTCTCAAGAACTAACAATGCCTATCAAGATATAATGCTCCTTTCTAAAAATCTTATCATACTATGAAAATAAAAGGCGCTGCACACCTTTAATTTTAAATCACTGCTACAATGCATTCTGTATTACCAAAAATAACTGTTGAAGGTGTACTCCCGAAGAAAGATACCCTCACCCTCAGACACCCAAGAGGCTCCTCTGTCGACTTGTTTGGCTATGACTTTCTCTGCTCCTGTGCAGCTTCACAAATCATTTTTGCATTGTGGGTCGTGGTACTGGCTCACAACTTCGCTGCAAGTCCAAAGAGAAGCTTATTACACTCTCATTCATTCTGGAAGGATGGAACACTTTTGCCTATTTATGTCAAACTTGTCTTTGCATAAACTTTCCATCTTCCATGGTGAAAGGGAAGGTCTACAGGACAATAGTGAGACCAGCTATGTTATATGGGTTGGAGATGGTGGCACTGACCAGAAAGTAGGAGACAGAGCTGGAGCTGGCAGAGTTAAAGATGTTAAGATTTGCACTGGGTGTGGCAAGGATGGACAGGATTAGAAATGAGTACATCAGAGGGTCAGCTAAGGTTGAATGGTTGGGAAACAAAGTCAGAGAGGTGAGATTGCAATGTTTTGGACATGTGCAGAGGAGAGATGCTGAGTATATTGGGAAAAGGATGTTAACGATAGAGCTGCCAGGAAACAGTAAAAGAGGAAGGCCTAAGAGAAGGTTTATAGATGTGGTGAGAGAGGACATGCAGTTGATGGGTGTAACAGAGCAAGATGCAGAAGACAGGACGATAGATATGGAAGAAGACGATCTGCTGTGGCAACTCCTAATGACAGCAGCCAAATGAATAACTGTACAATACTACTCTCAACATAAAAATCTACCTTTATGTATGCGAAGATATACAGCTACTTGTTGCAGGTAATAATACAACAGAAATTAATATGTAAATTTACCTTTAAAGTCAACATTGTAAGTCTTACTTTTAAGTATTACTTTCAAAAAGCAAAGTTTGTGGCTTTTGAACTGCATGACCTGTATAACACCATATCATCATGTTTAAGTATATGTTTAGTTCTGAGGCTTGGCAATGTCTATTGACCGGTTTATACTTCATACTTAGAATGCATCATGGCTGCCATGTGTTCCCAGCCTGCATCTTCTGTGCATGTCCTCAGAAATTAACATGATGTGTGTGCGAGTTGCAGTACCAGCAAAAAATTGGGAGTGCAGCATTTTCAAGTTGGAACATGACATCAGAGTCTCTGTTTACTATGAACATGTGACAGCAAGCCACTTTGCAGATCCTACAGGATCAATGTGCAGGCTTCAACGTTTGAAGAATGGTTTGATGCTGCGAAGAAAATCATCAGACTTAAATGCTGTTCATCTGTTTCTCGCATAGGTAACACAATTGTCATATATTCCTCATCATAATGATGTGATACATTTCAAATGTCTCACGAACCGTCTTCTGTTTTTTTTTAACTGCATCAGAATGTAGAATGAGCCACAGAGGAAAAAAAATTAGGGAAACAGTGAAATGTTTAGTTATTAAAGCAGAACGTCATCTTAAAACCATCTCACTTGTTAATTACTGCATTCTTCTGGGACTTCCTCCAGCACTGACAGCAGCGGCAAGCAGTGACTCTCTGCATATTTATAATCCTTAGATTTATAGTTAATATCACTTTCATGATGAAATGTATTAAAGCATGTATGTTACATTTTACAGATAAATCGTTAACTTCATTTAAGTAATACTGTTAATAACAACACATGTGGGAGCAGCACGGTGGTGGGGCAGTAGTGCTGCTGCCTCGCAGGGAGTTATTTCCTTGGTGTTCCCTGCCTGGAGTATGCATGTTTTCCTGGTGGGTTTCCACAGTGTCCTCTTGTTTGCTTCCAAAGACATATTTGGGGATTTGGATCATTTTTGCCTCGTGCCCAATGCTAGCTGGAATGGGCACGTCCCTGGGTTGATGGATTTAATCATTAAACATAAAACATTCATCATTTTCAGAGATATTGTGGCAAAGTGTCCTGAAAATTTAATGCACCAGAAAAAGGGATTGGTGGGGCACATGGACAACAGCACTGATCAATAGGGTAGCAGACAAGTAAAGAAGGGGAGGTGTTCTGGACAGGAAAATATCAGTATGATATGAAGTGTATAGAGTGAGGACAAGGATAGTTTGGCAAAGCTCAAGTTAGACATGGTTAGCAAGTGTAGTAAAGCTTGCATGTGGATGCCAGGTGCTGTGGCTGTAAGTGTAGGTGTTGTTTTGTTAGAAGCAAAAAGGGAGGGAGAGAGAGAAGTTGAGAAGCCAGAACTGACGACATCCCTTGGTCAGTTCAAACACTAGGGCAGGTAGGGATTCCCCATGGCCAGAACTGAGAAAGGCTTGACATTGAGCATAGTTCACAATATTTTATTTATTTTTACCAGTTGCTTCCTTTACAATACTTATTCTCTCCAGTTTTGAATCTCACTCCTTAATTAAAAAGTTCCTCTGGTGGTTGTTTACATTTGCCTTTCACATGTCTTCTTACCTCTACCTACTAAGAGGTCACAACATTACAATTTCAAAGAGAAAACAACCCCAAAATTAAAAATGTTCAGTTAATTTAATGGTCAACATAAATATGCAGCCTGTAAATGTTATTGCTATTTGTAATATGGTAAATGCAAAACACTGCTCAATGTTAGAAATGTGCTGTCTGTCAATGCCTTTCAAGGTAAAATCATAGTAATTAATTTAAAAAATAGAATCTTTAACATACAACTGATGAAAAACCTGAAAAGAAATGCATGAGTGAACGAAGTAAACAAATAAAAATTGTAAACATGGAATAGTAGTAATACTATAGCACTATATTGATTCCACTCACTGAGTCCTGTTTCAATTTGCATATTGTTTTCATCTAAACTTTTGTAAACTTTGTAACGGTACACGATTACAGGTCAAAGGATTGATTAATGCTTCCATTTTCAAAGAAGGTCCTACAGGAGAAATTATATTTATGACCATAGTTCCCATTATTGCTACTAATTAGCTGTTTTATTTCAAAATAATACCGTTTCCTGTAAACTTTTGTTTTGCAATGACCATCAACAAACCCCAATGTCAATCACACGGTAAAACAGGAACTCCTCAATTTCAGGAATGTTTTACTCATGGGAAATTGTGTGTAGCATATCCATGAGTAAGAAACTGCAGTGAACTAATAACATTAGCCCCAGGCAAAATGTTGCCTTAGAATATTTATAACATAACTAGTACAAAATAAACATTATATCATAACACAAAATTTAAATAAATTATATGCAGTAAAAGCATTATTTCTTATGCAAATAAATGAAAAGTGACAGACACCACAAAAAACAACTATGCATTTTTAAAGAAAAGTGTATTCTTATTTTACAGGACAACAGAATATTATTGGTTTCTAGGAAATCTGGCAGCTTTTCTAACAGTATGAGAAAACACAAGTGGGATGAACAGCAAAGAGAAGAATTGAGAAATAGTTACAACTCTATTTCAGACTTAAGGTCACCACCTCATAATTTGTAAATGGTTTGTGTATTTATTTAATTTATATAATCTGTTGCTTTTTCACAATTCTGAAATGAAGATGAATATATAAATTTCATTATGTATTAACATTTCCCCCACTCCTTCACAATGTGCATGATGTATTTATTTCTCAAAATCTCAAGCACAATAAATGGCAAAATGATAAAAAAAAAATATATATATATTTAAACGGTAATGATGATGGCTTGCCTAGTCTGGTATACAACCAATGCTTGAAGATTACATAATATTATGTTAGTCACAAAAATGCACAAAACGGTCTGATAAAACACAACATACAAGTCTACTGCCCGTCTTCTTTTCTGAACCAGCCACCCACCTTCTTTCCCATTATTTTTAATGAAGATGACTAGAAGATGTGCATTTACTTCAGGATCTAAATACTGTAGAAAGAATTGTTTTTCTCAAAGACTGAGAAAGAAACTCAAAAACTCTTCAGAGCATATAACTAGTTTTTTTTAAATCAGAGAGCTTGGAATTAAGTAAAATATAGAAATGAATTGCAGAAGGTTTTTAACTTGCAAAATTTTACTTAGTAACCAGAGGCAATAAACAAATAAATAAAATTAATTAATTTAAACAGAAACAGGGCAAAAACATGAAAATAATAATATAAAAAAATGAACCTCCAACAACTCTGTCTAGGAATGCTAGTTCACTGGTTGAATTCATATTTTGGACAAAACAGCTTGCATCACTGTAAAGAGGTTTTTCATCTTGTATCATGAGAACAGACCTTAGTTTTCAATATGGCGATGCAATGCATTTAAAATGTAGACAAAAAGGTAAAAAGCAAAAAGTGAAATAAAATGTTTATCAGACAGCCTTGGTGTCACAATCACTCCTAACCTATTAACAGCTGTGTTTGGTGTACAACCAGATAGCTTTAAAGTGAAGAAGGACAAACACACTGTCATTTCCTTTACTACATTACGTAGGCTTATCTTGCTAAACTGGAAGAATCCCACCCCACCACTCTTAAATCAGTGGGTAAGTGATGTTCTATACTACTTGAAACTGGATAAAAATCATATTCTCACTTAAGAGGATCTGTTCACAACTTTTTTAAAATATGGCAGGATCTAATCAACATTTTAGAATAAGCTTCCATTTCGGTTGAAAAGGATACCCTTCTTTTCTTGCTCCTTTTATAGAGTACCAGTGTTTGCTGGCTCCTTTCTTTGTCTTTGGTGAGGGTTGAATTTTGCTTTGATTTGTTACATTTGTCTTGACTGTATGGAATGTTATCTGTTTCTAATTAAAATCAATAAAAATATAAAAAGAGTATTTTAAATTATCATGATGTCAATTTAATATGTCTGGAAAAGACTGCTGACCACTGCAGTTGTCACAACAGTTAGCAAGTTTAAGAAGGACTTGGTGATTGACATGTTGAGTATGGAGCATATATATATTGAAGAATCTGTTCTGCTATACTTTACTTACTGGGTTTTGGGAATGACTGATAAATTACTAATTCATTTTAAGATAATATTGAAAATGTTTTTAGTGCTATATTTCAGCCAAGGTTTATTCCTGACTAATATGGCACTGGCCTCAGCTTTTATATTGAGCTTCACCATATGGTTCCAGCAGAGGTTCATTGTGATTATTATGAAGTGCATTTCTTTTGCAAGTATCATTTTTGATCCTTGCCTGCACTTGGTATTTGCTGAAATTCTTCTTTTTTTCCCATGCTTTTACCATTGCCTTTTAACAGAATGCTGAACTTAAGGGGCTATTTATATTGATTTACATATTGAAAGAGGCATAATTCTGGGAGGAGTCGGGGTGGGGCACCAGACATGTACATGTGTGTTACATTTCATGCTGATCAGGATATATGTAGCGGAAGAATGAGAAAGTTGCCGTACACACAGATTAATGCATCTGGATTATTTTGTGTGTACACACATTTCTGTTTTTGTCTGTACGCCATGTTTTAGTGTGAATTCTACACACAGCATACATGAGGCCCCTGGTCTAGTCTTTTATTGTATTTTGTATTTCTTTGACTATTTTCTGTTGCAGTATTCACAACATAATGGGGAACGCATCCCTGACGATACCTTCCTCCAAGTCAGCTTATATAGTGTTCCAAATTTACCGCTAACACATATCCCAGTGACATCACTTGTCCACAACATGGTCAGATCTGTCACACCAAGTGACCGCACCCCCATGACATTATGACATGGGGGCCTTCCTTAGTTGCCTTAGGCAATAAATATAAAATGACTGTAATACCCGATGTTAATTTTCTGCATAATGAACTGCAATATATTACAGCTGCATTATTTGGTGCGATCGTAACTATTAAAAACAACAACAACCCACTTGTATCTTTAACCAATGATATCAAGTATGTTACCTTAATATTTGTTAATTGTTTAATTTTTTAATGATCTGTTACTAACCATTTTAGTTTTTAATAACTTTGTTTTGTTAATTGAACCCAGTTGCACATGGCCTACCAATTACACAGGGGGGTTGCTGATTGATCATGCTAACCCAATTTAGGCCTTTCAAAAGCCCAGTCCGTATTACATTTTACTTTTTGTTTTTGATGTTCTCTCTCTGTTTAAGGTACACCTCCCTAACAATCCACTTTATGTGTTTATTTTAATTAGAGTTCCTTCAAAACAAATTATTTCAGAATTAAAAAACTATTTAATATGTTTTTAAAGAGTTAATTCTGTATTTTTAAAAGACTCTAACAATTATGTTGTTTGGGAATTTTATTATAATTACAATATAAGTATTTAGCTTGCTTCTTCCATCTAGAGTATTTTTTCTTTTGAGTGTTGATTGTTTCTCTTGGGCAATTTGTGCTTTAATTTTAGTTTTTAATTAATAAACTATCACATATTTTTTAAGTTAATCCTTTCTACTCCTACTAATCATAATAAATCATATGAATTTCTGCGGTAGATACATTTTGCTTCTTTATCATAAACAGGAAACATAATGAAATCTTCACAGTATACTGTAAGATTAAATGTCTGACATTACAAGATGAAATTTAAGTTAGATAAATACTTTTTTGTCATTGTTCCCCTTGGTATCCTTTTTCATGTACATAACAGTAATGAATTTGGTGAAACTGTCATAATGGTTCCTTGATAGTAATATCTCTTAATTCCTCTCCTATTTAATTTTTCTTCTGATTCCACTGTCATCTATGTCATATTCACCCATGGGATCTACCATTGCTTAGTCTCTGGCCTAAATGCTCAAACCTACACCCCAGGACAGACACAAAAGTGACTTATCTAAGTAGGTAAATTAGACATTGTGCAGTCTCAATATCAGGGACAGCTTGAAGGAAATTTCTATACATATTATTGCAGATCATAGAGAGCATATTTCTCTTTGGTGTTTCGCACAAAAAGGTCCCCCTTGAAGATTAATGCAAGTTGTAAGGAGAATGCCATATTGAACAGTGGGGACACATCAAAATTCTGCCACCCTACACTCTAGAAAATAATAATTCATTAATGGCACTTTATGGTTCTTTACTGGGTTCTATTGTTCCTTGTAGAACTATTGCTTGACAAAGCACAATTTCATTATGGGGATTCTTTGCATATGAAGTTGGTAATCTGTGCTTTTAATGTATAGTAGGCTACCTAGCAGGACACTAACAGATTAAGTAAACCTGGAATTGAGAGAGTGTGATTGTGTGCAGCAAGAGTCCTTTTAAAATCATAAACCCATTGGTATTTCACAAATATGTAACTTTTCATGGCTATTTACTATATGGAATCTGTTGTAGATCTAAATGAATAAAAATTCTTTCTGGAAACTTAATGTTTATGGGTCTTTTTGAAACTAAAAATGTTTTCCCCTATGTCATTGCTCTTTAGAACCATTCTAGCATCTTTATTTTAAAAGTGTGAGACCTTTTGGAGTTTTGAACCCCAAACAATCTAACAAGACCAATAACATATTTGTAATATTCCTTTAGTGAATTTTCATTCTCTATAGGAACTAATGCAAGCCTGAGTGCTATCATTTTTACCTGGTACTGTTAACATGAATTTGTTAAAACAAGTTACCTATTGAAGTAGGAAAAATATTGATAATAAATCTGAATCAAAGCTAAGAAGCGGAGAGCAATATTTTGTTGTGGAAACCCTGAAAACATCAAGTAAGTCTGTATAATTTTATCTTATTTAATTTCCACAGACTACCACTCACACCATTCTGAAGAACAAATATTAAAAATGTGTTTAAAAACACAGAGGCACAAGTATTAATAGCAGGCAATCTCCTTCAGAAGACATTACTGGCAAAAATATATTTTATTTGCCAAGCCCCAAGACAGAAAATTCTGTACTAATCGCATCTTCTAATTCCAGTACAGCAGATGTTTGTTATACAGTTTTAGAGCTATTTTTATTTGCTGTGCCTATTTATTTTCATTTTGAATCTTAGACGGATATTTTGCCAGGAAATAACACTTTTTAGGACAATTTTTCTCTTAGGCAAAAATATCCCATTTATCTACAAAATGTCTGGAAATGAATATATGCCAACACTGTTTTGTAAACTGATCACCTGCTGAAAGATACAGCATATTTTTCAGAGTCACATTTAAGGATTCATTTAAGAGATCTTTCTGCAGTTGACTGCTTCCATTCATTAACTAATCATTATTCTGGACTGCTGTTTCTGGAATTGTGTTATGTTGACTAGAACTCCTGCAATCTAATACCACCAACAGATAGATAGATAGATAGATAGATAGATAGATAGATAGATAGATAGAGCTTTAATTGTCCCCAGGGGAAATTTGGCTTTTTCAACAGCTCTTTAAATAAATACATACATAAATAGTGAGATAAATAAATAAATAAGTAAATAGTATGCCTCTTTAAATATTAAATAAATTATAATCAAAAGGCGAAGAAGACAACCATACTAGCAGGTATGTGTTTTCCTGATAATCCATTATGTGAACATACTGCAGTACTATTTTTTTTTTATATTAAAACGAATAACTATGTAAACTTTCAGAAACTATTCCTCTCTTATTCTATAGTCTGGTCTTTTACATTTTTGTCATGTCAAGCAGTGGGTAGAAGAATTAAAAAAAAGGCTGCATGAGTGGAGTAAAAGTGTATCAAAATGTAAACATTTTATAATATTAGGAGAATTAGTTCCTTTTTAGGTGTCACCCCCACTGGTTAATGTACATTTTTATAAAATGTAATTCCTCATCCTACTTTATTATCCTCAAAAGAATATGTGGTGCAGAGATGCAATGTGTAGATATTGAGAAGAAAATCTTAATTCTTAAAATGAGCACAAAATATTTTTCATTTTAAAAATGTGTATAATAGCCTCTTGTGTAGAATATCATGATTAACAGATGGTGTTTAATTGTTTTTAAGTGATAATATTCAGTGACCAATGTAGGCTTGAGTTTTGTTCCCCTCTTTTGTTTATATACATGTTATGTATAACAGCATATTGTTTGTGCATATGGCAGTAGCTTTTACGTAATCATTGAATATTATTTTAAGGATTCTTAGCCAAAAAGCACTGAACCTAGCCCTTGAATTTGGTAATAAACTTAATTAGTCACTTATAAGCCTTATCTATGAATTAATTCAAATGAATATACCATACAATTTGATTTAATTGTTCAGCCTAGCTACTGGCTTAATTTTAATTTTATTGCAGTTCTTCTTCTTCTTTCGGCTGCTCCCGTTAGGGGTCACCAAAACGGATCATCTTTTTCCATATCTTTCAGTCCTTTGCATCTTGTTCTGTTATACCTTTCACCTGCATGTCCTCTCTCACCACATCCATAAACCTCCTCTTAGGCCTTCCTCTTTTCCTCTTCCCTGGCAGCTCTATCCTTAGCATCCTTCTCCCAATATACTCAGCATCTCTCCTCTGCACATGTCCAAACCAACTCAATCTCGCCTCTCTGACTTTGTCACCCAACCGTCCAACTTGAGCTGACCCTCTAATGTACTAATTTCTAATCCTGTCCATCCTTGTCACCCCCAATGCAAATCTTAGCATCTTTAACTCTGCCACCTCCAGTTGTCTCCTGCTTTCTGGTCAGTGCCACCACATATACAACCCATATAACACAGCTGGTGTCACTACCATCCTGTAGACCTTCCCATTCACTCTTGCTGATATCCGCCTGTCATAAATAACTCCTGACACTCTTCTCCACCCATTCCACCCTGCCTGCACTCTTCTTTTCACCTCTCTTTCACAATCCTGATTACTCTGTACTGTTGATCCCAAGTGTTTAAACTCATCCACCTTCGCCAATTCTACTCCTTGCATCCTCACCATTCCACTGACCTCCCTCTCATTTACACAGATGTACAGTATTCTGTCTTGTCCCTACTGACCTTTATTCCTCTTCTCTCTAGAGCATATCTCCACCTCTCTAGGGTATCCTCAGCCTGCTTCCTACTAACGCTACAGATCACAATGTCATCAGCAAACATCATAGTCCGCGGGGATTCCTGTCTAATCTTGTCTGTCAACCTGTCCATCACCATCACTAAGAGCTGGTCCCTGATGTAATCCCACCTCCACCCTGAATGCATCCGTCACTCCTACTGCAGACCTCACCACTGTCACACTTCCCTCTTACATATCCTATGCATCTCTTACATACTTCTCTACCACTCCTGACTTCCACATACAATACCACAACTCCTCTCGAGGCACCCTGTCATATGCTTTCTCCAGGTCCACAAAGACGCAATGCAACTCCTTCTGGCCTTCTCTATACTTTTCCATTAACACCCTCAGAGCAAACATTGCATCTGTGGTGCTCTTTCCTAGCATGAAGCCATACTGCTGCTCACTAATCATCACCTCCCTTCTTAACCTAGCTTCCGCTACTCTTACCCATAACTTCATGCTGTGGCTTATCAATTTTATCCCCCTGTAGTTACTACAGTCCTGCACACCCCCCTTATTCTTAAATATTTTCACCAGTACACTTCTTCTCCACTCCTCAGGCATCCTCTCACTTTCCAAGATTCCATTAAACAATCTGGTTAAAAACTCCACTGCCATCTCTCCTAAACACCTCCATGCTTCCACAAGTATGTCATCTAGACCAACGGCTTTTCCGTTCTTCATCCTCTTCATAGCTGTCCTTACTTCCTCCATGCTAATCCCTTCACTATCTCCACATCATCCAACCTCTTCTCTCTCCTCACTTGTGAGTACGTTTCCATCTTTATCCTTTATTACCCTAACCTGCTGCACATCTTTCCCAGCTCGGTCCCTCTGTCTAGCCAACCGGTACAGGTCCTTTTCTCCCTCATTTGTGTCTAACCTCTCAAACAAATTATCATATGCCTTTTCTTTAGCCTTCACCACCTCTCTCTCTCTTCACCTTGCATCTTATCTCCTTGTGCTCTTGTCTACTTTCTGCATCTCTCTGACTATCCCATTTCTTCTTTGCCATCCTCTTCCTCTGTATACTCTCCTGTACTTCCCCATTCCACCATCAGGCTTCCTTTTCCTCCTTCCTCTTTCCAGATGTCATGCCAAGCACCCTTCTTGCTGTCACCCTTACTACATCTGCAGTAGTACCCCAACTGTCTGGTAATTCTTCACTGCCACCCAGTGCCTGTTTCACTTTCTCCCTAAGCTCAACCTTGCAGTCTTCCTTTTTCAAATTCCACCATTTGATCCTTGGCTCTGCCCTCACTCCCTTCCTCTTCTTGATCTCCAACGTCATCCTACAGACCACCATCCTATGCTGCTTAACTACTGTTTCCCAAATGACCACTTTGCAGTTTTCAATCTCCTTCAGATTGACTTTTCTGCATAAGATGTAATCTACCTGTTTGCATCTTCCTCCATTCTTGTACGTCACCTTATGTTCCTCCCTCATCTTATAATATGTATTCACCACAGCCATGTTCATCCTTTTGGCAAAATCCACTATCCTCTTACCTTCTTAATTCCTCTCCTTGACACCATACCTACCCATCACCTCCTCATCTCCTCTGTTCCCTTGGGTACATTTTCTGTCCCTTGGGTACACTGTTCATCACTTCATCCAACTCACTCCAAAAATATTCTTTCTCATCCATTGCACACCAAACTTCCGAGGCATATGCACTAACAACATTGATCATCACTCCTCCAGTTTCCAGCTTTATAATCATTACTCTGTTTGAAACTCTTTTCACCTCCAAAACACTCTTGACATACTGTTCCTTCAGAATAACCCCTATTCCATTTCTCCTCCTATCCACACCATGATAGAACAATTTGAATCCACCTCAGATCCACCAGGCCTTACTCCCCTTCCATTTAGTCTCTTGCACGCACAATATATCAACCTTCCTTCTCTTCATCATATCTGCTATCTCTCTCCCCTTACTAGTCATACTGCCATCATTCAAAGTTCCTATCCTCAGTTCCACTCTCTTTACCTTCCTCCTCTCCTCCTGCCTCCAGACACGTCTCCCCCCTCTTCTTCTCCTTCTTTTTCTTCTTTGGCCAACAGAAGCCCATTTTCCACCAGCACCCTGTTGACTAACAGTACTGGTGGAGGTCATAGTTAACCCAGGGCACGACCGATCCGGTATGGAAATTTATATTGTTGTCCACATATTGATTTGGCAAAATTTTACACTGGATGCCCTTCCTGATCATAACCCTCCCTATTTATCCAGGCTTAGGACTGGCATGAAGAAACACACTGGTTTGTGCATCCCTTGTGACTGGGTTAGTTTTAATTTTATTGCTATTGGCATGGAAATAATGCTTAGTATCCCTCTGGAGCTGTATAGATAAAAGATATCTTTTTAAACCATATAAATAAATATAATGTATACTTTGGTTCTATGTCAAAAGAATAAAACTTGAATATTGCGCAGACTGAAACAGCAATGGCAATGAACAGCTGTGGTCCCTTATTTCTCTCTACCACTGGTTATGGCATTTTTCTTTGCAATCAATACTTGAAAATCAACCTTTAAAATCAAACAGCTTTTTATACCTTTACCTTAGCCAGATATCTAAAACTGGTGGTGTAGAAATAACTATTGTTAAACACAAGTGTGCTACTTTTTTTTGATAACATAATTAAAATAATGAACTCGAACTGAATTGTTAATATATACACAAGGTTTTGAGAAATTTTAATTTTAGACCTTCTCAAACCCTCAAAAAGTACATTTAATTTTTGGCATGTATTGAAATTAATGTATAACTGAGGAGATCATGATGACACAGCCTTTAACTTAACCAGCAGTGTAAAATTAGCATTTCTTAATAATGTGACAAGATGGCTGCATGCCTGGGGAGTGCTACATCCTGAGAAGCACTTTTATAGGCAGAATTGGTTGCACAATGAAAATGAAATGTACTTGTACGCAAACTCATAATTAGAGATGTATCGTGTACAAGCAATTTCCTTTTGAGTAAATCAATAATTCAAATTAAAAATCAATTTACTGAGTTAACCTGAATAAAATACATCAATTGAAAAAGTTTTTACTGTTTATGATATAACTTATTCAGACATAGGAGCATGTTTATTAACCCAAAAAATGCAGCTAAGGGAGCAAGTGCTTTATTAAAAAGTATCATACTCTGAAATGTAAACATTTCATTTTAAAAGGAAAAATAGTAAACATTAGCCTTGGACTGATAACAGAAGAGAAAAGATAGATAATATTCTGTTTGCTCACATTTTATATATATCTTCATTGGGGATATTAATTCACATGTGAATTATATTCACTCACCGGCCACTTTATTAGGTATGCCTGTTCAACTGCTTGTTAACGCAAATATCTAATCAGCCAATCATATGGCAGCAGCTCAATGCATTTAGACATGTAGACATTGTCAAGATGACCTGCTGTAGTTCAAACCGAGCATCAGAATGAGGAAGAAAGCTGATTTAAATGACTTTAAACGTGCCATGGTTGTTGGTACCAGATAGGCTATTTTGACTATTTCAGAAACTGCTGATCTACTGGGATTTTCACGCACAACCAACTCTAGGGTTTATAGAAAATGGCCTGAAAAGGGAAAATATCCAGTGAGCATCAATTCTCTGGACAAAAATGCTTTATTTGATACCAGAGGTCAGAGGGGAATGGCCAGACTGGTTCAAGGTGATATAAACACAACAGTAACTTAACTCATTACAAATGAGGTATGGAAAAGAGAGAACACACAACATGTCAAACCTTGAAGCAGATGGGTAACAGCAGTAGGAAATCACACCGTGTGCCACTCTCGTCAGCTCAGAACAGGCAACTGAGGCTACAATTCACACAGACTCACCAAAATTGGACAACACATGATTGGAAAAACTTAATTTTATTTCATTGCATCTGTTAGGAGTTAATAACAGCCAAAAGCAACAGTGGCAAAATAAAGCAATTGCTCACATGATAGACTTACAAGAAACTGCCTTTAATGAGCCATAAACCAAAAGTATGTTCTGGATGACTGTACTGGACTCCTATGGCTACAACATTTCAGAATGTCAAGTTCAACATTTAAAATACAGGGCATTTTCATATTACCATTTGTCAGCCTACTAGGTAACCACTGACCACCAGTTTCAGCATGAAACTGCATTGACAACTTGTCACAAGTACAGAATTGTGGGAGAGACATTTGGGGTCAGTAAGACCATCATCCATCCCTGTCTTTACAGTGTGATGCAGTCATTCAAGAGAAAGTGATGCACAGGTACATTAAGTTACCAAATACTGCAGAGGCAAATGTGATTGCATAATGCAATTCTTTGGCACAGCTTGTGCCACAAGTGTACAGTGCAGATTTTCGATAACAGTAACCATAAGTGACAGCCATCTATAATTCTTCAGGTGTTTAATTTCAAGATGTTTATGATGTTACTCCTGGAAGTGCACATGATGCAGCTATATTCACGTAGAACAATTTCAAGAAACCCTAAATTTTATGAACACCTAGACAAGCCATGCACGCATTAGCCTAAATGAAATTAATAGTGGCTTTTAATGAATGGCTAAGTAAATATGTGGTTATCTGATTTTTTGAAAATGAGATTGCATATTAAGGAAAGCTGCGGATGTGATTTGTTATAGGTACATTATGAAAAAGTCTGTCACGTGACTCCAAATTGATTTGTAAATTTTTCAGTTAAAATACATTTTCACTACTGTTTGTTGCAATATTGCAAGTATCAACAAAATATTTATCCAGTAAAATAGAAAGGAAACAAGTTTTATTGATATTTGTAAAATACTACCAACAAGTACCACTCACAACATTACATCAACAGATATTTCAGTGTGTTAAAAGTGTTTCAGATTAAACCTAGCTATAGTGAATCACTGAGTAATTCATTCCGGGAGTAGTTATTAAGTGAATTTATAATTGTTTAAATGTTTCTAATGCAATTTCTGTTTAATTTGTATTACTTTACAATCTTGCTTATATTTTTACTGTTTTGATCATTTTTAAATTAACTTTATAAATATCAATGTAATGTATGATTGAAAAAGTGAGATACACAATGCTATAAAGATCACAGTACAATACAGGAACATAATCCAATCCAAAGTACAATCAATACAATATTTCAAAAAGAGTTAATTATTATTATAATAATTATCTATTATGATAAAAAAATCTTGGGAAGAGAGACGAGACCTGACTTTCTCAGAGAGACACTTTAACGTCCCACGAGACGAGACTTTGTGTCAAGAGATTTACCCATGCCAGAAATAAGTGACAAAGAGACAAAGAGTAGATGACAAAGTAGAACGTCATAAAGTATTAAAAAACGTTGGCACAATACACATGCAGAGCAGGTTAGAGATAATAGAAATATGAAAATTCGAAAGTCTCAAAAAAATGATAGTAAAGATCACATTGGCACAAACAAACGTAAATTATTAGCCTACTTGGTGAAATAACAGAACAACAAAAAGAGATTGAATATATTGTTCAGATTTAAACTTTAAGTTGGAGACTTGTACATTGTCTAATTCGTGTTGCCATCAGGGAAGGGTAGGGTTTCTTCCCAATGAAGAGGCGTATCCGTGAGAATGAAAAGATTTGTTGTTTGGTGAAAGAGAAATCCTGTGAGAGAAAGTTTCAAGCTCCGTGAGAGAGATTTGGAAAAGTCCTGCCCACATTTAAAACATTTGCAACCATGCACACAGTTCAATCATTTCTCATTTGTGTGTATGCTATTGTCAGACACAGTTCGTGTATAGAGAAAGAAATGATATTCACTCATGGGCAATTATACGTTGCGTTGTCACAATGCAATTCCAAACATGGGATCAAAATTCAATGTGATATTGATGAAAAGGTAAAAGCGAAAAGAGGTCGAATATATGGAAATAGGTGATATGACAGAAGTATGCAGAGGATGTCTGTGGGAGAAGAGAGACAAGGCAGTGAGACGAAAGGACAGCTGCTGTATAGGCTTTTAAATGTTTGAGGTGCAGTGTGAGATGCAGATGATGTGGCATGGCGGCAGCAGCAAGCCAGCAGCTGATCGAGCAAATATGAGGTAAAAAAAATGTATTTGTTTCTCATCGTATCACCATTTAAGAGGGGTTTTCGGAGGAGCGAACGCATCTCCTTGAGGTGCATTCAGCCACCCTCTTCACAATGCTAGCGGCAGAGACGCAAAGTGGCTGGGCGTGTCTATTGGTGTGGTTAGATTTGCATGTGTGTGTGTTCACCCTGTGATGGACTCAGGCCCTCTGTCGGGATTGTTCTTGTCTTGCACTCTGTGCTACTAAGTTCCAGCTTCCCCATGACCCTGATTTTGATAAGCAGGTTAGGACAACAGATAGATGTTTCATCTTTATAAGTGACTAAACAGCACAATAGGCAAATTAGGTGGTACACCATTCCTTGCCACTTGAATTGGCTTTATTTAAAATTAAAGTTGTTCATTTTGAGCATAATATTTATTACTCTGAATTCTTAAACACAATACATTTTAATTATTAATTATTTATCTTTGGTTTTGATATTTACACTTTAAAAATAATTGGGTAACACTTTAGGTACTGCAAAAACATAGCTATTACTTATGTTATACTGTTATCTGTTAAGTCTTTATATATTAAAAATGTCTTCTTCGGGCTAAAACCACTTACAAAGTCAAGTCAAATTAATTTATATAAAACATTTAAAACAACTAAAAGCTACCATAAGTGCTTTACCACAGTAAAATCGATAACAGAAAAAAAAAACCATAATAACCAAGAATAAAAGCATAAAAAACAAATGCCAAAGTAACAAACAGCTAAAAGCAATGCCTGGCAGTTAAGAACCATAAAACTGCATATACTACAAAGTACAAAGTAAAACAAAGTTAAAGCTTCAAAATTAAGTTAGGCTGTCAATTCAACCTAACAGTGAGTGAATACACATTTTTAACTGTGATTTAAAATAATAATTTGTTGGACCTGATCTTACTGAGAGTTGCAGGCTGTTCCTTAGCCAAAGGCATGATCACCCTTACACATTCAAAGGTGGAACAGACAACAATAATTGATTAGAGGATTGGAGAGACTAGTGGATGAGTAGGTTCAGCAAGATAGGCAAGAGCCTATCCTTGTAAGGCTCTGAACACAATAAAAATAAAATCTTCAAATCCATCTTGTATTTCACAGGGAGCCAGTGCATAGATGCCAACACATGTGAAATGTGATGTCTTTTTTAAGTGTCAGTCAAGCCTCAGTAAAGTTTTTAACCATCTCTATAATTTGGCCTACTAAAGTAACTTCACTTCGGAATGGTCAGAGATGGCTTAAGTGAGACAGATTTTTCTTAATAATGCATACCTTATTATAAGACCTGTGAATTATTCATATTCACAATTAATTTTATCAGAGTATCAAAGGCTATAATTATGCTACACTGCACTGAGTTGAATGACCTTTACAGATGTGTTGTGCCATTAAGTCCAAAAGAAGTCTTTATTAAGGTCTGTTACAAACAAGACCTTAACAAAGGTAAGGCAATAGATGCATTTTTGCAATATTTAAACTAAACTGTTACCAAGTAATATCTGGTAGTGGTGTTCCCTGGTACAGCAAATTCATAATATAGAAAAGTTTACTTCACCATGAAACAGATGTTCTCGAACTTTTCTGCTATTCATACTTTTGACAGTAATTTGACAATATTCAGATTTAGACTGTTCTTATAAGCGTTCTTCTTATCATATTAAACCTTCCACAAGATAGTGGTGAAAGTAGACTGTACTCCAAAAAAATTACAGTTCTGCACTTCCAAAGAACATTGGGATGGTGCTCATTAGTAGAAAGGTGCTGTATAAAATAAAGGTTGTTTTGTTTCAGCCATTAATCCAGGAATAAAATGTGGCTTTGGCTGGTTACTATTCTTTGAGATATGTTTTGATATATATCGTATGCATGCTATACAATAAAGCATCCCAATTATCATGTACAAGATGTTTAATTCACATAATATATTCATTTTTGTGATAGCAGTGTAACTAGTGGGGATCCCTAATCAATCTCTCAGTGAGCATCAATAAGAGGTAATATCTAGGAAAACATATCCAAATGTTACCCTTTAACCATTTCAGCTGCATGAATAATCAGCCTCAAAGAATTTAAGCAAATTTTTTTTCTGCAATCCATGCTTTCTTGATGGATTTTGGGAAGGGTAGATTAGTTTAATTTTGAGAAGTAACATTGATTTGATAGGAATGGCTACCTTCTCTCACTGCACTGCTGTAATTTTTATTTTTGACACATAATTAAATTCATTCTCAATGTATTATAAGAAAATATGTTATACTTTCTAAATGTACATTTGATTTTTAAGCACCACTTTTAGGTCAAAAGAAAAATAGTTTTATTTTATTATTAAAAGTAAAGAACTTATATCTCTTTTCTGTTAAAAGCTAAATAGACTGTGATCTTGCACATGGACTTGTAATTTTAAGTATTGTGAAATGACTATTTCAGATTTGTACAAATGAAGACAGGCCAGTTTATAGCAAAGGGATGTTGGTGCATTTTTTAAAGTTAATTTCAGTGGGATTGAATACGATGTTCCATTTTAAACTGGAGATTTGACTCATTTCAGAATGCTTAATAATGAATTCTCTGAAGATAACTCAGTTACAATAATCGCTTCAGTATGAATTGTAAGAATGAGAAGCAAATATTACTCGTACCAGAATAGTAACAAATTTAGGTCGTGTTGTGTATCTTGAAAGAGTTTCTGAGTGAATGTAATTATATATGTGCAAAGGTATAGTTTTATTAATTTTTACTTCTTAATCATTTGTTTACATTTTTGGATTTTTATGGAGTCCTTTTTTAAAAGAAATTATGACAGTAATGATTTTTTGTATTTCCCATCATCAAAGTCAAAGTCAAAGTGAACTTTATTGTCATCTCAACCACATACAAGTATACATATAGACGAAATTGCGAAGCTCAGGGTCCACGGTGTAACAACATGAAGTGCAAATAATAATTTAAAAATAGAATAAAAATTTTAAATTAAAACACAAACAAGACAAGACATTGTGCAAATACAAGACAAAGACGTAGCAGCAATACTGACGTGTAGTTAGCAATATTAACATTGATGCAATGTATGGTATTTGCAATCTAGATACATAAATATAGTCAATAAATATGTAATATAATAAATAAATAATAGGTACAGATAATACAGAAATTATTAGTGTATGATAATAGTTGTTTAAGTGTAAACAATGACAGGTCAGAATGTTTCATGGCAGAAGGATATCAAGAGTGTCAAAATACTTAAAGGTCAGCATGAGATTTTCATGTTTGGTATTTATGGTGTTGCTTTCATTAAAAATTTGAAAGAGACAATGTTTCATAAAATAAATAAATATGATAAATATTTGGATAATTGTTTTGGGATAAGCGATGGTATGTTGAATGGTTATTAAAACAGTTTGTTTGCCACTTAATTCAAATAAAAGATATGGTATGCTAATTACTTTGTTACCTACATAGCTGATTACTTAATATTTAGATTTTGACATATAATAATTAACAGGTTTAGCTGGGTGGCACAACTGATAGAGCAACTGAAACATATATCTTGGTTGTTCATAAAATATTCTTTTGTTTAAAATGTGTCTCCTGAAAATGGAGAGTTCCTACCTTCCATTGTCACATCAAAATGAGGCAGCATTCCTGGTATTTTGGAAATTGTTCATTCAAAGAAAGGATCAAAAGGTTAGACTTTGCTTCTATAAGTCTATTATAGAAGCTGTAGGGAAAGGAAATAAAGTGGGAACATATACTCATTTATATGGTAAATGGGTTTCAGAAATATGTTCTACTCTCACAAAAAAATCTCCTCCTGAAAATCAGTTCTTGTTTTCATCCTATTACCTCAACCAGCAAGTTAAGATGAACAAGAAAAAAGTGAAAAATAGTAAAATTAATACAGCAGCCCCAAAAAATGGGGACTCATTACATAAGAGCAGCAAATTAAAAATCACATCTACACATTTTAAATACCCTTATATAACTAAAACATAAAATTACCCAATTTACAAAAAACAATTCTACAAAATGAAGTACAATTGGTATTTAAAAGGTAGGACAAGTACCATGAAACAAACTCATTTATATATAAGGACTTGGGGCATCATATATTTATGATTATTAATGTAGCATAATCAAACATTGGAAACAGCTTCATGTTATTCCAGTTTCCAAAACTGTACAGTCAAAAGTGCTTAATAACTTTAGGCTGGTTTCTTTAACTTCTCATATTATAAAATCATTTTAAAGCTGACTGAAAGAGCTAGCAAGCAAAATTAAGGCCTATTTGGACCCTTTCCAGTTTGCATACAGTGCAAAGAGAGGGTGGAGGACACTACAGTTACACTCATGCATCTGCTGTATGAACACTTGGAAGGTTCCAAAACACACAGCAGATTATTTTCTTTTGCTTTTGCACCTACTTTTAATACCACCCAACCTCACATTTTAGCTATGTTTTTTATTGTTCTCCAGTCATCTACTGGTTCACCTCAAGGTTGCTGTATATCTCCTGTTCTGCTTATTCTGCTGTTGATAATTTGGCTAAGGGATATGATTATTCCCAGTTACAACTAAATATCTCAAAATAAAGGATTTGATATTAGATTTCTGATGTTTCCCTCCTTCTCTTCTGTCTTTAAAGACAAGTGAAAGGGCTGGAGCTGAAGCAGTACAAGTGTTTGCTGATAATCACTGATAATTATTTGACATTTGATGTGAATATAGAATAGATTAGCAAGAAAGAAAAGAAGATTGTATTTTTTATTCAAGAAGTACCCAATTTTTTCCAACATTAATTGCCTACTAATTAAGAGAAAAAAACAATTAAAAATGAGGAATTCCTATAAAATTGATGAATTAATATCGAGGTAAAAAAATGATTACATTCTTTTCAACTAAAATCCATTTCTGCTATGAGCAACTTTCTCAATTTAAAAATGAAATTAAAGTGCCACTATTAATAATTACAGCCAGAAAGCTGGAGTGAGCCAAGTGATTAAATAAGAAATTCTATTAATAGCAAAGATTGATGCTAAATTAACTAACTGGTTTGGGCAAAACTGTGCAGTGATCCTGGTCTTCCAAAACCAGGATAGGATATCACTGTTGTAAATTAGTTGAAAACAATAGCTTATTTTGAACTTAAGCAGAGATGGTCTTTGGGGAAAGAAAACATTTCAAACACACTACTTTCAGTTAGGAAGGTGAGACAGTGATCAGTTTAAAAAAAAAAAACATGTCTCTCTAGAACCTCAATAATGACATCACTCAATAATGGTGACAAAATCAAGATCTTTGATACCTGAGAGTTACATATGTCTTTTTCAGTCTTATATGGATTCCTATGTTCTTCGGTGGGCCTTTCCTTGACATTCCAACGTAGGGACAAGACATTCAACTCTTTTAAGATGAAAAAGTGTTCTAGGTTCATACAGAGCAAGGTAGTCCCTGGAGCTTCAATCATGGGGTTTTAATTCTATTTCTGTTCTTATTTTGTTCTTCTACATTTTAATGATGTTAATATTTTGTTAGGTTGATGAAGTTACCATGTTGTGTTTTTTTTCATGCAAATGGCCATTTTGTTATTGACAATAAGTCCTGTTGCCAAAACCAGCATGCCAGGTGAATGACAAATGACATCATCACATCAGCCTTACTTAAGATGGCGCCATACTAAGTGTAGCAAAAAGGTTTGTGGATATTAAACAAATCTTTTGCCAAGTATTAGTGAGAGGTAATTCTTTTTTTTCTAATTAATTTTTTTTTCTACATTTTTTCAGAGAACATACATCGGGGAGGTGGCTTTGTAAGTTTTTGATTTTTTTTGTGGTTTCATCATATTCTTTTGGTAATTTTTGAGTGTTAATTTTTTTTTAAATTTTATTTGTGTTTGCAGCATCATGTGGATATTGTTAGAAATGTAATTGGCGTGCATCTCCAAATCCCTATACATATGCACATGACTTTTGTTATTTACAGACTTCAGGAAGCAGAAGGCAGAACACACATTTCTTCTGTATTAGGAGAAATGCTGTTGAAAGTATGGGCACCTTTAAGTTTTTTGGAGGTGCCATCATTGATGAACTGAAGTGGACACACCACTTCTACTTCCTCAGACGTCTGTAATACATTTTTGTATTTCTCTTTCTGTTGTCATACCTGTAAGCCTGTACAAGTATACATACTCACTGGCTGCATCACATGCTGGTATGACACCTGTTTGGTTTAAGATTGTAAAGCCCTCCAGAGATTGATGAAGGTGGCACAGAATATTACTGGCACTCAGCTGCCTTCTGTTGAAGATATATACAAGATATATACAGCACTCGCTACCTAAGAAAACCAAAGAGTATAATTAAAGGCCTCAGACATCCTGCACTGTTTCTTTTCTCACTCTGTCCATCTGGCAAATGGTACAGGGTCACTGGCAGGGGCAACAATAGTTCAGAATTTGTTTCTCCCCACAGGTCATATAATAACTAAACAGCCAGTAATAACTGAGGCTAAGGATCTCTGCTAGTCTCTGGAAGGTTGCTGTTTCAAATTCTTTTACTGCCAGAAGGGATCCTACTTCATTGGGCCCTTGAGCAAGGCCTTTAACCTGAAAGTTCCTCCAGGTGTGCTGTACAAGGTCTGACCCTGCACTCTGACCTCCAAAAGGTCATGTGAAAGGACAATTTACCCTCTGGTATTAATAAAGCATATCAAATCAAATGAAAATCAAAAAATAATAATAATGGTTGTGACTTATAAAGCACTGTATATGTATATATAAACAAAAATCTTCAATTATACTTTTTATTGCATGTATTTGTGATGTTAGAAAGAAACTAACTTTAATGTTGAGTGGCTGAAGGTGAATGACAATCCAGCCAGTATAAGTCTGTGTCCGAACAAGTGGTCATGATCTTAACTGGGTGGTCGGACTTTTGTCATTCCATCAAGTTACCCCTTCCATTTCAAACAGTTGCAGTTCCCTCTGAGAGTAGGTTTTGCAGCAGTACATCTCTGGCCAAGCTGCTTCTGTGTATGTTTCTTGCTCAGATGATTGTAGGTTAGAATTAACAACAATATTTTTAAATATTCTAAAACCTTGTAAAATTACAAGTTGCAATGCCTCTAACTTATTTTTTCAAGGACCAATTTTACTTTCTCACAAGTCTGCATTGTCCAATAGTGAATAAATAGTTTTGATTATCATTTGATTATAACAGGAAATCTTCTAATAAGATTTTTAAATATTTTTTCTCTGCATTCATTGGATTTTTTTACTCACTCTCAGAAATCCTCTTGTGTATTTCAGAGTGTCTGATCAAAAGAAAGCCCTGTAAACATTTGCTGCTTTATGGTCTTCTTCAGCACATTCAATACTTCACCGAAATTGCCATGACATTTTTTTAACCTACAGAAGATCTAAAAATTGTTTTATATCAACTTATGAAAAGCCTCTAGAGATTCATGTTTGACATGTTGTGAAAACATTGACACATCCTATATGCTTATTCTTAATTTATTTTTTTCCCCCTGATTATAAAAATATCTTTTTCCCCCATGGTTATTTCAGCTTTGATTGCTTCAAGATATTATTTGCATTCACCCTTTCACATACTATACACGTCACATTTGCAAGGGTTTAAAATATTACCAATATGGTAAACACAATTTATGGACAACAGTTGTTAATATTTGCATCTGATGGTAGTGAAGTGAAGTAAATATGAAAATATTACAAACTATTAAATATATTAAATTAATCTGATGGAATTGCTTACTCACCCACTGCAACCACATATTATGTTATACATATACACATAGAAACATGTGTATGTTTAAAATATATAGACCAATCTTACCCATGAGAAAAGGAAATTCTACACATCAGAAATCGAACTGAACCAAAGTCATAGCACAACATACAGTATAGATTATCAAAAAAGTCTCTTCAGAAAGGTCTCTTTTTTGATGGTGTTTTGAGAACTGCTGCTGGCAGTTAATTAGGGGTTAAATAAGCACAACAGGGTAATTTATGCAAAAGTAAGAAACATAACAAATGATTGTGCACATATTAAACAATAAATGTACTCTAGCTGCATTATTTTAAAACTAAATTTAATCAAATCTGCATCTGACCCAATTAATTGTTCAGGCTGCCAAACCTCACTGAAGACAATAAACTGTGACAGCGCTAAGGTAAAATCTGTTATACTGGAAAAGTCACAACAAAAATGGGTTACCATAGTGTAAAATAATTCTTATATTCATGTTACTTGTTTCAGCCTTGGATAACATTTCTCTTTAAGCTGCAATTTTTAATACAATACAATACAATTTAATTTTGTATAGCCCAAAATCACACAAGAAGTGCCGCAATGGGCTTTAACAGGCCCTATCACTTGACAGCCCCCCAGCCTTGACTCTCTAAGAAGACATTTCCTATTTGTGGGAAAAAATGGAAGAAACTTTGGGAAAGGCAGTTCAAAGAGAGACCCCTTACCAGGTAGGTTGGGCATGCAGTGGGTGTCCAAAAGAAGGGGGTCAATACAGTACAATACACAGAACAGAACAAATCCTCAATACAGTATAAAAATAAAAATGTTATATGTACGGAGCAGAATTTAACAGTAGATGATATCACATAATATGATTTGGATTTGTTAAGAGTCCTGGAGACTTCAGCCATCAAGCTGTGTCCCCCATTTGGCCATTCCACAGCTGAGTCAGCGCTGGGCCAGCCAATCCAATGAAAAGGCCCCTCTACCCCATGAATCCTGCAATCCTCCATCAGGGATGACCTTGCCTTGGCAAGTGGGCCATGGCACCAAGTGCCACATTTGAGTACTGAGAAGAGAAACATAATAGGTGAGGGTTAGTAACAAATTATAACTATCATATTACTTATAGTATGTTTTAGTGCTAATGGCTAACAACAGAGATGTATAAAGAACAGTTTGTATATCCAGTGAACACCGCATTGCAGTAGTCAATCCTACTAGAAATAAATGCATGAATTAATTTCTCAGAATCCTTAATGCCTTATGCTGTTTATCCAAGAAGGTATGTTGCAATTTATGAAGCCAGAAATGCTTCTATAAATACACACACACATGCATGTACACACACACACACAAATATATAGTGTCCCAGATGACTGAGGACCCTGACCAGCCGGGACGCCTGGACAGTCCCCAAGATGGACGATACCTCCCCTGGGCCACGAGAGGCCAGCCGCCCGGGTCTGTTTGGGGGACACGGGAATGGAACTGGGATGCTCACCCCTACGGGAGGATGTGACCACCGCCAGGGGGCGCCTGGACCATTAGGGAATCTTGGATGGCAGCACTTCCACCACACCAGGAAGTGCTGCCAGAAGCAATCCCAGGGGCACCCGGAGTGCTTCCAGGTGTTCTACTGACACTTCTGCCACACCAGGAAGTGACGTCAGGTGGAGCACCTGGGGCTCATCCGGGTCATGATAAAAGGGGCCGCCTCCCTCCAGTAGATGAGCCAGAGTTGGGAGGAAGGAGACGAAGCTTGTGAGGAGGGGAGAGGAGGTCAAGAGAGAAAGAAGAAGAGAAAGAAAAGGAAAAAGAGAAATAGAGTTGGTGGATGAAGGCATTCTGGTGCTGTAAAGAAAAATAAAGAAGTGTGTTTTGGACATTCTGGCATCTGTCTGTCTGTGTCCGGGGGTATGCTTTCCACAATATATATATAGCACATATATAAATAATATACACACATACAGTACATACAAGATGGTATTTTCATACTAGCATACTTGAGCATATATTTACAGTGATGGTAGTGCTTTGTTAAATGTCAACAGATACTTATTTTAATGAAACATCTTAAATTATATTATTTGGATTTTTAAGTATTTGTTGCTTTTAAGTATTTAGAGACCATTTTTATATAGGCATATGCCATTTCTTGTTTTCTGGCTTGTGTTTCTTGTTACACTTCACTGCAACTGTCTACTCCAATAACAGTTTCATAATATTTCCTTTATCGAGTGTGGCATCCTAAGTTTGGACACTTTGGTGACTTTTTTTATCTGATAAGAGTAATTTAAGTCATTACAAATCAGTTTCAAAATTGTATAATTACTATATGACAATATGTGTGGATATTGCTTTCTTTTTATGTTTTAAGCAGCTTTTATTGTTAAAAAAAACATACTACAACTGTTTTTCCTTCTATATGAACTGAAATGGTGACACTGAAGACTGTCATTTTAAAAACCTGACAGTTTACATAAACATTCACAGCAGATTTTTTTTTCAATATGTATAATGTGCAGTTTTCAGTGTTTCAAATTTCAATATTTCAAGTCATATTAATAAAAAATAAAAGAATGTTAATAGGATGGTGCTATAGCTTGTGATGTAAATATTGCTTGTCAGTTCATTTATTAAAGAACGAAATGTAAAAGGAATTATTGAAGAAGAATGTATCATATTCTGGAAAGTAATAAACAATAAAACAAATATGTAATAATTCTGAAGCATGCATCTGAACAATTGTAAAACAAGATTCAAGAAAGCAGATAAAGGGTTAGGGTTCCCATGGGAGACCTTGTTTAATTTGGAGGAAACAATATTGGATAACAAACAGAATATTGGACTTATATATCTTTCCTGTTGCCCTTAAGGTTCTAGTAGTTTTGACTTTCTCTTTTCCAATCCTCCTCCTTCCAAAGCTGTTCCCAAAACTAACACCATCATCCAACAGAGGTCTTCTCCATTCTAAAGACATAAGTGTGACAAAGGTTTTAGACTGTACATCACCCAAATCCTTACAACTAAACAGAGCCCTTTAGACACTCCCTTTGATTGTGTGTTTAACACCACCCACATTCCCTCACTAAAATACCGAATTCCAATTTAAAGGACAGCATTGAATTTGAAATAAATAGCATATATGTGAAGGGTGAACTTGTATATAACATTTTAGGCACTGAAAACTCCCATTATATTAATACTGGAATATGGCTTAGTGATGTTACTGGCTAAAATTTGACAGGAATGTTTTTAGCTTTAAAGTGAAATGGTCCTTACCAAATATTCCTCTTAAAGAGAAAAAGCCTGGAGATTGGATTGTAAAACATTTTTATAAGATATAGATTAAATGTCCAGTTGATTACTGGTAACTATATCCACACTATTCTCATATCTAATATATCAAAAATCAAGTTATTTGCTGTGCTTTGCCATTTGCAGGGAATACAAACTTACACCATGCCAATTTAGCAAGCTGAATTAACTTAATGTGAATATGTTTGGGATCTGGGAGTAAGGTCGCATTAGTCTGGAGAAACCCACACAGACATGAGGAGAACATGCAGGTTTGTCACAGCCAGTGCCTGGGTTGGGATTCATGCCTAGTGTCCTGGGGCCTCATGCATAATGCCATGCATAGAATTCACACTATAACATGACGTAAGCGCAAAAGCCGAAATGTGCTTACGCACAGAAAAATTCAGATGCAGGAATCTGTGCGTACTCCAACTTCCACGTTCTTCCACTCCATAAATCCTGGTCAGCGTGAAAAGTTAACACACGTGCACGTGTCTGCTGTCCCACCCCAATTCCTTCCAAAATTACGTCTCTTTGAATATGCAAATCAATATAAATAGCCCTTAAGCTCAGCGTTCTGTGAAAAGACAATGGAAAAAGCACCAGGGAAAATATAAGAATTTCAGCAAATACCAAGTGGAGGCAAAGGAAAAACATACTATTTGTTGATTTAAACAGTGTTATAAACAACAAAAGGAAGTTGATCGAGTGACATAGCGTGTCGGAGAAACTCGAAAGCTCAAGTTCACAAAGTCGCACAGTGCCAAAATAAAAAAGAAGTCACATATCAAAGTCGCCGTGAAAAGGCGAGTTGTAGCCCACTGTCTGAGCTTATTAGGGTACAGACAAAAAGAAATAGGCACACAGTGGGAAAAAAGCACAAAATGTCAACTTTAAACTCGAAATTTCCACTTTAATCACGTAGTTTATTTTGTCATTAAAGTAGAACTTCATCTTAAAATCATTTTATTTACTAGTTTCTCAAATCCCATCGTAACTAAAGTAGCACGTTAAATGCTTTGTTTTGTATTTGATCGTCAATGTGCTCTATGTGTGTGAATTACTACATGCTTCCATTCTTTATCTTTCTCTGACAGGACACAGAATCCATTACATTCGTGATATTACAGCTCTCTGAATAATTAAAATACTGAGATGTATATGTGATATCATTTTCATGATGATTGGAATGAAAGCATATTATTAAACTTGAGAACACGATGGCGCAGTGATTGTTCATGTCTCACACAAGATGCTGCTGCGCCATGCGCGACCTTCGATGAAATAATTTATTGTAGCAATACTGTCTTTGTCAAACGTACTAACCTTCAATTCCTGTCCTTACTTTTCTTTCCCCAAATACCCAATTGGCAGACAATCAGCTCTGTAATAGATGTTAAGCCATCTGTAAGATGAGAATGCCGATTCTTCAAAACTTTTAAGGAACATTGAAATATCTTCATAGTACGTGTTTAATTATTCTATCCATCTATCCTTCCAGTGTCGAGCCAGCCTCAGCAAATATACAGCGCAAGGCAGGAACAATACGTGAACTTGCTAGCGCTGCGGCACCGTGTCCTCACATGTTTAATTATTAACAATACAGATTATTTAAATGAAGTTAAAGTTTTATCTGTATAATATAATCAACATATTTTGCTGCATTTCATCTTAAAAATGATATTGTCATCATATGTAAATATGTGCTTTATAAAGTGGCGCAGGTTGTGCAATATTATAATTGTAGTGCAAGTTTACAGTGGGGTAATTGTACTTATAAGTATAAACAGTTCTACAAGGAGCAATTGATTGAGTGCGTTTATAGTTCTTGGGATGAAACTGTTTCTGAACCGCGAGGTCCGTACAGGAAAGGCTTTGAAACATTTTGCCGTGGCTGAGGCAGGATGTGCTTGATGCTGTATACCAATAATTCTCTTTCCGATCAGCTGCTGCTGTGATTCCCCACTCAGATACAGTGATATAAATACTCTGAGTGGTGCAGTGAGAGTAATATGGAAAAAGATGATCCGCTGTGGCAACCCTTAAAGGGAGCAGCTGAAAGAAGAAAAAGAAGAAGAAGAAGATGATGCAGAGAGAGTAACAACGCTAAAGCAGTTATGGTATTTGGAATACTATGGCTATTCCCTTGGCCATTATATTGTTACAGGTTAATTACAATCAGATGCATTACACTAATAAACAATATGCGTTCAGTTTCAGTGTATTTATAAAGCCACGTCAGGAATGTGGTTCTAAGAAATAAAGGGTAACCACAAAGGAACACTAGCACTGCTTTGACGCTGGGTGCCGCCAGTCTGCAAAACCGAGCGGAGAACTTGCGTACGACAGGGTATGAGGTACCGTGGAAAAGTGCTTGGCTTTACGCCAAGTGTAGGTTTTATACATCGCGATTTGAACATGGAAACGTTCTTACGCAACATTTCTGTGCATACCCACCATTTATACATGAGGCCCCTGGAGATGTGAGGAAGCAGTGGTAATCACTGTGCAACTGTGTATGAAAGACCATCAGTGCTAAAATTAAATGCAATTAAATAAAAATGAAATGCATTTAATTTTTGCACAATTTTTTGATGTTGTAGTTAAAAATAAATTATTTAAATGATTCATTGTTTTTTCAATATGACACAAAGTATTTTGTGCCAATTTAAAACACATTACAAAGCCATATTGCATTTTAATTCATGTCTTTTCGATTGCACACTGAATGCGCTTTAACTAAAACCAAACTAAACTCATTATATTTCACATGCACATTGCATTTCTTTCAATGACCACATATAAATCTTACCAAAACCAAACGAAATTAAATGACTGATCACTATCAACAAGTGTGACAAGGGGTGTGACTGGTCACTGTCGACAAGTGTTACAATGATGACTATATTCTGGTGCAGTCACTGCTACAAACATGTTCTTTACAAGATGACATGAAAAAACAGTGGGAGGTGTAATCCTGGTCTTGCTTTAAAAGTTTACCCTAAGGTTAAGTAATCTAATGTAATTTGTTGCTGACTATCAGTGGGTAATTGAGACGTGGATAGTTGTCTGTTTTAACTACCCTAATTCAGAATATAAGCAAACATTTGTCACTGTTAATGTGTTCACCTAGCTTGAAGTTTTCACACTTTTTTTTAACTCCCATCTCTTATACTAGCCCGATATTATATCATCATTTTTCATTCCTCTGCACGTTGCTAAACATTTAGCAGATGTTGAAAGAATGAAATGGCCACATGTGATGTTGTTGACTTACTTAGGTAAGCTAATTCTCTGGAACAGAAGCTACTAATGAGGGCACTCTAGCATCAAATGAGTCCAGCAGTATCTCCACCACTAGGTTATGTACTAGTAAATTCATTAGTCCCACCATATTGCAGAGGAGATTTAAATAGTAATGGCATGATTACCAGAAATTTGGAGTTTTCAGCAATAGAATGTGAGAAGAAGATTCTAATGAAATTTGGTCCCTCAGGAGGATGGATGGCATTTGCTTGTATTGAGTGAAACAATAAGTACATCTGTTTGTTTAAGGGTTCAAATTGTTCATCTTGCATGGTGTATCTGTCTCTTTCAAATTGGTGGTTATTTTATTTACTTCTGATATCTTTTAATGATGATTGAAAACATACTATCACTGTCGAAACTTTTCTTACTTATTTCTTACATTTCACTACTCTGTATTTGTCTTTATTCTTTTATGATCTATTAATTCTTGTATAAAATGTACAATGACACACCAGATGTGTTTGCCACCTGGCTGATAGTGCAAATCCCACACTCAATTGCTGTCTGGGTGAATTTTACACATTCTCGTTGTCCTCAACTTGCCTCTAGACATGAGCCCCATTTAATTACCCTCTTCAATATCCTTCAAGTAATACAAATGGTGTTACCCTTTAATGGGAAGGATAGCTTGCATTTCAACTGTAAGTTTAGTAATGTGAAGAATTGTCTGCTAAGTGTATTATTTGCTCACATGTGACAGGACTACTCATATTATAACATGACATATTCGGGACATAAATAATAATATTAATGGGTAGGTGACATGAGCCAAACAGCCAAACGTCAGAATATTAAGCCGAATGTCACTGCATTCGTCTTAGGTGAGATTGGGCAAAGTTTAGAGACAACGTGGTGCATCTAAAGGATATATGAGCCAAAAACGTGCATGGAGAAAAGCCTCACATATTCATCTAGAGAACAAGAAAGATCGAGGAGACATGCAGGAAATGGCGTAGGTTCTTTGAAGATTAAACGCCAAGTAAATTAAATGAAGAATGGAAAGTGAGATGGTAAAATGAACAGAAAGTGAATGCATGAAATGAACACTAAAAGATGACAGTTTGGAATTAAGAAAATGTGACAGCTTGAAACTAACATTAAAAACACAAAATGCAAAATGAAGAATAAAAAGTGAGAGTGTAGAATGAAGAAAAAGTTTTCCAGAACGCAAACACTGGGGTCTTTAATGCCAGATTGCAGTGCTAGCTTTGTTCCACCCTCGGCAAACTTGAACTGAAGAAATTAACAATAGAGTGTGCATGTGAAATGATCATTAAAAGATGCTTGCAGCATAAAATCAAGATTAAAAAATGACAGCATAAAATGAAGTTTAAAAAATGACAGCTCGAAATCAGTATGCCCTTTGAAGAGACCTCCTGCGGCCTGATATCTAAAACGGGCTTACGCAGGGAAAAGCACCTACACCAGCTCTTACAAAAAGTCGCAAGAAAACTTGCCATAGGTTACACAAAGAATGTTTTTGAGCATGTGCAAGTCTGAGGCTGACTTTTTTGGCATTGACATCTATGGCAGAAGAGTAAAGTGAATAGTAAATCTCATTTCATTACATACTTCAACGTCACTTGCCTCATGCACAGGACCAAACTGCTTACATAAAATCCCAGCCTAGGAATCACCTATGCTGAAATAAATAAACACATGTATCATGTTTTTTGTCTCTTTTCTTTAATAATCTGTTGATTCATGGGTAAAAAGTACAATGACATTTCAGATGTTTTGGTCACGTGGCAGCGCAGGTGCAAATCCAGCATGTGAAGTGCTGCAGGGAGTGATTTTTGGGTTCTTTAACTCCAAGCAGCAGCACTAGCTCTGCGTCACCATGCCATCCTTGTCGAACTTGAATGCATGAAATCAACAATCAAAACTGAGAGTGTGAAATTGGCACTAGAGTGTGCACATGAAATTATTATTAAAAGATGACTGCAGCATGAAATTAAGTTTAAAAAATGACAGCTTGAAATCAACATCAACAAGGAGAAAGCTATCAGAGCTAATGAAAGAAACCAAGACGAACTGCACCCAGGGATGCTATTCTATTCAGAAGACGGTTAAACGAATGAACAACTATAGAGAAAAGAATCTGGGTTTCTGTAGGGTGTGGGTGTTCTTGGGTTGACCCCGTTTCGTGAGCTGAACTGGTTTTGTTTTTATTGGAACAGCACTGAGTCAGACAGACAAATCTGCTGTTTCAAGATCACTGCACCTAAAACAATAGAACTGAACATTCCACTATTATATAAATGAAGTGCAATTAATTTTTGTTTCTGTGTTATTTAATCTGTGTGTGCATGTTCATGTTCCATATGGGTGAAATTTTGGTAGCTTGAGGGAGGGTGTCTGTTGGGAAAAGAAATCACCAATAATGCATGCTATCAACTTTTTTTTGCATATAAACATAAACATGGTTGTCTGTGTCAGTATTGTGCATGTAAGAAGTACACTTTTTTCTAATTGACTCTCTGGATAAGCGGGATGAAGGAAAGAGACAGGGGACCGATATAGTTCAATGCTAGTGACCTTCCAAACATCATCCTCCTCCCTTGATGAAGTGTAGTTGTAGCTCCTTTTAGAGACCATTTTTACAGTTTAAATAGTAAAATGAAAAATTAATTTTCTCCTTTCATTTTCAGACAAGATGCTGATTATCCATTCTAAGAGTATAGAGGAGGTAAACAATAAAAAAAAGTGATACAATTTTCAGTTAAACATAATAAGGTTTAAGTTCTTTAACGTAATTAATGTTTACAGCCCAATTTTTTGTTTACACTTTAACCATACTCAAAATAAGGTTAAGAAAAATATACTCAGCAAAAAAAGAAATGTTCCCTGACTTTCAACTGTTTTTACTTTCAGTAGACTTAATGTGTAAATATTTGTATGAACACTAAAAGAGTCAACACCATAAGACATAAACTAAAAATGTTTCACAATGTGTCGCTGAATGAAGGGAGGCTCAAAATCAAAAGTACCAGTCAGTATCTGGTGTGGCCACCAGCTGCTTGAAGTACTGCAGTGCATCTCCTCCTCATGGACTGGACCAGATTTGTCAGTTCTTGCTGTGGGATGTTACCCCACTCTTCCACCAAGGCACCTGCAAGTTCCTGGACATTTCTGGGGGGAATGGTCCTAGCCCTCACCCTGCGATCCAACAGGTCCCAGACGTGCTCAATAGGATTGAGATCTGGGCTCTTCGCTGGCCATGGCAGAACACTGACATTGCTGTCATGCAGAAACTCACGCACTTTTTGCCACTCCTGTCTGGTCCAGCGAAGGTGGGTTTGTGCCCATAGGCAGCGTTGTTGCTGGTGATGTCTGGTAAGGACCTGCCTTACAACAGGCCTGCAAGCCCTCAGTCCAGCCTCTCTCAGCCTATTGCGGACAGTCTGAGCACTGATGGAGGGATTGTGTGTTCCTGGTGTGAC
Source organism: Polypterus bichir lapradei (assembly GCA_026402145.1). Lineage (NCBI taxonomy): Eukaryota > Metazoa > Chordata > Cladistia > Polypteriformes > Polypteridae > Polypterus > Polypterus bichir. The sequence continues at coordinate 75,388,372 of JANRMT010062806.1, forward strand.
TCGGGCAGTTGTTGTGGCCATCCTTTACCTGTCACGCAGGTGTGATATTCGGATGTACCGATCCTGTGCAGGTGTTGTTAAACGTGGTCTTCCACTGTGAGGATGATCAGCTGTCCTTCCTGTCTCCCTGTAGCGCTGTCTTAGGCGTCTCACAATGTGGACATGGCAATTTATTGCCCTAGCCACATCAGCAGTCCTCATGCCTCCCTGCAGCATGCCTAATGCACGTTCACGCAGATGAGCAGGGACCCTGGGCATCTTTCTTTGGGTGTTTTTCACAGTCGGTAGACAAGTCTCTTTAGTGTCCTGCGTTTTTAGAACTGTGACCTTAAATGCCTACTTTCTGTAAGCTGTTAAGGTCTTAACGACCATTCCACAGGTGCATGTTAATTAATTGATTATGGTTAATTGAACATGCATGGAAAACATTGTTTAAACAATTTACAATGAAGATCTGTAAAGTTATTTGGATTTTTAAAACATTATTGTTGAAATACACAGTCCTGAAAAAGGGGCGTTTCTTTTTTTGCTGAGTATAGTTTGAAAAAAAAAGTGATTTATTGGAAGTAACATCTGTGGATCTTTGCAGAATTTTAAATGTCATTATCATTCAGCAATTTGTGTGTTTAAAGGTAAACTTTATGTCAGCCTCTACTTTCAAGTAAACACACTGCATTTTCCCAATCTGTTGTTGATATATGCAATCCTAATTAAGAAACAGGGTGTGAACAACTAAATGATACTCCACTAGGCTTTGGAACTCAACATTGTAATATTGCTATTTTCTATTCAGCTGAGCACACGATGATTATACCATGGGTGGATGCAGTTATTACTGCTGAATGATGCACAATCCAATTAGTTTAATTCATTGTTTCAGTCATGCTTATCCATATATATCAGCAGTTGAAGGCATGGAGTTAAAATATTTTTATATGCAGGTTTCTGCTTTTATAGCTAAATTGTAAAAATACATAATCAACTACAGTAGGATAATTTTAAAAAGATAAGAGATTTAGGGCTTGACTAAATTTTAAAATGAAGAATGTTTTATATTAAGAAAATTGCATCACTTCTTAATCCACCAGTGTTATTCAAATTTTTATAGAATCATAAATGATTAGTACAGAAGACAGATTTTCGTTATGACTTTGTGTTGATGTGAAACCAAAGTTTATTGAATTACAAAAAATAACACTTTACATACTCAAAGTCAGCCAGGATATATCAAAAAACAACAAAAGCAAAATTTTCTTTACAAACAAGACATAAAGTTACTTCTTTGTTCACTACAAATCATGTTCTATCTTGTGTCAGTCTTGAAACTGTCTCCTATCTTTATCAGCATTCATGTTCTTGGACTTCGCAGTGAATTAGGAAGGTTTCCAGCAGACATAAGCCAAAATCAGCATTGAGTGAAAAAATGAGATCAGCATATAAGCTTGAGTGAGAGTGGCAGTCCGACACAGGCAAGAATTTCTAGCTAAAGCAAAGTACATGTTTACATATGCATCACAATCACATGGCAGGTGACCATATAAAAAAACAGGTGTAAACGCAGGAGATGTGCAGGACATCCACCACATTCAGAGTATCACAGAAAAAGATACAGAACACAATGAACACAACTGAAAATTTGCAAACATGCTTTCTATCCACATATGACAATCAAGTTAGAGGAAAAGACAAAAGAATCATGTAGACCAGTGAAATTAGTCAGGTTAGCATCGGCCAACTCTAACTCTAACAACTACTTACCTTTAAAAAGTGAGCAGAATGGCAGCTGTCACATATTGTATATGGCATCAGGTTAAAACACCATAGTTCTTTATGGTGTGGCATGTTTCTGTCTTTTCACTTTCTCTTTTCGGATCATTACAAGCAGCCAGTTTCCATTCTCACTACAGGTTAGCTACAGTGTGCTATGCTGCACTTGATAAAAGTGAGACAATCTATACTAATAAACGGCAAAGCCCTCACTCACTCACTCACTCACTCACTCACTCACTCACTCACTGACTGACTGACTGACTGACTCATCACTAATTCTCCAACTTTCCGTGTAGGGAGAAGGCTGAAATTTGGCAGGCTCATTCCTTACAGCTTCCTTACAAAAGATGGGCAGGTTTCATTTCGAAATTCTACGCGTAATGGTCATAACTGGAAGTTGTTTTTCTCCATTTACTGTAATGGAGTTCAGCTGGAGGGGCGGAGTTTCGTATGACATAATCACGCGTGTCACGTAATCACGCATTACGTAGAAAGCCAGGAAGAGCTACAAAACGCGCTTTAGAAAACATGCATTATATAATTAAGAAGGCAGCGAAACAATTAGAAGCGAGCGACTGACATATAAAACCATATTCAGCGGCTCACGTGAACTGACGCAGTGC
>JANRMT010062806.1:75395764-75407202 GCA_026402145.1 Polypterus bichir lapradei
TGTTGAAATTTTGGTTATTATTATTTAAAGACAATACCATTCTGAAAATGTACTTAAAGTACTTAAACTACCACTTTATTTTTAAGTCTGCCCAATTTTAACCAGGGATGATATTTTTGTTTCTGTTTTGAATTCAAATGCAGTTTAAAAGCATTTTTTTTTTCAGAAATTAAAAGAGCTTGAGTTTACAATATTCATGTCCATGTCTATTATTTAATTCTGTCGCCCACTAAAACCCTTTTAAATTAAAAAAACACATTTGCGATTTGGGGCAAATTTACATGTGCGATTACATACGATTAATCAAGATTAATTATTACACAGCCTCTAATTAATTGGATTAATTTTTTTAATCGAGTCCCACCCCTAATATATATATGTAGATTTGTTTTTTTTTTTTTTTTTTTTTTTTTTTTTTTTTTTTTTGTGTTTGTGTGTGTATATATGTGTTTGTGTGTGTATATATATGTGTGTGTGTGTATATATATATGTGTATATATGTATATATATTTATATGTATATATATATATATATATGATGTGTATATATATGTTTATATATGTGTGTGTGTGTGAGTGTATATATATATATGCCAGCAACACTCTTGACAATGACAAAACAATTATATTGTCAATCATGTTACGTTATTATTAAAATGTTTCCTTTTCTTTTTAGTTCTCTGCTGCCAAACGCAGGTATTTTGCTATGTATATATATATATAGATAGAGAGAGAGAGAGAGAGATGACAACAACACTCATATCAATGACAAAACAATTACATTAACAATCATGTTACGTTATTTTTCAAATATTTCCTTTTCTTTTTCATAACTTCTTTAACACACTACTTCTCCGCTGCGAAGCGCGGGTATTCTGCTATATATATATATATATGTAATACAGAGTTAACTGAGTCTTTCGGAAAACTAATGGTCATCAAGGGCTATATATAACATGTTTTGAATATCTCTTTAAAAAAAGGTCCAAGGGCTAGGTCTGAATCATGGGCTTTGAGTTAAACGCACCTGATTTAAGCTGAACATTTTATTATGATGATAATTATTGCAATAGTATAATTAAATGTCATCTCAGAGTGACTGGCTGTCATGATTAAGTGTGGGTCATGGCTGAGTTTTATTTATTTATTTTGTTCCTTTCCTTTTTCTAAATTGCCCTGGGTTACTGTTATATTTGTTAATTGTATTATTGTTAATTGCCTTCTTTTAATTTTTTATTTTAGACATATTTGAGGAGATTTCTGTTGTGAGTTGTTTACTGTAATTGTTGTGATAAGCACATGGCAAGACCCCTATTTAGACAACATGATCCAGGTTCTGTAAATATTCGTCTTTGCATAATCCAGAGGGCTATATTAAAACTTTGTGTCACCGCTACTATTTACTAGCACTAAGTAACCGTTTCTTGTGTTTCTAATCCATTTTGTTGTTTGTGGCGTTTTGCCCATTTACTCATACCTCTTTCTGGTTTTGAATTTAGGATTTTATATTTGGAAATTTAGATTTTGATTTCTGGAGTGTGTATTTTAGTCTTGTGCTGGTTGTCACTGGTTTGCTTAGTCCTTTTGTATTTTGCTTTAACATTATTTTTCAATTTTTTTCCAACATTTTTTGGTTATTTTTATATGGATTCATTTGGTTAATGACATTATCTCTGTCTAAACATTTAAAGGTTTTGCTTTCTTTTAGGCCAGGGATTTGATAATTCCCTTCCTCTTTTGGACCTCTTTAGGGCATTTGCAATTGTATTGTAAGCACTGGATGTTTTAATTTCCGTTTTACCCAATAAAACTGTTTAATTCACAAAAGGAAACCTGTCCTTAATCCTTTGTTGCTTAAGGCTACTACTTTTTACTAGGATCCATGTTTAAACATTTTCTCAAAGCTAAACACCAAGGCCTAAAACTAAAACTTCCAATGGAGGAAAGATTTTGGAATGGTTTGCAGCAAGAAAAGAGTATTTTTATATCAATTTTTATATCAATTAAGAAATGGTCAACCAAGCTATAATCACCTTTTATTCTGAAAATCTTATTTTTAAGGCTCTTGATGCTGTTACTGATATATAATACAACGTTGTAATATTTAACCATTGCATTTTGATGAAAGACAATGTACGGCTGGCATTCTGGCTGAGAGGCACTCATAATGGAAGGAAAATAATGGTGAACCAGCATCTCGGCTGGGATACATTTTGGAGGATATATTTTTAGGGGGAGGAGGTGACTGCCTCCTGGGACTGTGTGTTCTCCCTGTGAACTGGGTACAAGCATCCTTCTCATGTAGCTTCCATTTAGACACCTGCAGAGATGTATGGGAGTTGCAGTTCTGGAGTGCAGCCCTGGTTGTGTCCTTGGGGGCTGCTACCTACCATCATTTTCCATGTCCCTAACATGTACATCTTTGGTAGAAGGAAGTGAACTAGAGGAACGATAAAAACACAGGTTTCTAAAGTTCTGAGGCTGAAACAACACCACTGCTTTTTAAATATTTCTTGAAATTCATAGCTGCAGCAACTTCCCTTGCTAATGCATCCTACCGCAGTACTGTACTGTAAATAGATTATTATTTTAATTTTTATCAAGTGTCAAAATAAGTAAATGATCTGGAGAGAAGCGCAAGAATGGCCAATTGAGTTACCTGGTTAATAGATGTAGCAGTAATGATTTGTAAAAGACACCATGTGGCAAAACACTAAATGAGAAATAATCTTAGAATTTTAAAAATTGAAAAAGGGATAGCCAAACCTGTCTAGCACTAGAAAACTCCATGAAAACTCACACTATAGGAAAGCTTTGTTTAGAGAGGTTTAAACACAAGGAAGCTGGAAACTATACAGAAGCATATAAGAAGTGAGATCGCACACATGACACATGATTTCTACATCACATGACTGGATATTAGCATAACAACCATGAACAACATGGCCACGGCTATTTGGAATGGTTGCAGAAGGGCACTGATTATTCAAAAACAAAATACAAATAGGTAATAAGGTGACATCACTATCATAATAAAAATATATAAACAATGGAAATACATAAAGTAAGTAAAAAAATGAATACTAATTAGACTCAAGGGATGCTATGACACAAATTCAAGAAATCACTGATCCGAAGGATCAGAAATTACAAAGATGGTATGTACTTCAAAATCCCTAATAAGCAGCATTGATAGTCTAGAGTCCAAAATGTGACAAAGGTATTATAGACAGTGTGACAGATAGGGGGCGCTATCGCTCCCTTGAACCCCTGTCCAATATGCCAGACACCAGATAAAAGTCCAAATGTTGACTTTATTCATACAGCACAGTGCACAAAGCACCCTCTCCACCACTATACTCATTAAACAAATCAATAATCACTACAATAATCAATCCACCACTCCCAGATGCGTTTGTCCTGCTACCACCCAGCTCAGCTCGCTGTCTGAGAGCTCCCACAGTCCTTTTATACTCCCTGACACGGAAGTGTTCCCAATCCCCAGTCCATGTGATTCTTTATCAGTTCTGGGTCAGGTACAAGTCCTTTTCTTCACCTCGGGAGTACATCACTTCTGCCGTCGCTCTGCCTATGACGCACTTCCGGGTTATAGGGCACATATGACTCTTCGGTCCTCCCTGTAGCTCCCTCTTGAGGCCCCTGTGGTATCCAGCAGGGCTGTGTATAAAAACTACATTGTCTATGATTCCCTGCTGGTCTTCGGGGCACCTACATACTGCAGGGAGGGCTCCATCTGGTGGCCTGGGGGTATTGGCCGGGATGACAAGCCGACCAAAGACCACAGTACTCCTCCCCCAGCGAAAAACCATGGTTTTGCGCGTCCTGTCTCGCGAGGGACATCTTCCCCCAAGGTGATCCAAAGGTCGGGCCCCAATGATGCAGCTGACACTCCCGTGCAAACCTAGGAGGAACAATATAACAGTGACTGTTTTGATCCCTTGCCCTTGCCCTAGGACAACCTCTCCATTCGTGGCCCGGCCTGCGGCATTCATAGCCCAGCCCCTTGGTAGTCTCTCTCTGCGGGACTTGAATCACCTGGGTACTTCTGGCTCCACCCTTTTCTCCGCTGAGGAGGATTCATTGGCCGACCTCATGTTTTTATGGCCCTTTTCCACTTTGTCAGGAGACCTCTGTTGTATTTTAGGGATCTCCTGTTTAATCTGGGGTTTTCCTACAGTTTGGGTCTCTCTATTAACACTAGAATTACCAGAGCCTACGAAAAAACTCGTAGATCCGTCCCACCTTAAATCGCTTCTTAAAACCGCTCTCACCTCTCCGCCAGCCTCCTTTGTCCTGTAAATGTGCCGATAAAAATAAACTGCAAGCAGCCGGCTATTCCATCCCCCCCACCGACTCAGAACGTGCACCAACTTCTCCCAGCTCATGCCTCAATTATCTGGGAGTGAAGTGGAGTTTTAGAGTGGAAATAATAGATTGTTATTTGGAACACACGCGTTTCATGTGTGTTCCGTTTCTACAGTAATCTGTGTAAACACAATGTTAAAACAGAAACTTTTTCATAATTCAGTAATAAATGTCACAAAATGTAGACATAAACTATAAAATGTGTGAAGCCTGACAGCCAAAGAGCAAATACACTTTCATAAAAGGTTCATGACTTTTACAATGGCTTCCGTAGTGTACTGGTAAGATTTTGTCAATTAGAGCACAATACCTTAAGAGATCCGAGTTCGAATCTCCGGTAGGGAGAAAATTTATTTATTTTTAACCTTCGCTGTTCTGCCTGCCTGAACTCCCTGTCTATCTATATAGTAATAACAGTAACTTTATTATTATATAGGAGCTTCCCTGTCTACCTATCATATAGTGCCTTTCCTTTCTATATATCTATCCCCTTAGCTGTTTTTTATATATCTATTATACAATGCCTTCCCTGTTTATTTATATATCTAGTGCCTTCTCTACCTGTCTGTCTTTTTGTCTGATTGCATATAGCGCTGAACTTACTGCTCTGTACTATTCTGTCTTCTGCATGTCCTGGAGTACAAAAGAAACACCACCATACAGCAACATGTGCGAACTGGCAAGATCGGGGAAAAAACACGCGGTCACTGATTACAAACCGCAAGATGAATGAAAGAGACAATATATGTAAAAATATCATCGCACTAATGCAATATTATTTGAAAACAAACAGCGTCAGATCGGGTTTGAATATGCGCCCGATCTGACACTGTTCGTTTTCAAATAATATTGCATGTACTGTGCATTGAAACTGCTGCACTGAATAAGCAGACTCCTTTTGTAACAGCGTCAGCGTGTATTCAAACCCGATCTGACGCTCTTCTTTTTCAAATAATATTGCATGTATTGAACTATTTTAGAATAAAAACATACATTTGATTTCAGTCAGTCTGTAAGAGCCAGTGTAAATGCATGATAATTATAAAGGTTAGCTTTTTTTTTTAATTCAGTTCCATTCTCTCAGTCGCGTCCACGATCCCCGCCCCCCCATCTGACACTGCTTTTTTTCACATAAAGACGTGCTATAACTCAAATGTGATTTATTTGGAGACGCGATATAGCTCGAATGTGATTTATTTGGAGACGCGCTATACTCGAATGTTATTTGTATAGGGAAGAAAGTACAATGTCAGGTGCTCATTCAGTGTAATAGGAACCACAGCACAGAGAGATGTGTACACTGCAACAAGTACACATGTCGTGAATGTAGGAAGGGTGTGTGGGAATTGTTAATATTTGAATGTGATGATTTTATATAGCACGGATCGGAAATCAGCAGTTCTTAGCATTGCACCACGCAAGCTGTCGTATCAGCCGCCTACTGTAACTTGCTTTATTTTTTCTTCACGTATAGTCTAGAATAAAAGTGCACTTGTTTTGTTATTCTTGTACACCAACATATGTTCCTGTGTTTGAGCGACACGGGCATGCTCAAAAAAATAGACGTGTAATGCCACGAAAAGTGCACGCAGGCTCTTCAGTTCACAAGCATTGGTACGAGAATGCAGTCACAAATACGCTGCAGAGCTATAGCGCATCTTTATGTGAAAACAGCATTCTCAATTTGGGTTTGGGGGGGTGTAGGGAAGGATCCTGAACACGACTGAGAGAATGAAAAGTGAATAAAAAAAAAAAACTAACCTTTACAAGTATCATAAACTACACCGGCTGTTACACACTGAAATCAAATGTATGTTTTTATTATAAAATAGTAAGAATAACAGCAGTTTACGTCTCAAAACTGAATAGCGCGGAATCGAACTCATGACCTTTTGAATACTAGTCAGCGGCTGATACCATTATGTTACCGTGGCAATTGTAATAATTATGTGTCAATGTGGCATACTAAGGTGGCTTTTTTCTGCAGTTATATTTTTGAATAAAAGCATACTTGTTCTGTTATATTTCTACCTTTTGTAAATGTGTTTGATATTTGGACTTCAGGCTTCATACATTATATAGTTTATGCTTACATTTTGTCATTTACTACTACAATATGAAAAACGTTTCTGTTTTAAAAATGTGTTTACACGGATTACTGTAGAAACAGAACACACGTGAAATGCGTGTATTCCAAATAATGATCTATTATTTCCACTCTAAAACTCCACTTCACTCCCAGATAATCAAGGCATGAGCTGGGAGAAGTTTGTGCACGTTCTAACTCGTTGGGGGGATGGAATAGCCAGCTACTTGCAGCTTTTCTTTTATCAGCACATTTAGATTAACAAAAGACGCTGACGGAGAGGTGAGAACGGTTTTGAGAAGCGATTTAAGGTGGGACGGACCTACGAGTTTTTTCCTAGGCTCTGGTAATTCTAGTGTTAAATGAAAAGAGCCCTTTTACTGTCTGAACCCCTTTTGTTTTACAAATGACCAGTGGCGGCGTCTTTAGGGCAGCCTCACTCCGGGAGTCAGCATTGTCCAGCTGCTCTGGATTGATCGGCCCTTCCCCCGACCACTCGGTCAACGATCCGGCCTCTCTTGTAGGGCACGCATTTATCTGGCAACCGCTATTGATTCAACGCGGGCCCTTCTCACTCTGCGTCCCTATTTCTTTATATACAGTACAGGTCTCGCTTACCTGTACCACCACATTTGACATTACAGGAGGCTCCCCACCAAATCGCTGCATGTAGTTCCTCACCTTCTCTAACGGCGCTTTGGCTGCTGCTCCCATCTCCCCAATGATCCTCTCAATGTTCGTCAGGACCTGCAAGAAACTTTGTACAGGCTCGATCAGCTTCTCGAGTTCCCGCAAGACGACAATATTATTTACTTTGGACGGCGGTAGACTTACTTCCTCGTTTGTCTTACCTGCCGGCCGGGAGCCAATGAGCACGCCCGGTTCTGGCATGTGCTCTGACGGGACTCGCGGAGCCTTCTGGGAATTGGAGTTCTTTTTGGCTGAGGGTCAGGTTGCCTTCTCCAGCGGACTGCGGTCTGTCTTTATTAATTTTTGACATCCAGATCAGCCATTTCCCGGTCCTCCTTACCTTCTTTTGGGGTGAGCGGTGCTTCACTCGCCTCCCCCTTCCCCTTCAGAAAGTCCAAGTCCGTTTCTTCGGCTACGAAGGCGCAAACAGCGGGACGCGGACCTCCTCCTTCCCAGAAAGCACCGGGGTTGATGCCGTGTCCCTCGCTGGCCGCTGACATGCAGAAGTCTTCTCCCATGCTCTCTGGCTTGAACAGGAGCGTGCCATTGTCTTCGGGACAGTCTCCTTTTTCCCGCGGAGCCTCCAGGTGATCATCTCCAAGGTACATGCACGGGACAAAGTGAGTTATTTTAAATGGATTGTCAATAACATTCCCGGCACGTACCTCAGAATGATCGTTGGTCCCTGGATGTATCTCCTGACTTGTGAGGCCGCTCCGTGACTCCTCCCGAGCGTCGGCCATTACGAGCATGGCTTTTCCGCTGGCGATGCTGTTCTGCTTGCCCTTCTTCTTCCTCATACTGGACTTGTTGAAGGTAGGTTCTGACACTGTTGCTGCGTGTTCTGACTCTGTTGTCCTGGGGTTCTCTGTGTACAGAAATTTTAAATACAGGTCCTCTGCAATAGATGCTAGAGTATCCTGCTGGCTACTCCACTGTGACAGATAGGGGGCACCATCGCTCCTTTGAACCTCTGTCCAATTCGCCAGACACCAGATAAAAGTCCAAATGTTGACTTTATTCATACAGCACAGTACACAAAGCACCCTCTCCACCATTATACTCATTAAACAAATCAATAATATCTACAATAATCAATCCACCACTCCCAGACGCGTTGCCCTCCTACCACCCAGCTCAGCTTGCCCTCTGGGAGCTCCCACAGTCCTTTTATACTCCCTGACCCGGAAGTGTTCCCAATCCCCAGTCCATGTGATTCTTTATCACTTCCAAGTCAGGTACAAGTCTTTTCCTTCATCTCGGAAGTACGTCACTTCTTCCGTCGCTCTGCCTATGATGCACTTCTGGGTTACACGGCACATAGGACTCTTCGGTCCTCCCTGCAGCTCCCTCTTGCGGCCCCTGTGGTATCCAGCTGGGCTGTGTATAAAAACTACATTGTCCATGATTCCCTGCTGGTCTTCGGGGCACCTCCATACTGCAGGGAGGGCTCCATCTTGCGGCCTGGGGGTATTGGCCAGAATGACAAGCCGGCCAAAGACCACAACAGATAGATAGATACTTTATTAATCCCAAGGGTATATCACATACTCCAGCAGCAGCATACTGATAAAAAACAACATTAACTTAAAGAGTGATAACAATGCAGGTATAACAGACAATAACTTTGTATAATGCTAATGTTTAAGGGTGGAATTGAAGAGTTGCATAGTGTGGGGGAGGAATGAGCTCCTCAGTCTGTCAGTGGAGCAGGACAGTGACAGCAGTCTGTCGCTGAAGCTGCTTCTCTGTCTGGAGATGATACTGTTTAGTGGATGCAGTGGATTTTCCATGATTGACAGGAGCCTGCTTAGCACCCATTGCTATGCCACAGATGTCAAACTGTCCAGCTCCGTGCCTACAATAGAGCCTGCCTTCCTCACCAGTTTGTCCAGGCGTGTGGCATCCCTCTTCTTTCTACTGCCTCCCCAGCACACCACCACTTAGAAGAGGGTGCTCGCCACAACCGTCTGATAGAACATCTGCAGCATCTTATTGCAGATGTTGAAAGACACCAGCTTTGTATAGGAAGTATAGTTGGCTCTGTCTTCTCTTGTACAGAGCATCAGTGTTGGCAATCCAATCCAATTTTTCATCCAGCTGCACTCCCAGGTATTTACAGGTTTGCACCCTCTGCACACAGTCACATCTGATGATCATGGGGTCCGGGAGGGGCCTGGTCTTCCTAAAATCCACCACCAGCTCCCTGGTTTTGCTGGTGTTCAGTTGTAGGTGGTTTGAGTCACATAATTTAACAAAGTCCTTGATTAGGTTCCTATACTCCTCCTCCTGCCTACTCATGAGGAAGTCCACAATAGCATTGTCGTCAGCAAACTTTTGCACGTGGCAGGACTCCGAGTTGTATTGGAAGTCCGATGTATATAGGCTGAACAGGACCAGACAAAGTACAGTCCCCTGTGGCGGTCCTGTGTTGCTGACCACAATGTCAGACCTGCCGTTCCCGAGACGCACATACTGAGGTCTGTCTGTAAGATAGTCCACGATCCATGAATCTACTCCCATCTCTGACAGCTTGTCCCTAAGGAGCAGAGGTTGGATGGTGTTGAAGGCGCTAGAGAAGTCCAGAAAAATAATTCTTACAGCACCACTGCCTCTGTCCAAGTGTGAGAGGGATTGGTGAAGCATATAGAAAATGGCATCCTCAGCTCCCACCTTCTCCTGGTATGCGAACTGTGGAGGGTCTAAACTATTGTTCTAACTGTCGGCAATCTGAAGAACATATTGTACAAGAATGGCAGAGAGAAACCTGTAGTACAGTTTTATCAGTCTGCAGAGAAATTAGCAATTTTTTCTTCATTTCTTCAAACTGAATGCACAGCTCACAAAGCACATATTGTTGACTAAATTAAGACATTACATCTCTTAATGTAACATTTAATCATGTTCAGAACTGCAGCATTGTTTACTGACAATATTCATTTGGTACTGCCAAATTTAAAAAAAAACAGTAAAAACAATGTACTGTATTTTTATGGGAAAATATAAAAATGCTAAAAATTTAAGATCAGTACCCTCTATGCAATAAGTTAAATCCCAAGTAAAGACAAAATGTTTTTACATATGACAATTGAATCTATGGCCATTTTTTAAATATTTATGAACCAATAGACAATTTCTACTTGTTAAACCTGGTATTTTGGCTTGTTTAATGACAATTTGATTTATTTTGTACTTCATTTTGTTTACTTTCAAAATGTAAATGTTTCAAATTCAGCCATGTTACACAGAGGCAAATTATGTAAAAAATGTTTGCATAATTCACGTGTCCCCATTCAAATGCTTTAAATATGTAAAAAACAAAGAAACAGTCACTTACAAGACAGGCAATGTTCATAGTAAACAGGTCAGGCATATTCCCACACTTCAATGTTTTTAAACTGCAAATGAATGAAGGGGAGAGGCGGGTCTTCAATTTGGGAGACTCTGGGCATGTAACTCACACACATCATTTGCATACGTGTTTCACTTGTAATCGCTTCAAACTCTACCATGACCTATCCATCAAGCAGGTTTAGAACATTAGGACACTTTTTTCCCTATTTTGCAATTTTAATGGCCAGCAGTGTATAACAGTGCTAAATGTTACCAATAATTAACATGGAAAGGTACATTTTAACTAAGGTGGTTTGAAAGTCCCCGAATATTTTCTGAGCACAAATGAATTTAATTAAATGCATTAGTGAGACAATTGCTTTTTACATAGAATCATTACCAGCAGACACCATTACAAGGTGATTTACAGTGAAAATGTGAGTTATATAAAACATAAAATATGTCTACTATTCAGTATAATAAACACTGAAAATGAAACAAAAAATGCAACACTGACAGATAACAGGAGTGTCTTCAAGTGTAAGTGTAAGTGTAAATGTTCAATACATGGCATAAACCATACATTAAGTAAATATACAGCTTTAAGTTTAAAAAATTAGTGGAGATTTCAAAGCTACCATAGTCAATTTAGTAGAGTATACAGTGTGGCAGTGACAATCACATTTGTAAATTAAAGAATACCAGCTTAAAAATAAAGAGAACACATGGGTTTTCAGTCAAGAAAATAAATGGAGCTACTCCAACAGGCTTAGGAAATTAATTCCGGAGAGAAAAAACACAGAGATTGATGATGATTTACCTACCTATATATTATATATACTGTATATAAAAAATATATATTATATATATATATAATATATATATTATATATAAAATATATATATATTATATATATATAAAATATATATATATTATATATATAT
>JANRMT010062806.1:75407212-75441898 GCA_026402145.1 Polypterus bichir lapradei
ATATATATATTATATATATATAAAATATATATATATTATATATATATTGTCACAGACGGCTGGGGTTCTTACCCAGCCGGGACGCCAAAAAGGACCGGAAGGTGACAATAATAGCTTCCGGGTCAAGAGAGGGCAACCGCCCTGGATAAAAATTGGACCACGGGAAAGGGACAAAAAGATTTTAACCCATTGGGACCCGTGGCCACCGCCAGGGGGCGCCTTAAGTCTCAAAAGACCAGAAAAATTGTCACTTCCGCCACACCAGGCAAGATGGCAGCTGAACCTGCCAGGAATGCCCAGAGTGCTGCCGGGGCAAAGGGCAGTCGGGAGTGGGAGCTGGACGAAGCTCCCGTGGAGGAGACAAGCGGCCAAGGACTGAGAGAAAGAAGCCCATAAAGTGGTGATTATTGCTGTGAGCATTGTGTACTGTGTTTTGGACTGTATTTTCTGCATTTGGACGTGTGTAATAAAGTGTGATTTTTATAAAGATGTGGTATCCGACTGGTGGTGTCCGGGCAAGTCTCACAATATATATAGTATATATATAAAAAAAAAATATATATATATATATATATATATATATAGCAAAATACCCACGCTTTGCAGCAGAGAAGTAGTGTGTTAAAGAAGTTATGAAAAAAAAGGTAACATTTTAAAAATAATGTAACGTGATTGTCAATGTAATTGTCGTAGGCTTATTTTAGTATTGAGAATGAATGTGATGATTGTTTAATTTATGATTGTAAATGTTTTGTATGAGAAATACACATTTTTAGGATGTAAGGATCTCTTTGTAAACAACGCTTGCAGTTCTGCCCTCAGGCTGTAAAATGTCTGCTGAGCTTACTCTTGAGCATGCAACGTACAGTTGGCCATGTAAGAAGCAATCTTGTGTCAAGTCTAAGCCGACCTTTTTTGGAGTCTGGCCCTGTGACTCATTTATTGTCATAGCGAAGCAGACCCTTACTGGAAATTGGAGGCATTTGAATTGGAATAGGAGGTCAGCGGATATGAGAGGGATGCGAGGAATAAATACAGTCTTCTCTGAGCCTGTTTCAGTGAAAACAGTTGCCTCAATGAGGTTCTAGTGCAGAGATTTGATCTAAAGCCTGGTGCCATTACAAAGTTTTGTTGGTTGTAAGTTTCGTTGTAAAACGGTGGAGTAAACAAAAAGGCAGGAGTCACCAGCAGGCAGACGTGAAGCAAGACGAACAATAACAGGCTTGAAGTGGTGAAGTAAAGAAGAAGGGAGCAGTGAGCACGAACAGCTGAGGACAGTAAGGAAGCGAGTGAGAAGGCACATGAGCACGGGATGTCGTTAATGTATATAGGCAGGGAGCCAACCACGTGGTAGGTGTGTGGACAGCGGCCATGTGGAAAAAGGAATGGGGACCGGGGGCGGCCCTTGTGTGTGAAATAAATCCTCTTTTAATGGAAATAAGGAATGAATCCGCCAAAAGGAGAGGTCAGTTCCTAAACTTCCTTAATGGCGTAATGGTAAGAACCGCCAAAAAGAAGACATTATTTTCAAAAGATCATTACGGGGCACAACACGAAATGAAACATAATTAACGTTTGTAAGTACAGTGTAAAGGGTTAGCATAGGAAAATTGGAAGTACCAGAAATAGTAAGTAGGGGCTTCCCCTATCTATATATACAGTTTAGGGGGTACACCCGGTTCCCCCCCTTGGGTGTTGTAATAGGACATGAAACATACCTAACTTTTATAAGTACACTGCAAGGAATGAGCACGCAAAATTTCAGCTTCCCAAATATATGGAAAGTGGGAGAATTAGTGATGAGTCAGTGAGGGCTTTGCCTTTTATATGTGTAGATAGCAAAATACCCGCGCTTCGCAGTGGAGAAGTAGTGTGTTAAAGAAGTTATGAAAAAGAAAAGGAAACATTTTAAAAATAACATAACCAGCGGTAAAGCAAGGAAGACTTCGTAATAAGGACGGTCGGGTGCACGTAGAAGGGGTGCCTGCTAACCTGAAAGGGATATTCGGAGCAGACGGCTTTACTTGTCTGTTGTGGAGCGGGCGTCGGCCATGGATGGACGCTAACGCCGAGTCACCCGTGTGATATGGACTTTATTCTTCAATAAAGGAACTGTCGCCGAGCCGGTGAGACCGCTTCTTTACATGTAAATTAAGTAAACGCGTCCGCGGCGCACATCAGGATTGGTCGCTGGATTCACTGCAGACTTCCCAGGCCGTGTGATTATAAATTTTTAAAAGAAAGTTCAGATAAAGGACTGGGTTTGTGTGTGTCTGGGTGTCTAATTTATATGTGTATATAGTTGTAATATAGGTTAAGTACATGTGAACATATTTGCGCCGTTTATAAATAAGATATTTTTCTGTTTCTTTACCTTGCTTTCTTTCCTGCTTTCTTGCATTCTTTCGTTTTCGGCAGCGTCTCTATGAAGTTGTGGATTTACCTGCGAGTATAATAAAAGAACTGTCGCCGAGCCGTTGAGATAGCTTCTTTACATGTACATTAAGTAAACGTATCCACGCCACATATTAGAATTGGTCGCTTTTTATGGCAGGCAGTCAATTACGTGGGAGGCGTGGGGATTTAGGACGCAATATAGGCAGGCGGCCAACTACGTGGGAGGTGTGGTGATGGGGGACGCAACTCCGCCTCACACAGCGACTGAGCTGCAGGCTATGGCCGTATATATGTACGTAAGCAGGATTCAGTTATGACCGTTACGCGTAGAATTTTGAAATGAAACCTGCTTAACTTTTGTAAGTAACCTGTAAGGAATGAGCCTGCCAAATTTCAGCCTTCTACCTACACGGGAAGTTGGAGAATTAGTGATGAGTGAGTCAGTCAGTCAGTCAGTCAGTGAGGGCTTTGCCTTTTATTAGTATAGATGCCGTGATATAAACCGTGCCCTACCGCCGCCCATTGTCTGGGTCACGGGGACACCTCCAAAATAACAAAGATGATTAACCTTCATCCTATTTGCCTCTTTAACTGTTCGTTTCCTTCACTACTTGGTGCTGTCTTCCTTTCACTCCAGCCACAACTACCACTTCCGGCCACCATCTCCCCTTTTCTTCACACACTGCTTGTAGCTGCCGATGTATAAGGCGAAGTCAGGCACGGGTAAGACGCGTGTCAAAGAAATCTCACAGTCCAAAAGTTCGTTTTAAAATATTTAGTGAAAGTTAAAAGCAAATAATCCACACAAGAATAAAAAGAAAAATAGTTACACACATAGAATAAAGGCAAAAAAAAAGAAAAAATGTATCTTCTATAAACTTAGCTTTTCTTAAGAAGCTTTGGTTATTTCTATACTTAAAGGTTATTTATTTCTTCTTCTGTATGCTTTAAACATACAGTTCAACACTCTTTTATTTTACGAGTTACCTCACACTCAAAAGGCCCGTAGGCCGTTGGCAAATAGACATGCGCCCAGGCACAGTCACGTGCGCAAGCACGAACGCGAGCACAAACAAGAACACGGTTAAAAACCGTATGCCTCTGTGCCTTACACAAGGCATGGCTAGACACTAACTGGAGAACATTGTTTGCTCAAAACTATTAGAAAATGACAGGAAAATACCAACTCAATTCTATTCACGGAGGTTATAGGAACCTCCCATATTTTATGCATTATCATCTAGTAAATATTCATACATTTTATAGAACTAGGAAAATGGCTCTTACACTGTTAATTAACCCGGATCCCTGTCACTCAACTCTCTCTCTCTAGGGAGGTGCCCCAAGCCCTTACAAAAAGTGTTCCCCCAAGACTCCAGCCCAACATTGCTTCCACTTCCTACAGCCCATGCAATGGCAAGACACATTACTATATTATATATATATAGTATACAATGCACTAGGGCAGCATTTTGCCATGCAGAATGTCAGCCTCCCACTAATAGCAGGGCTATTTCATTTTGTAGGTGGGTTCTGTTCTTTTATGAGGAATTGGAGAGTAGGAAACTAAAATACAGAGGTGGTCAGAGCTAATAAACATTAAAAAAATAATTTAAACATAAAAAAAAAATTAAGAGCTGTATTGAACTGTGGATAAAATCAAACTTGTGCCAATGTTTCAAAAGTAGGGGAAAACAGACATAGCACTGAAACCTAAACAAAAAAAGGTAAAATCCAAAAGATGGTAAAAATCTGAAAAATATGCTAAACTCATCAATTCATAATTGATAGTAAAATATGGAATTAAAAGGATGTGCATGTTTTTATTATTTACCCACCATTATCACATGGCTGCTTACATAATAGGTGTTGAGAAGGAGCTTAACAGAATAGACAGGATTAAAGGCAGGAAGCATTTGAAAAGGAGGACCAGTGAAAATTCAGTATAATGCATGACCTAACTTCTTCTAGACACACCTTAAAATACATCAACACAATAAGAACATTGTAATGCATAGTTGCAAAGGTAAGGTGCTAGAGTAATGAAATTTCATTCCCAATGTGTAGTGATGCAGCAACGTATCAGCAGGCAGCAACTTGAGCACACCAAGATTTTTGAAAAAAAAAAAAAAAGGATCAGGTAATTCATCAGATTTTTAACTTTAATGTGCTAAAGAACCTAGTCTTGTGTGTGTGTGTGTGTCTCAACTGAAGATAGAGATCCCAAGCTACCAATCCGATGGGTTTTGTCATACATTGCAAACGTTTGAAACACCTAATATGATGAGAAATGTGAAGAATATTTGGGCTTTATCTAGAAATGACTATTCCCTAATAAAAGAAAATTGTTGACCCCAAAAGGCCCAAACTTGCTTTTCCTTCTGCTATAGTAGGAATCTGTATTGTTATTTGCATGACTTATTGATCTGTATGACATTTCCATAATTGAACACTTGCTTTAAGTGACTCATTATAGGCATTCTTGTCTTGTCATGTGTTACTACTGAAACCCTTGATGTCATACTTTTTTCATATTGCTAGACACCTGAAAAATATAGAAAACCAATGATTCATATTAAGTCAGAGGTCAGGTAGTATATTTCCTAAAGAATGTCTGGGTGTTTGCTTATTATGTTGATACTTCTGATAGTGCTCTTCTTCATTTCTTCATTCATAATTTCCTGCAAAGCATGATTATTGTGCATCTTTTAAGGAGGTGTGGATCTCTTTTAGATTTTGGCTTTAGCAACCATTTTCTTTATAAACAGCAGTCAGATGTTCATCATCTTTTAAGATTTTGTAGACAACTGTATAAAAAGAATAACATAAGCAGACAATCCTTACACTTTGTGCTTTTGTTTGAAAATTTTTGCGTCTACTTTATGAAAAAATCTAGTTAATTTTTTATACATCTAAAATGTCATCTTCTCAAAAACATAGCTTCTGAATGTAGTGAATATCACAAAATAATTTGTGCTTTAAAGAATAAGTTGAAAAAGTCATAGCAGACAAACCTTAAAACTTGCTTATGAGTTATATTTCAAATTGATGTACAGATTGATCTTCTACAAGGAGAATACTAATGCTTTTGGGGGTACTTAGATGAAGCAACTACCTAAAGTGTCTCAAGAGGAAAATAAAAACTGTTCTGTCCCTTTAATGTTTTCTTCATGCAGTGCTACTAAAATATTTACTCTGTCTTTTGATCAGAAAATGCATAATTTATGTAGCATGAGATTAATCCTAATTTCTACAAACCCCACTTGTAATACCTGCAATCCAAATGTGGCCACACCAATTTTGGATTAATTTCTTTTACATAACTAGTGTTCTAAAGAGAACTCTGAAGTATGCCAACTGTTTTCATTGATCTCATGGGCATCTGCAGTAGATAAGCACATTGCTTGGTATGTTGTTCCACAAAACATTATACAGGTTATGGTTCTGATAAAAGGCTTTGGATTCTTATTTTTCTGCCTTTGTGTATTTTTCCTTTCAGGAGGATGAGTCTCTGAGATGTTTTGGCTTTAAGCACCATGTACTCTATACACAGCAGACAAATGTCCCATGCCTTTCTAGCTATAATAGCCAGTCATATAAGAAAAAGAATGCCACGTACACTTACTGTTTTGCTCAACAAACTCAGCTCAAAAAATTATTTTTCTTCTTGGTTTCTTCTCAATGCTGTTCCTCTGTTGTGATTGTCCATTCTTTTCTTTTCCTTCTGTTCTTTCTCATTGGTATGCATATTTCATAAAGTGACCCACTCAGGTCTTTTTCTGCTCACTAATGCAAAGACTTCTTGAAAAGACACAGTAAGAATCTCAAGGTATTAGTGAACTGCATCCTTCAAATAAGATGTTTTATATAGTTGGATTTTTATGTTACAACCGTGTAACTGTAGCTGTTCAAAACAATGAGCACTGATTTACAAAGTCAGATAATTTCAGACATGACAAATTAGGAGTCTAATTTGCCCATCAGACCTATCACACATTCTCATTACTTCTAGACAGTTCAACAAAATAAAGAAGAGATTTACGCTTTTAGTTATAAATCACCATGTCCCACAAATGACATAAAATAGATGAGCTTCAGGCGAAACAAATTCCTGCGGATATGATAGAGTGCATGAGGATCACATTTAGTAAACAAAGAAAAATCCATATATAAATGCAAAAGAACAACCGGCTCGTGCTCTCGGCTCCTTTTGAAAGTAATGGCTTACAAGCAGCTGAGATATGAGCCATTTATAACATATAGAGAAAAGACAGGGAGATTAAGAGCCTGAAAAGAACGGGTGTGCAAAATAAAGTGGTATGCTGCCAGAAAAAATGAAAGGGGTGTTCTGCATTGTGTAGGCAAATAATTAACATTGGAGCGTTGGGAGGGGAAGTTGCTTTATTCTGGTAACAGTTAAGAATTTTTTCATAGTGAAAAATTTTTACCAGTTAAAAGTATGACACATATATGCTCATTTTTTTTATAAACAACTGAATTGCAGGTCTTATAATTTTATCAATCAAAATAATACAGTTTATATGCTACAGCAATATGTAGTATTAATGTATAGCAGAATAAGAAAGGTAGCTTGCTTACAAATTTTCTAATGAACTACAGTATATTCTTACTGGCTTCATTAGTCTTTCTCAGGTACTGAGACTATGAATTTAGCATCTCGTGAAATAACATTCTAATACAGCCATACTGGTTATGTTGTAAAGGGATCACAGGTTTTGTGGAATAATATAAAAATATTATAGACTTATGAAATTTGTGGGGCTGTAATGGGAAGATGAGTTTGACAGCGACCTCACATATAAGAACAACGCAGCTGCACCAGACGTAAAGGCGAAAGTCCGGCGTCATCCTGCCAATCACCTGTCCTTCAAAGAAACAGCATGGCTTACAGAGCTCACCAACGCTACACCGTCCAGATCTAAACACTAGCGTGGTGTATGTGCCCAAAAAATGTCTAACTGCATTCTCGTACCATTGCTCGCGTACTAAAGTGTCAGCAGGTATTTTTCATGGCATTACATGTGTAATTTGTGAGCATGCCCTTTACGATCAAACAGAGGAAGCTCTGCTGTATACAGGTACTTGTGACTTTATGCTGTAGGAAGATAAGAAAATAAAGTAAAACTAAAAAAAAGATGCTAACTTTGACAAGTACTATACATTTACAGCAGCTGTTACAGATACAAATCAAATGTATGCTTTTATTGTGTAATATTAACAATAAGAACAGCTCACTACTCAAAAAATTTATTTTGGGAGAAGTTAAGACTCGAACCCAGAACCTTCTGAATTAGAGTCAGCAGCTCTAACCAGTATACTACCTGAGAAGTCAGGACAGCATGCAACACTAACCTGATTTCTTTTTCTTCGGTTGTAGTCTTGGAAAAAATTGCATTTGTTCTGTTATATTTGTACCATTTGTGAAAGTGTTTCTTTGATATTTGGAATTCAGGCTTCACACATTATACACTTCATGTCTACATTTTGTCAATTATTACTAAAAAATTAAAAACGTTTCTGTTTTAACAATGTGTTTATTGTGCATAGATCGTTTTAGACACGGAACACACATGAAATGCAAATGTTCCAAATAACGATATAGTATTCATAAAAGGTGTCATTTTGCTTGACTTCTCACTCTATACAACTCTAAGCAACTGACACGCAGGTAATCAGACTTGAGCTGAGAAAACTGTGCGGGGTGGGGGATGTGATAGTAGGCTGCTTGCTGTTTGCTGCTTATCAACACATTCAAAGGACAAAAGACGCTGACGGAGAGGTGCGAAGCGTTTTAAGGTGGGACGGATCTATGAGTTTTTTCGTAGGCTCTGGTAATTCTAGTGTTAATACAATGTATAGTTGGGGAAAGCATTAGAGACTGTTACTGTAAGTCAGTATTAAGCACAAAACAGAATGGATCCAGGATGGAGCATGTCCATTTTAGTGCATGATACAATGAAAAATATACATTTTTATTATGAAGGTATTACTACCACTGTTACTTTGCGGTAGGATTAAAAGGCTCTGTCCAATCTAAAGATATAAATATTGCTCACAGCACAATTTATTGTATTATATATTATTGTCTTGTGAGAGGCCAGTTTGCTCTGCTTTTTTCTATGTTCAATTAACAACCAACTATAATTTTGTTCTTCTAGAGTGAAATTTAGCAAGAACAATTTGAATAAAAGATGAGAAGGTGAAAAGACAAACTCATAGT
Source organism: Polypterus bichir lapradei (assembly GCA_026402145.1). Classification (NCBI taxonomy): domain Eukaryota; kingdom Metazoa; phylum Chordata; class Cladistia; order Polypteriformes; family Polypteridae; genus Polypterus; species Polypterus bichir. Next base: position 75,415,851 of record JANRMT010062806.1, read on the forward strand.
CAAAACACTTATAGATGGCTCTTCTAAAAACAAAAAAAAAAACAAAAAAACAAAGAACACAAAATACCAGAGCCAAAATATTAAACCAAGCCAGCTTCAAAAAACATAAACAAAGTTTTACTTCATAAAATGGTTTAATTGCTAGTTAATGCCACAGAAAAGATTTTTTTACTAAAAATAAATTATGAATGTCAAGACTAGAGCTCTGCCATCCTTAATAATGTCTGGGCAATAATAGTAAAAGTAAAGTGAGGCACATTTCTCTTGTCACATACTAGCAATGGAAGAATGTTGACAATAACAATACAGCTGTCACCATGGAAAAATACATAAAATGATGGCATAAAAATATCTAAAAATAAAAAGTGGACAATTACAAAAAAGAGCTCAAAAATGAAATCCACAACATCCAAAAACCCCTGAATCATAACTAATTTACTATTGATTAATTCATTATTTTTCTAAGATCATATTTTGTGATAGCATCAGGCACTAGACAAGAACAGGTAGGGATATTATTGTCACATGTACAGAGCACAGTGAATCTCTTTCTTGCAAATGCTAACCAACATGCAACATATCACCTCTCTCCAGTGCCATAATCAGTAAGTATAACTATCTTACCATGAAAAATCTGTCTATTTTACCTGAACAATCTCAGAACACGTTTGTCATTACCAAAGAAAATTAAACCCATCAAGACATCAAAATATCTATATTAAATGCAGCATAGAAAAGATATATTGGAAATAAAAAGGTCTTCTATTATTGTGAGGTTAGCCCTATCTATGTGTTTCCAGTCTTTATAGAGACAGAACTGCCAAGAATTTGAATTAAACCTAAATGGAAAAAGATTCTTGCACAAGAAGTACTTTGTCATATACCCACATCCACTCATACAGAGTCAATTCAAGATTAAAACAAAAACTAGATGTTGGAGGAAACAAGAAAAATCACTTAAGGTAGAATTTTGCACTTAGAAGGAAGGCTATGATAAACTTGCCAATTTGCCATACTAATTTTTAGTGCTGGGGAGGATTACAGCAGAAGTATTTTATCTGCCGATTTTCTGAATTTCTATACTTGTCAAAATCAGCTGAACACACCCTTTTCCAAAGTTTACATCATTTGAATTTCTTGTTGATTTATGGCAAAAATATGTTTTTAAGGTTCTTCCAAAATTCTAAAAGAAGGAGTTAATCACATTATAATAAAGCATTTTTATAAGCAATCAAAATTTAAAAGAAAGAAGTGGTTGAGACCTGTATATGTTTTGTGCTGCTGAATATAGCGAGTTGCATTTTTCATTGTAAACTATGCATATGGCTTGTATGCCATAGTGGGTTGGGATTAAATATGTTTATGATGTATGTAAATGCTTTACTTGTATGTTCATTAAGCTCTTAATCTCATTTTGAACAAGAGGGAGCTTTCATGGGCTATGCCTGAAGCCAAAATAAATGAATATGAGGCCAAACAGGGTATTTTATTATAAACAAATAATATAGATAACACAATTAACAAAAGAAGTGCACAATGCAAACAGAAAATAATAATTCTAATTCCTCTCTGGGCCTTCCCAACTATATTTTCTTGTCTAAATAGCAAGGTTGATGGTCCACTTCTTACTAGCATACCAAAAATTTCCCCTTAGGATTAATAAAGTATCTATCTATCTATCTATCTATCTATCTAAAAAAGCAGTGCTATCTTTCACCTCTTGTACCGCTTTCTCAAAATTAATGGCCTTCTCTCTGTTTTCTGTTCAAGCCCATGGCTTTTTTATAGCTCCTCATTCCAAACTTAATAGTAGGATAACTAGGTTTAGGTTTCATACAGAGTGAATTTTAGTGGTCATCTTCATAACAACTTCAGAATTATCCTCTGGGATTTTTGGATCTATTATCTTGTATCTCTCAACCAGAACACACTTAGAGCATAGGCAACTTTCACAGCAGGGGGATACACAGTGTATTATTACATTATGACATGTTCCCTTTGCTGTGATCATACTTCCATTCCTCTTGGTTTAATCACTCCAGTGGTGCTCCCTATAAGCTCTGTCACCCTTTGTAGTCAACCGATGTAACCACCTGACAATTCTTAGTACATTATACATGTACAGTGAAATTTTTAATTACATGTGCTAAGCAACATACAACACGTCACCATTCTTTGGTAATACGATTAATGAGCATAATAACCTTACCTGAAAAATCTCAGAACACACATTAGATCTGTTATTTGAATATGTGTGACTTATGTTTTTACACTATTTTTTCCCAAAACTTAATAAGGCATTCTTTCCACTGCAACCTAAACTCCCTACTATATTAATTCCCATTTGCATTCAAGCGAGTGAGAATGGCCTGTTTGTAACCTTATGTTAGTATTACAAGTATCTCAACATTCTCAACAGTAAGATTATAATCCTACTAGCTGTGCTACCCACCTAAGATGGGTTGAAATCTAAACAATCAACATAGACTTTACAAATTAACGTTTGCAGTACACCATGTAATGCATGTGTCTCTGTTATATGCCATTTGGTATAGGCTTCATAAAAGCATTGTTAATGTTTGTGATATGCAATCTTTTGGAATGAGAGAGACATAGTAACAGGATGGACACACAGATAGACAATCAGACACATTTGTTTTATTAAGGTGGATTCTTATAAGTGGCCTGTCCCTGCCATGCATTGACCCTTTTTGTGTGCAGTGGTAGACCATACCTGGCACTACAGTACAGCACAATACAATCTTTACTGTGTCGTCTATCGTCTTCTGCTTTGAAAATTGACTGCTATTGATGTGACGTTCATTGGTTTAGAATCTGGCTAAAGAATTAGATACAGATTTGTCTTGCAATTTATTTATACTGGAGTTCTTTTTTACTACATTTACTACCAACTATCTTGTAACTGTGTTTTACTGTATTGTATTAAAATATTGTTTGCTTTATAATGTCCCTCGGGGTGGTTTTCACTACTAAGATCCTGTGTAAAAGACTAACTGAAAAATAATTTAAAAAAAGGTCTTTTTTAACATATACCTGCTTTTTGGTTACTTTTTAAGTTTGGTTATGCTAATTCTGTGTAAAACATGCTTTTGACTATTTTGAGAATGGCATCTGACACTTGGTATTCAAATACATAGATGCATTTTTATTCATCTGCATTTCAAACTCTAACACACAAATTGATTTTTTCTTTGAAATATGTAACTCACATTTAGTGAAAAATAAACTTTTTTCATACAATTAAAAAGTAAACTTCAAAATTTCTCACTATGTAAAAATTAAATGTCACCTTTTTAATACTATCAATTAACTGATGGGACTACTCATACATACTGTACCCTACCAACTTTTGTTTTAACTGTATGCATTATTACTAAAAATAAAATGTAATAATTACTGTTATAATTTATAAAAGATCTGATAGCTATGGCACATTTTGAGATCAAAAACATAAACATGTCCTTTGTGGGGAATTGTTTTTGTAAGAATTCAGAAAAAAACTATGCTAATCCAGCATCTCAGCAATGTCAGGTCTAATGTTAACTAAACATTACTGTAAAAAATAAAACGAATGCTATATCTAAACATTTGTATCTCTTGTGACAGGCGACATTTACAATAGAAGGTAATGGAATGACATTTCTGTAATTGAATTTTAAATTGCAGTACTATTAATTGAACCAGGAAAAAATATGAGAAAGGCTACCGCATTTTATTAATAGGCGTAGCATTGAAATGCGTTACACTATCTAGCTTGTTACCATGTTTACCTATTTTTATTGTGTTTATCATTAACACATTGTAAATAACAGGAATATACACAGTATCAAATAGAGTCGGTTCTGTGCTGTAATTCTGAACATTAAGCTACAGGAAATCAGAATGAGAAAAGGACCAGTAGCATCACTGCATATAAAATGATACTTTTTGCTTTCTACACCATTAAATTACCCAAAGAAAAACAATGAGTATGGATGATGATATTTTGATTATAACCTAGATCTTAGATCTTGAACGTGGAATGGTACAGTAATTAATAACGAGTAAAGCATACATCATGGTGCTGTAGCCTCACTTCTAGCTAAAGTGACTATAACATGTAAATAATGGGATTGTATTTATTTAGTAGGGTATTCTTTCTTTTTTTTCTTTATTTATTAATGATAGTTACTAGGTATGTTACCTGCTGAAGAGATTCAACAGAATAATTTAAAAACCATGCCTTACCATTAGTGGTCAACCTATGCCTTTCTCCAGTATCATCATGTGTCTCAAACTATCTTGAGCAGCAATTCCTCTGTCGCTTGCAATCATTTTAATTACCACCAATGGTAGACTAGCCTTAATTTCCCACTGTAAAAAAATAATTTGTGTTCTTGTGAAAACTTCCCGTGTTTGAAGGCAACTCTCAGCATTCCTACTTTCCTTGGTATCCATGTGTGCATCATCAACTCTTGCATAGCACTCCTTGTCTCAATCACATTTGACTGAGCAACCAAAGTCAAACTGACCAATCAGTTTGCTCGAAGGGAACAGACGCACAGTAGAATTTTCTTCTTATATAATACGCTACCGTGGCTGTCCGTTTGTCTGTCCAGGATTTTAAATCACCTGTAGCTCGAAAACCGTTTGAACTATTGACCTGAAATTTGGTACACATATACTGCGTGACGTCTACTATCCACTTTCTGGATGATGGTTGACCTCCAAGGTTATTCCTCTTCTTTTTATTTTATTTTATTGTAGAATCAACTCTTGACAGTGGCCAGCAGGGCAGCCATGCGGCACATGTGTACGGGCGCCATTCTCATCCCTACCACCTTCGCCATCACTTCCCCTACCTCTTCATATCTTAAATCATTCTTCAGGCAGATTGACGACTTAAGTGCCAGCTTAAGTGAAAAATTAAAGAAAATGTAAGTAATTGCAACAAAAACACTGACTTAACATTAAAATTACCAGAGCCAATGAAAAAACTCATAAATCTGGCCCACCTTAAATCCCTTTGCACCTCTCCGTCAGCGTCTTTTGTCTTCTAAATGTGTCGATAAGTCCAAGCAGCAAGCAACCTGCTTTACCACTCCTATCCCCCCCACCGCCTCAGAACGGACAAGAAGTTCCCCAGTTCCTGCCTTGATTGATTATCTGGGAGTGAGCTACCCAGAATTGTAAGGGGAAACAATTTGATGTGTGTTTTGTGTTTACATCAATCTATGTAAACGCATCGTTAAAACAGAAACGTTTTTCATGTTTTAGTAATAAATAACAAAATTTAGACATGAACTGTATAATGTGTGAAGGCTGATGGACAAATATCAAATAAAGACTTTCACAAAAGGTGCAAGTACAACCCAGCAGTTTCGGTGGTGCTGTGGTTAGAACTGCCGGCTTATATTCCGGAAGGTGTGAGTTCAAAACTGGCTCCCTGGAAAATTTACCATTTAGAGCAGTGAGCTGCTCTTATTGTTAATATTATGCAATAAAAACATACATTTCATTTGTGTCTGTATAGTACTTGTAAATATTAGCATTTTTTTCACTTTTACTCTCTCAGTCACGATCACAATACAACAAACACCACCCATCCTCCCAACCCCGCCCCAGATCTAACACGGTTACTTTTTATCTGAAACTGAGAATAACGGTGGATGTGAGTGGTGTTTTGAGACAATCGAACTAGAAATTCTCAGATCTGGAGGGATAAAAGCTGACACAGAAACGCTGGTGAATCTGCCTGCTTCACATCTCACCGTGACTTGAATTTTTTTATTCAGTTTTATTGAGTGTTCCTGCTCACGCTGAATTAGTATGCACCTTATGGTCCATGATGTCAATGCCGCACTGACAAAGAACAGAGACATAGGTATATATGATATTTGGAATAACTCATTTTATGACCTGTATAGTACATCTTGGAAAACAGTGTGGCACTAATGCAACATTATTCATTTTATTCATATTCATTCGCATGCTTTCTTGCGCTTGTAATCAGTGACCGTGTTGTTTTTTTTTTTTTTTCTGATCTTGCCAGTCTCCACTTTTGGGTGTATGGGGTTGGTTCTTTTGTACTCCAGGACATGCAGAGCAAAGAATAGTGCAGAGAGGTCAGTTCTGCGCTATATGCAATCATCAGATTCAAATGTTAACAGCTCCCACACACCCAAGGACTGTCCTTTCTACATTTACGACATGTGTACCTGTTGCAATGTACACACTTCTCTCTGTGCTATGGTTACTATTACACTGAATGGGGCTGGGGAAGTGGCGGTCTTGGAACAGAAGCTTGTCTTTTGCTTTATCCATCACCTTTTCTTGTAAGGAGCGATGATGAAGCTCCTCTGCAAGGTGAGCAAAGAACACTCTTTTTTTCTCAATGGCCCCCGTGCATGCCTTGCACAGTACATGTGCGTTGATTGCCGCCAAGTCAAGCGTGTTATAGCGCAAGCAACTGGCCTCCTGCGTGCCCCTGCCGCACTGAATAAGCTCACGCCTTCTGGTGCACAATGTCGACACAGCACAGGAAAAAAAGAAACAGACAAATATATGTGACATTTTGAAGAAATAATTTTATGACCTGAATAGTACCAATCAGAAAACATCGTCACACTAATATAATATTATTTGAAAATGAACAGCGTCAGATCAGTTGTACATGTATGGTATTTCTAAAAGTTAGCTTTTTTTTCAGTTTTATTCTCTCAGTCACGTTCATGCTGTCCCTTGCCCCCCACCCTCCGATCTCTAACTAACAGCGCCAGTATAAATTCACACCCGATCTAAAGCCGTTCGTTTTCAAATAATATTGCATTAGTGCATTGATGTTTTCTATGCTGAGTACGTGACTGGGTACATTACCGCTTGTATTGACAACATCGTGCCCACAACACCAGTCAGGAAGTTGCCCAACCATAAGCTCTGAATAAACAGTCCGGTACGCCACATGCTGCGTGCTTGCTCTCTTGCATTTACATCAGACACTGAGACGGAGTACAAAGCTGCAAAGTACGGACTAAGAAAAGCCATCACAGCAGCCAAGAGGCATACAGAGAAAAGCTGGAGGGCTTCTATTCTACTGCTGACTCTGGAAGTATGTGGCAGGGCCTACGGCACATCTAAGACTACAGGACCACCACCAGCACAATCAGCTCCACAGACAGTCTGCCTGATGATCTCAACACTTTCTGCACCCGCTTTGAGACATCCGGCAACAGCACAGAGTGGAGGCACACACACACACCTGGATCACCCAACTCCCCCTCCCTTCCCCAAATGATCTCTTCAGGTCAGGTACATAAAGTACTAAGGAAGATCAACCCTCATAAGGCAGCTGGGCCAGGCAACATCCCTGGGTGGGCTCTCAGAGCACATGCCAACGAGGTGACTGATATTCTCTGCTCCATCTTCAACCTGTCCCTCAGTCAGAGCATCGTTCCGTCCTGCTTTAAGACTGCGATCATCGTCCCCTTTGCTATAAAAAGCCCACCCACCTGCCTGAATGATTACAGGCCAGTAGCACTCACTCCAATCATCATGAAGTGTTTTGAGAGAGTGGTGCTGGGCCACATTCAGAGCAGCATACCGGACATACTCTGGACCCCCTGCATCATGCATACTGGCCCAACAAGTCCACCTCAGATGCCATCACTACCGCACTACATTATTCCCTCTCCCATCTGGAGAACAAAGACTCCTACATCAGGATGCTCTTTGTTGACTACAGCTCCAGCTTTAACACGGGTATCTCCCATAAACACACCCATAAACTGTCTGAACTTGGCCTACACCCACTATCTCTGATATATCTCTGTTGCCCTCCCCTGGGGGGTACCACAGGGCTCCATCCTGGGACCTCTTCTGTTCTCCTTATACTTGCTGCCACTCGGTGCTATTTTTCGGAAATATGGTATTTCCTTTCATCTTTATGCAGATGATTGTCAGATTTATTTCCCTCTGACGTGCCAAGGTCTAAGTTCTGTGCAGCCCCTGCTTGACTTCATTATTGACATGAGGAGTTGGATGGCATTAAATTTTCTAAATTTTAATGAGAACAAAACAGAAGTCATGCTATTTAGACCCAATAGCACCAGTGGAACCCCCTGCATCAACCTTTCCACTGTGGCTCAATTTGAGAAATCCATGATCACAAATTTTGGTGTAAAAATGGATCCCACTTTAAAACTTGACAGCCATGTGAACGCAGTGGTAAAATCTTGCTTTTTCCAGTTGAGGCGGCTTTCAAAAATCAAGCCTGTCTTGTCTAAGCGCAACCTTGAAACAGTGATACATGCTTTTATAACATCTTGTCTAGATTACTGCAATGCGCTTCTTTTTGGAATTAGCCAGGCCTCCATTGCTCGTCTACAGCTGGTACAAAACACTGCTGCTCGATTTTTAACTGGCACAAGAAAGCATGAGCATGTTACCATGATTTTGGCTTCCCTTCACTGGCTTCCAATTCATTTTTGAATTCATTTTAAGATCCTTGTATTTGTTTTTAAATCCTTTAATGGTTGTGCCCCTCTTTATTTGTCGGAACTGCTGCACCCTTATGTTCTGTCTTGCTCTCTCAGGTCAGCAGACCAGATGCTACTACGTGTTCCCAAGGCATGATGCCAACTCCGAAGTGATCGAGCTTTTTCAGTTGCAGCCCCAAAACTCTGGAACGATTTGCCATTGCACCTTAGGCAGGCTCCTTCGCTAGCTGCCTTTAAATCCTTTTTAAAAACACATTTTTACTCTCTGGCTTTTAACCCAGTATAAAATGTTGGCTATCTGTATACTTTTTATTAAGAATCTCTTCAGTTCTTCTGTGTTTATGTGTTTCTGTTTCATTTACCCTTTGGTTTTGTGTGTCTGATATGCTGGGTTTTTATTGTACAGCACTTTGGTCAGCCTTGATGTTGTTTTTAAAGTGCTTTATAAATAAATAAATACACCCCACCCTCTGTTACTGGCTCCTAGACTTTCTGACTAGCAGGACCCAGTCTGTCAGTACTGGTAATAGGATTTCAGCCACCATTATCACAAACACAGGCACCCCACAGGGATGAGTCCTCAGCCCCATCTTCTACACCCTGTTCACCCACGACTGTGTCGCCTCCAATAAGATAACATAATCCTAAAGTTCGCAGACAACACCACAGTGATAGGACGAATCACTGGTGGGGATGAGATGGCCTACAGGAGGGAGGTGGACAGTCTGACGTCATGGTGTGAGGATAACAACCTCATCCTCAACAAAGACAAGATGAAGGAGATGATAGTGGACATGAGGATGGAGAGAAGACCTCACCGGCCACAGTTCATCCGAGGGCTTGAAGTGGAGAGGGTGAGTAGCATTAAATACCTGGGCGTCTACATCAGTGAGGACCTCACTTGGACACTTAACACCACACAGCTGGTCAAGAGGGCTCAAAAGCGGCTGTACTTTCTGAGGAGGCTGAGGAAGTTTGGTATGTTGACTAAGACCCTCACAACTTTTACAGCTGCATTGTTGAGAGCATTTTGACCAGCTGCATCATCGTATGGTTCGGCAACACTACTGCTATGGACCGCAAATGCCTGCAGAGTGGTAAAGACTGCTGAAAAGATCACCAGGACCCCACTGCCCTCTCTGGAGAGCATCTACAACTGCAGTATCCAAAGTAGAACTGCCTCGATCCTGACCCCACCCACCCCCAACACAAACTGTTCACACTTCTAGCCTCAAGCAGGAGGTACAGAAGTATGAAATGCAGGATTTCCAGGCTAAAGAACTCTTTCTTTCCCAAGGCCATTAGACTCCTAAATAACTGATTAGAGTTTATATCCATGGTTCACCTCGTTCTATCTACCTCACACAACTGTATTTGACTTGTCCATCACACCTACCTGCACAATTATACTTTATACTTCAATTCTGTTTTAAGACTTTATGCTGTCTCTGCTACTTATTATTTATGTTTATCTTTATACGTTAGTTTTGGCATTTGGTGTGGACAGCAAAGAAAGAATTTCATTGTACAGGGAAACGTGTTTCCTTACTGTGTACATGACAGTAAACTTTGAACTTTTAACGTGAAAAGATGCCAACGAAAGAAGATAAGAAGCGGGCCGCTAAGGTGGAAAAAAGAAGAGCTTGCTTGCGAATCAGTAAGTGCATCAACCTCTGAGCAAATGAATGCTAAACGTACAGAGAAAGAGTAGGAAAACTAGGAATACTCAAGTCAAGTGTATTCACTGCGCGTTATCATGCAGTGTGCCATTACTGGTATTATATATTAGACAAATATATTAATTTTTTTACAAGCATTCACTTCATTGTAGCAGTTAGCCAGCATTCTGCAAAGTGGTGTGTCATCACAATAATTTGATTAGGCTTTATATGGGTGCTGTAATTCCTGGATCTGACTACACCTATGGTGCATATGAAGAACGTAGCTAATGCTGTTCATACTAATATAAGTGTTTATATCTGATTTGTCGCTATGAAATGGATTAAAACTAATTCAGCAACTGGGGAGAGATTGCTGGAATAATGTGTTTTTTTTTCTCTTCTTGCTCCTTAGAGGAGTTTATTAAGACTAATTGATTTTTTCTGTTTTAGGGATCCTCATAATTCATAATTCACATCTCTTCTTGGTCCTTATAGGAGTTTATTAATGCTAATTGATTTTTTCTGTTTTAGGGATCCTCATAATTCATAATTAGATCCATATATAAATTTAATGTAATCTTATTTGATCAGACTAAGACCCAGTGCAGTATAGAAAAAAGACAAGAGGGGGATTGGTCATCTGTGTGAAATGAGTTGTAACAGTTTGTAATTCAGACATTGAAATTCTGGCTGTTGGAATTCATGCATATTATTTGTCCAAGAAGATAAGTAACATCATCCTTATAAATGTTTATATTCCTTCCTTTGCAAATGGGGACTCAGCAACAGAAATGATTCACTGTCACAAACACTTTGATGACAGAATGATAACTTATTCTGACTCTGACGTTATAATATGTGGTGACTTCAACCATGTGACTTTGGAAGGAACAATGACAAACTTCCATCAGTTTGTGTCACATTCCAATTAATGAAATAACAAGCTGGACCTGATCTATTCAAATATTAAAGATGCCTTTAAGTATAAACTTCTGGCACCTTTGGGTGGATCTGACCACAACCTCATTTATCTTATTCCCATCTACATGCCTGGCATTAATTAGAAAAGTTTACCCCATGTAAAACTGAAATATATTTAATTGTACTAAAAATGTACTTTAATATCAGAAAGTAAATTCCCAGCACATTTGTTCCTCAGTAGTACTTCAGTGTTCATAATCTAAATACACTAATTTGCACTACAGTAATCCCCCACCTATCGCGGAAGTTATATTCCAGACCCATCAGCGATGAAAATCCGTGACATAGAAAGACCATATAAATTTAATTTTTTTTATAGTTTAAGCCTTAAAATACCCCTCCCACATGCTTTAAACACATGTAAACTTATTAAAACACACTTTGTAAACACATATGATATGTGGATGTCGGGCTAAGGATATGAGTAACATCTCTCTGTTATAAAAAAAATCTTGGCAGGGAGACCAGGGAGACAAGGCTTGATCTTCTCAGAAGACTATTTCACATCCCGCAAGAGACATTTTAATGGTCACGCAAGACAAGGCAGTGAGACAGAAGGACAGCTGCTGTACAGACTTTTAAATGATCGACGCACAGAGCGACAAGGAGAACAATAGGAGAGACACGAAGTGGCAGGAGCTATGTGATCGAGACCAGATCATCTCGGAGAAACACTTTGACGACATGTAAGACTAGACATTACAACCTTAGGAAGCAGAACCCGTAAGACGCTGACCTTTGCACGTCATGCCCTACTTACAAACAATTTAAAACAAGTTCACTGACATCTAACTTAGCTGTTGTTGGAATGATTTTGGCAGACAAACTTCAGGTGCTCCCAGCTCTTAAAACAATGACAAGCAGAACATGCAGCTTGCCAGCAGCAGCTGCAGCAAGCCACCGTGCGTTCAGCCCTCACAAACTCCTCCTCCTCCTCCTTCAGAACGCTAGCGGCAGAGACGCGAAGTGGCAAAAGGACAGCTGCTGTACAGGCTTTTAAGTGATTGAAGCAAAGCGCGACAAGCACAACAAACAGCTGGCCAGCAGCAGCAGCAAGACACCAGCTGAACCGATCGCATCTCTTTAGATCAGACCCCCCCCCCCTTCACATCGCAAGCAGCGTTATAAGTCCCGTGAGAAAGAGATTTCACCATACCCAGGGCAAGAAATAAAGGACAAATATTGTTTTTAGAAAGGTTTTAAAGTAAAAATGAAAATAATGCGTATGTAACAATCCCCCCTAGTAATAATAATATTATTAATAAATCCGCGATAGTGGGGGTGCGATAGCTGAACTGCGGTATAGCGGGGGATCACTGTAATACTTAAATTGATATTAAGTGTACAGAGCCAAAGTATACCATCTCTAAATTATATAGAAATGTGCTATTAGTGCATTACTTAATACTGCTTTAAACATAAGGTCAAGTTTAGTGTACTTTCACACACAATTGACAAGCTCATTTTCAGTGGATTGTCAAGGAAATGCACTAAAAATGGACTAATTACAAATATATTTTTACCTGAGTAGTTCTTTAGTTTACTTAAAGTAAGTACATTTATCAGCACTAATACTTAAGTTGATATTTAGTACATTAAACGGAAGTGTATTGTCAGTGTTACTTAATAGTGCACTTTAAAAGCTTTAAATTGAAGTGCAATTTTAGTGAATTTTCATATTGAGAGTTAGCCTTTTCATTCTATATACTGTAAAAAGTGAATGTGAGCTTAGCTTTGTGTATTTGGAAAACCCTGTTGTGTGAACACTGTAACTCAAAAAAGTGAGTAAATGGTACAGAAATGCAAAACTTAAACTAATTTGTTAAATAAACATGTGCTCAATGTGTCAGTGCTCAGAAAGAGGAGGGGGAAGATATTTAATTGAACAATCCCATATGGAAGACGCAGCAAAACAAGATAGATAAATGTCCAAACCCTCTGAAACCAGCCCAACCGACTGAAGTAAGCTGGGTTTAGGACAGTTATAGACTCAATGATGTGCTCAAACATATTTTTAATAACTCCGCAGCTGTTAATCATAGAACTCCATATTAGACTGTATTAAAATAAAAAGTTTTTTTGTCTCTAATGATACATGTGTCAAGTCTATTAGTTACAACTGTTGGAACTTCTTTTTACAATGCCTATATAAGTAGCAGTATATAAGCAGTAGTCATGTTAGGGAGAGTGTTAGTGAGGGTAGATGTAGAATTGAAGAGAAGTGTTTGGTGTAGGTCAGCACTGTATGTTCACTGTTGTGTCATTAAAAGAATTAGCAAATAGTCCACCAACTGGGGCAACAATCCCTGTGTGATTTCTACATATCGAGGATTTCTCTGCTACACTACAGAGGTCACTTGACCCAAAAAAGAATTGATGCTGGACTCTGGTAAGTTGAAAATAGCAGACTCCAGCTTTTACACTTACAACACCTTATGTCTGCCATGTTATCACTTATATATACATTTTTAACCAGTGGAAACCTTTGCTACTACCATGTTTTCAAACGGTCTGTAGAAAAATTGTGCCAGTCTGTGGATCAGCCTGCCACTCCATTAAATCAGCACAAACCTTCAAAGGGGACCCAAACCTGGAAAGTCAATCGATCAACATTCAAATGACTGCCGCGCACCTCTAAAAAGTAGAAGGAAGGACAGTCAAGGTCCAACAGTCTGAAAAAAAATTCAGATTAAAAACTTGTTCACTTGCCAAAAAGGCTGAAAACCACGGCCCTAGTATACAGTGTGGCAGACAACCAGGGACCTTGCCCCACCGGGGACGCCTGGAGAAGAGAAGGACTGGGAGAGAGGCAATATCTTCCCTGGGGTGCAAGAGGGCAGCCCCCCTGGATTACATTAGGGTCACGGATGGGGAACTTAGAAGCTCAACCCTGTTGGGGTCCATGGCCACTGCCAAGGGGTGCCTGGATGATCCTGGAGCCCTGGATGGCAGCACTTCCGCCACACCAGGAAGTGCTGCCGGAAGAGGAAACAAATGCACTTGGAATGCTTCCGGGTGCCCATCCAGCAATGCGTTCAATATAAATGGGCCACCTCACTCCATTCGGTAGTATATATATAGATCCATAGTATACTAATAGTTTTATGTAATTTTTTCATAGATTGTTCTTTCAGAAGTTATAAAAAACAGTAATATGTTGTATTTTGATGTGTCACAGATTGCCATGGAATGCACCTGGCTAATGTCAATGAACCTCAGAAACTCATTTTACAGTGGTCTTGTCGGGCATCTAACAAAACTCCTGCAGTTGTACAGATCAAACTGTTATGAAGGGTTAAGACTGCTCTGCTTCAGAACCTTGTTTTGTAAACTGCCTGGCAGTGACTTTAGCTGCAGGTGGAAGCTCCTGTCGCACCCTATGCAAATATGTTTGATCTTATTTAGGAAAAGATCTCAGTCGTCCCATGGGAGAAAGACTTTTCGAGACTAAGGCCATAAAGCTTCTGAAACTGTTTCTGGACAAAGACAGAACCGTAACAACAGTTGCGCGGAGCTTCCACCTGCAGCTAAAGTCACTTCAGCACACATGTACTTTGTGAGCATGCCCATGTCAATCAAACAGAGGAAGCTCTGCAGTTTACTTGTGACTTTATGCTGTAGGAAGATAAGTAAATAAATCAAGGTAAATAATAATCAATCTGGGTTTTATATAAGGAACATATAAATGTTTTTTTATATAAAGACCATCACAAAACATAATCACAAACTGGACTTTGCACGATACCTTGCCAAGCTCTGTAAGCCGTGCTGTTTTGTTGAAGGACAGATGTGGAGCAGACTGACTGGCAGGATGACGCCCAACCTGTTGCTGCATCCAAATGGTGCCATCTTTTGCCATTACGCCTGGTGCACCTGCGTTGTTCTTATATGTGAGTGGACGTTTCTTGTGGGGAGGGCTTCTGTTCTCTTTCTCCGATGTAGAACCCTCATCCTCATCTGAGTTCGCCTCTGTTATACAGTATCACATCTTTATTTGAAAACGGCAGTGTCAGATCAGGGGGAGCGTGAACTTAAAACGTAATAAAACTTAATAATAAAAAAAAAAAACTTAACCTTTACAAGTACCATACATTTACACTGGCTGTTACAGACTCAAATTTATGTATGCTTTTATTGTATAATAGTAACAATAAGAGCAACTCGCTATTAAAAATGTTTATTTTGGGAAACAGCCAGGATCGAACCTGCCACCTGTTTATTATGAGTCGATTACCACTGTACTACCAACAAAGTGGAGTCAATGAAGTACACTAACCCAGTTTATTTTTCTTCGGTTATAGTCTTGAATAAAAGCACACTTGTTTTGTTATACTTGTACCTTTTGTAAAAGTGCTTATTTGATATTTGGACTTCAGTCTTCAAACATTATACACTTTATATAAAAATTTTGTCGTTAGTACTAAAACATGAAAAAAGTTTGTCTTTTAGGTATGTGTTCAACATTTCTTGCATTTCCTGTCATCCTACGCTTACACAGATCTTTGTAGACACAGAACAGAAATGAAATGCATGTGTTCCAAATAAAGATATATTATTTACCCTGCACAGCTCCCGGTACCTCACTCCCAGATAAACAATTCTTGAACTGAGAGAACTTTTTGCCCTTTCTGTGGCGGTGGTGGGGTGGGATAGCAGGCTGCTTGCTGCTTGTGCTGATTGACACATTTACAAAACAAAAGACACTGATGGAGAGGTGCAAGGGATTTAACTCTTTTAGGGCAATTTTTTTGTTTCTTTTCTCCCAGGGCTGAATATTTTTCCAAAAACTAACTTTTTTTTTAAAAAAGAACACAAAGCAATTGTTTAACATATCAAATCAACAAAAAATATTTATTTTTGACAAATGTCACTGTCTTGCATGTTGTATGAGCCTGCAGACTATATGATTTCACATACTGTACATATAACACAGCAAAGTCCTGCAAAGTATGATATCGCTCAAAGCAGCCAATTGCACGCATTGCCACATTACACTGCTTACAATATGTGTTGCACTGGTGCCTCCTTTTGAAATGTCTGTTGCTGCACACAATACAGTCAGGTTTGTACTTTTTGTCCTCATATGTTGCAGGAAAGTGGCGCTCAGTCAGCCTGTCTGGCACTGCTCTTTGTGATGACCTTCCTTGCTTTCCCAAAGACACTGCAACATACTCTGCCAGCAAGCTGTCAACCACCTTCTTGTGGAAATCTGGCGCAGTCATAGTGCTGTCACTGTTTACCTGCTTGAACAATATATAGGCATTTATAAGTGCAATCTCACGCAGGCAATGGTACACAGTTTGGTACCATTTGGTGGACTTATGGCCATAAGCGTATGACCCCAGCATCTGATCCAGTCGATCAACTCCAGCCATTTTACAGTTATACTCCTCAAGTGCAACTGGCTTGTCCAGCTTCCTACCTTCTGGGTTTCCCTTCTGACAAATAACTTTCTTACATATATTGTTAGTGTGTACTGTAGAGAGACAAGTCACCCATTTGATATCGTACCATGTCAATGCCACCAAGTTATCCGCCCGCATGAAAACTGGATTGCCACCTCTTTTCATCTTCAGCCTGTCTAGCTTCAACTGTGAAGGAATCTGTCTTCTGTTCACCCTCACTGTGCCACAAGCTCCAATTCCCCTGCTCTGTAGCTCCATGAACAATTCTGGTGATGTATAAAATTTGTCCATGTACAGTACACAACATGACCCAAATGTTCATAGCCCTGAATCAGCTCCAGCACAACGTGACTTGTCAAGGGACAGTTCTCTCTTTGAAAGGAATACTTTCCTATTTATGTAATTACTTTCAGGCAGAAACCAGTGTTTGCTTCTGCCAGTACAAAATCCTTTGTGGGCTTGTCTGGCATATATTGGCGGATAAAAAGGCGTCCCTTTTATTTTATCATAGATTCATCCACAGACAAATCACGGCCAGGCTGATAAAATTGTTTATATGTTGGTTCCACAACGTCAAGCAAGGGCTGAACTTTATACATGGGGTTATAGCCTGGCTCACCCCTTGGGATTTTCTTCTGGTTATCACAGATGTGAATAAAACTTTGCAGGAGCACGTACCTATCACGTGGCATAACCTGTCCAAAGCCACCAGGGGACAAAACAGCAGCAATGCTCCCTGAAGTTATATCACCAATCTAGTCCCATCTCTATTTTTAATGCCACAAAGCCCTTCATCTCGTCTTTTGTTGTGGGTTTCCACTTTAAAAAATGAGAATGTAGTGTAAGCGCAGCCCGCGATTCAAAAAATTGCTCTGCATACCTGTTTGTCTTGTCTGACAGTAGCTGAGAAGCAGACTCAGGAAAAACAGATTGAATTAGTCCAGCGGCTGTTAATCTTTGGACACAAGTATTTATTGCAGTCGGTTTGAATGATTGAAATGTAATTCAAATCCCAGTGAAATGTTATGACAGAGCAACTGTTTTGACTGTTATTTGGTTCTTATGTACCAAGCATAAATTGCAGAGCACTTTGCTGCACTTACTTACACTTATTTGCAGAGACTGGAAAAAAGTACACTGAAGTACACTTAATTTAAGTACACTAAGTTTGCATCCATAATATACCAAAACTGTGCTCCTTTTGAGTTGTAAATACATTTGAAATATGTCACCAGTATGGTTTCAACGTATTATCCTCTTATTTTGTTTAAAATATAAATCTCCTATATATAAGTGTATTAACAAGTATCTGACAGGTTCATTCAAATATACTCCAAATGGAAACAAAGTACATTTATGAAAGGACAAAAATAATTTTAAAAAGTGTACTTAAGCATATTTAAGCACATTTTAATGGTGTCTCAAAATAGCACATTCAAAAACATTTAGTTGTATTTAAGTATATATTTAGTTACATTAATGATATATCATTAGCACACTAAGTACAAAATTAGTGGTTGAAAATAGCACACTTTTAATACGGAAAGTGCACTTGAATTAAGTGTAGTTTAGTGCACTTTTTTCTTTACCAGGGACCACCAAGTATAGTAAGGAAGTGTAGCCTGGAGGTTGAAATGACTGTAAATTACAGAGGAACTCAGTGACTGCATCATAGAACATACTAATTTTTGTGTTGATGTAGTAGTATCCTCGAAGACATTGCATTGCTTTACAAACTTCAAACCTTGGATTCTTAAGGAACTAGTAAGTCTCCTGAATGAGAAAAACAGTGCATTCATATCTGGTGACAAAGAGGCTCTGAACCATGCATAGCAAATGCTGAAGTAAAATGTCAGTTAAGGAAAAGAAGTTTAAAAGCTGTAATAGAAAACAAACTCAATGAGAGTAACCTGAAAAATGTTTAGAATGAGCTAAGTATAATTACTGGACTCAGGCAATCCAGGACTCTGGTGCTAGAAGAGGATGTGGATAATGCTAACATCCTGAACCAATAGATTTTTCCCTTCCACTGCCACCTTCTTCCAGTGACCAGTGGTCCTGCAGCTTTTCCTGTGTGTAGCTTTTTCAGTTGTTTCATTACTTGTCCAGGTATGGACAGTCCATACTGATAGTCAGAGGCGTAAAATTACATATTTGCTATAAATCTGCAAATGTATGCATTTGTTTTGTAGGTGAAGATGCAGAAAGACTTGTAGGATCGCAGTCCCTTGTGGTTCATATCGAAAGTGCTCATGAGTTGGTAAGTGATTCTTGTGTATTCAGCCATTTGATTATTTTATGAAATTTTGAATTTTCTGAATTGTGCTATTTTTTTTTTACTTTGTTTGCTGGATTTGTGATTGGAACTTGTTTACCTTTGATTTCCACAATAGTTTTTGCCTCTTGTGCTCCTTCTTGTTACAGAGCAATTTTTGAAAAATGCTTTTTTTTATTTATACAGATTCTGTGTTTGTCCTTGTTAGTAGCCAGGTTTTTTATGGTCCCCCACCCCACAAACCCCCGATGTGGCATTTTTCAGCATTTTTGGGGATTTTGTGTTCTTGGGAACTTCCAAGATCACAAAAGCAAACAACTCAACATAGTTAATGTGGAACAGAAGAAGGTCTATCCTAATAATGTCAGCACTGGTACTGTAGTTAGAGGCAAGACTTTGGGTTGTCTGATGTGGCCAAGAAAGATAGAAGAATCAGTAAATGTGTATTCTGCATTAATATATATTCAGGTTGAAGTATGAAATTGAAATTATTGGAAATTAGCAAAATTAAACAGATGGGCACTTTGAATATTGGATATGTTATACTGAAAAAAAGCAAATACATACATAACTTGTTTTTATCGCATGGAAGAAACCAGAAAAGACTGTCTTCATTTACAATGCAGTGAACAACAGATTCATATTAATTATGTTAATCATGTAAATTACACAGAAAAATGCACCAATGACAAATGGACTTTGAGATTGCATGATTCTATAAAAAAATTCAAGCAGACATTAATAGGATGTACAGTCAAACCTCCGTATCAGTGGAGGATTGGTTCAAGGGCTGCATATACAAAAATCCATGGATTCTTAAGTCACTAATATAAAATGGTATAGTATTTGAACATAAAATTCACACATCTTACAGTATAACTTAAGTGATCTCTAGATTACTTATAATACCTAATACAATCTAAATGCAACACAAATAGTTGTCATACTGTATTTTTTAGGGAAAAATTATTTCAGCGCACAACATGCCACTTTTCAAAAGATCTAAGACTTACTTTCTGATCAGGACATAGCACTTTACGATACCCCTTAGCCTTTAATGGATTGCTTTGACCTCTTAATTGCTTTTTTATGAGCCACTTGTTTCACAGAAGCAAATACACAATGTGATGACATGGTCCTCACAGTACCTTACAGTTGGGATTGCCAAACTGAACAGCTTTTATTTAAAGAAATGTTGGTCAGTGCTTGTAGTTGTGCACATGCATGTCCCTGTCAATAATACCAGTTTAAACTTTAATATTTAAAAAAAGTGAACTGATCATTTACAGGCATTCTGTGGGTATCCAAGTACTGTTTCTAGCTTGTGTAGCTTTGTGCATGAGCATGCATCACGTATACAATAGGTATCCTTACCTGAGTTTAAAGCCAATGCCCTGGCCAGATGTCTGCAGGCTGATGGATGGACTGTATTACTTGAATTTGGGGGGTTGGGGGATGGGGCGGTGACAACAGCTTAAGGAAGACTGATTTAAATTTAACTTTTTGGTTATTGATTGTTTAGTTGTTTTTGTTAGAGTGCTTCATGTTCCAGAATATGTTTATGTCTTTTGTGTTTTGTTTAAGAGATGCAGTACTGCGGGAAGTGTAAAGATAGAAACCGTTTTCTAAATTGCCAATTGGTGGTGCTCAGAAGCTGAGGTAGGAAGGTGAGCAAGAAAGAGTTATCCTTTTTATAAAGGAGGTGATTGCCAGAGAATGTGGTTGATTGATCTACACAGTAGAACAAAGGTGCTTAGTTTGAGTAGAGCAATTGGCTACCATATAGGGAGCTGTAAGCTTACTCCTATGAGCCATTTTATTCAATCCCTATGGTGAGAGGCTACAGCAGGTTATGACCACAGATCATGTGGCTTCAGTGTAGTGCTCTTAAGTATTTTAAATATTTTCAATCCTCAGTTGGTACAATCTTTGGATGAAGAACAAGTCAATATGGAGGAACCACTGTAAAAGCAAAATGTATTAATGATAATGCTGAAGTTGGTCACAATCAAGAATATAAAGTGGTATGAGAAATGGTTTAGGAAACAAGAGCAAATCTTGTAACCTATTGATAGTGTGAATTAATATTAAACCTTGCTGTTAAGAACATTTAGATTGAGAGACAATGAAGAATCCCCCACTACCTTTTTCAGAGGAAAAATTAAATCAATGTTGAGGATACACCCATCAATTTACATTTTGTAAGTAGTATGGATGTGCCTTAATCTAACATTTTTGCAATGGCAAGATTGACAAGCAACCTGTATATGTCAAAATCTTTATGTCTGTTATAATTCCTATATTTGTATGCCATCCAGTTAATATACACATAATCAAGTAACTCCAAAGCTAAATAAGTGCTTTGTTGAACAGTGATCATGCAAAAACACAAAATAGGTTTGCAATGGTGATGAGCATTCCCATCTTGTAAAATAGTTCAAACTTTACTATTAAGCTGTTTCATTTTACAGCTACACCTCCAGAAAACATAATGTACAAATTCCACTCTCTGCATTATGGTCTTGTTGGGTCACAGTACTAACCACTGCACTATCACATTAAAAATCAGTAAAACCAAGGTATTAAATCAATTAAATATTGAAACATTCACTTTTAAAAAAAAAACAGACATAAACAGAATGCTTTCACATAAAAAGTCAAATTGAGTCCTGCATTTAATAGTTTTAAAATAGAAAAGTCATGTGTGGTGCTGACCCCAGGTGCATTCAAGACAAACTAAATTTCAATTCCTGACAGAATTTCACAATTAGTGATAAAGGAAATTAAAAGTGTTACTTGTGAATGGTTAATTAACTTATTTCAGTAATCTCTAAAAATAGAAGAAGTAGCCTTGTGACTATAAAGGTGAAAATGTGACTTGAATCTACAAAAAATGAGATTAAAATAGAACCGGGTTATTGTTAATTAATGAGCCTATACCCTCGATAAAACAAGAGACCATATTTAAAATTAATGGAGTCAATTTAATAGAGTACTACTTTAAACAATAGCCGTAAAGGTAACTGGAGTGGTATATACTACTTATTGTTCTTATCCTAAAATGTCAAAGAGACTATCTTAGTGCTTTACAAAGAATGTTAATCCTCAAGCTATGAAACACTGGCCTGATAAGCAACTTTACAGACTTGTGAGACTGTAAACAGGCAAGGAAAAATTAAACATAAAGAGATAATTTTCCATAAGGCTTTTTAACATAACACACAGTGTGGATGAACAATTTAAAATGGTAATATGTTAGACAATCATATAAACACTTAATTCAATATAAGGGATTCAGATTCTATAATGCATTGGTGAGACTGTCTTGGTGTACAATGTGGTAACCACTCTAGAAAGAAAAAAACTGCAACACATGCATTTGTGCAGAGAATACTAACCAAGTTCATTTCTGTACTACATTTCATGCCCTACGTTGACAACAAAGTGGAATGGCACTTATGCAGTCTTGAAAGAAAAAGGCTATATGACCTTTTAAATGCCTTGATCATGTTGATCAATCATAATTTTTCTCCCAAAATAAGAATACAAGCACTCAGGAATTCATGTTGAGTTAAGTGCAAGTCTTCCCTGTTCCTAAGATTTCTATAATTGCATATGTACATTATTTAGTTGATTATCCAATAATTTAAGAGTGAACTAATTATTAAATTAATATTTCCAAGATGTATACTACCCACAAGTAAACATGAGAAACTGTTGAACAAACAGATTCTCCCTGAAAGAATATACCCCTCAGGGGAACTGGGGTTATTGAGGAATAAGGACTGGGAATATGGGATGCATGTGTTGCAGTTTTATTCTTTCTAGAGTGGTTACCACATTGTACACCAAGCCTATATACAAACATGTTTACACTGTTTATACACATGACAACTCTAAAGAGTAAAACCAAACAAACAGAGTCTTTAAAGTCAGTCATGTGATAAGGGACTTTACCGTGTACTTTAAACAACACTTTATTCACTTACTGGGGGCGTATTGCTATATTATAATGTTATCTACAACCACTTCTTGTTGTATATATGACAACTCATTTGAAATGGAAGTCCCTATGCAACACCTCAAATCTTATTTTATTTATAATGCTGAATGATATTTGAAGAGCCATATGCTTGCATAAATTCAAGTTCTGCCCTACTGGGCACTTATCTTTCCAGCATCTTTATGTTTTTTAGTATCGAGTAATTATCTCTTCATCTTCCACAAGAAATAGAATGTCTACCTCCACATCTGGCATATCATTTTGTTGTTTTCAGGACCAAATACATCTTTTTCAGAAATTTTAAATCTCTCTGAACCACTTTGTTAAACAAACATAAATGTGTAGTCATACTGACAGATTAAGCATTTAACTGAACCAAGCTGTCTTGGGATCAAGTGTTCATAAGCTTTGCTTCATAAATACAGAACATCTAATTAGTGTGATATTTCCTGTTTTGAACAGAGTTGATATGATTGGTGATTTTTTTTTAACGTATTGAAGGATGTATGTGCCAAAGTGCTCTTTCTACAATATCCTGCAAGCTGTTCTGTTGATAAAATGAGAAATGAGTTAGAATTTAAATACAAGACAAAACAGGATATTTTAAAAATAAATGGGGACACCAAATATGAAACATCTGATATGTCAGTGAGATAAGCATTCAATCACGGAATGTCGCATGTGTGGTACTGTTACCTGCTGTATGATGTGTACAATGGTGAATGGAGATGGCTGAAGAGCCAATAGATGAAAGGCAAATATGACGTTATTTTCAATTTACGTTTTTTCAGTCTCACATTCTTCTGGAGAGCGTGACAGTAACTTAACTCTGACAGGTTTGCATAACTGTGCACTTTACAGTGGGAGCAAATTTAATTCAAGTCTTTGTCAACTCTAAACACTAATTAAATAACACATAGCTAGCTGTAACAGATGACAATGTGAAGTAGACAAAAATTGCTTTTTTATAGAAGGGTGAATGATGGGAACAGGAAATGGTTGGCAGGAAATGACGGCATCATGGTGGAGGAACCAGAAGTGATGTCCAAGGTGAGAGCCGGAAGTGATGCCATATGGAGTCGCCGGAAGTGATGTCATGGTGGCAATTTTGGGACTCGGAAATAGCCGCAATTATTTTTCTTCGGTTTCAGGGAGTACCACGTGACAATCCTTCCTCTCGCGATATTTCACTCACCTTTGGGCTTTTTGACTGCCTCCTAATCGCACGTGTGCATGTGTGACATGACCACCCCCAACCCCCCCCCGCCGCAGCCCAGACCCATCGGGTCGGACAACCTGCATCGAGAGGTCGTGGGTACGGGAGAGAGCATCCACGTTGGCCTGCAAGGAACCTTTACGATAAACAACACTAAAACAATAAGGTTGAAGGTCCAAAAACCACCTCATGACACAGGGATTAGACTCCCGGTGAAGGGACTTTCACTGTAGGGCAGCATGATCCGTCACCAGGGTAAATTCCCGTCCCAATAGGTAGTACCTTAACTAAGTGATAGCCCATTTAATCGCCAAGGCTTCTCGCTCCACCGCAGCATACTTGCTCTCCCTGTCCAGCAGTTTCCGGCTGATGTACATAATAGGGTGTTCAGCACCATCAACGCATTGGCTCAACATAGCACCCAGTCCTGTGTCCGATGCGTCGGTCTGGAGAATAAAAGGGAGAAAAAAGTCAGGAGATTTCAAAACAGGTGCTGATGTAAGGGCCAATTTCAAGTCACAGAATGCCTTATCAGCCTTGTCATCCCATACCACTTTTAAGGGTGCTCTTTTCTTTGTTAAATCTGATAAGGGCGCAGCAATTTCTGAGAAACGAGGTACAAAATGGTGATAGTATCCTGCTAAACATAGAAATGCTTGAACCTGCCTCTTAGTCATTGGACGGGGCCAATTAGTGATGGCATCAATTTTGGAACATTGTGGTTTAACAGTGCCCCCGCCCACTAGGTAGCCCAAATATTTGGCTTCTTTCAACCCAAAAAAGCACTTTTTTGGATTAATCCGAAGTCCAGCCAGCGCCAATGTAGAAAGCACCATTTTAACCTGCATTACATGCTCCATCCATGTGTCGAAATAAAGGACTACGTCATCTAAGTAGGCGGCACTAAAGGAATTGTGGGTCCGTAGCAGTGTGTCTACCAGATGTTGAAAGGTTGCTGGTGCCCCGTGCAAACCAGACGGAAGGGCCGTGTATTGCCAATACCCTTTAGTCATGTCAAGAGTAGTTAGGAATTGCGCGTTCCCAAGCCGATTGAGCAAATCATCTACTTGTGGCATTGGATAAGCGTCAAATTTTGAAACCTGATTAAGTCGTCAAAACTCATTACAAAACATTCACGACCCATCTGGTTTAGGAAATAAGACAATTGGACTAGACCAGGGGCTATAACTTTCTTCAATAACTCCTAAATCTAGCATTCATCTTATTTCCAATTCCACTTTCGCTTTCTTTGCCTCCGGGAGCTTATAGGGTCTTTCTCTGACAATTATCCCTGGGTCCGTAATAATGTCAAGCTCAATCAGAGTAGTACGTCCTTGTAGCTCTTTTACAACCTCCGGTACTGACAGGATAATCATTTCTAGGTCCTGTTTTTCTTTTGCGGTCAAGTCAGGTCCGAAATTAAGGTCAGAGTGTGATATGAAAAGGGAACGAGGCTGGCCAGAGGAGGGATCAATTTCCCTGTCCTTCCATGGTTTCAGCAAATTTATGTTGTTCAACCAAATAATCAACGAGTCCTTCTAGTTCCTTAATTTCGTAAAGGCCTTGCCAATTGCCCAATAATTTAGAATGTGCGGTTGGAACGAGCAATTTTACTCGATCACAAATTCCCAAATGGTGGTATTTCTATTATAATAATGTGACTGCGCTGCTTGAGGTTTATCCAAATTTTCTTTTAGTATAGGCCTAATTGTTTCCAATCTATTGTGTAATTGCGCGATATATTCAAGTATATTGGAGGTAGGAAGGACCTTTTCTTCCCAACCTTCTTTTAACATATCCAACAGCCCACGGGGTTGTCTTCTATATAATAATTCAAACGGAGAAAACCCGGTAGAGGCCTGAAGGACTTCCCAATAGGCGAACAACAGCAGAGGAAGTAACTGATCCTAGTTTCTTCCATCTGCAATAACTACCTTACGTAACATCTGTTTTTAGGCTTGGTTAAATGGTTCTACTAACCCGTCCGTTTGGGGGTGATAGACCGATGTTTT
>JANRMT010062806.1:75444403-75479079 GCA_026402145.1 Polypterus bichir lapradei
TATATATATATATATATATATATATATATATATATATATATATATATGTGTGTGTGTGTGTGTGTGTATGCATGTTTCAGCATCACGTCCGAAGCGATTTTCATGAAACTTGGTACACATGTTCCTCATTGGTCGACTAAAAATACTGTACGGTGAAATCAGCCATAACCCACACCCTTCTCTTGATCCTGCAGTCTTGTATGCATGTTATCATCCAGTTGACAATCGGAACAACCACCAGAGGGCGAACTGGAGGCAACTGCCAGCATTCTTTATGTTTGAGTGCCACAGAGCCCCTTTATTTTTATTTTTAAAGTTGTGTTTTTTTAATTATGTTTTTCTCAAACAATAAAAAAAAACTTTATTTTCCTCCCAGGCAAAGCTGGGTACAATATATATATATATTGTACCTGTAGCATTTTTATCTGTTTCCATCTGCTGCCTATGTCCAACCAGGTAAATAAAAAAAAAATAAGAGTTGTCTATTTTGTGTCATTTTCGTATCTTCTGGTTGTTATAGATGTGCTGCAAAAAGGAAGAAATGCCATGTTTAATGTCATCTTTTTTGTTTACTATTCTTTTTCACATGTTTTTGTTACAGCTTTCAAAAAGCTTAAAACACTTTTGAGTGGTTTTATTTTTCTGCAGAGGTTGTCATGTTTGGTTCAGAACAAGGTACAGCAGACTTGTGGTATTAACCTTTGGGCCAATTCCTAAGAATATCTTTTATGACAGCTTTACAGTTCTACCCCATGTACTTGTAAAATGTGTATTGTTTGCAGTTTATTAATAAATATGTAACTTTTAGTTAAATATGCACTTGAATCAACAGTAGAATGTTCATAAGTTTATTTTTTAATTGGCTAGTTTTGTCTTTGATTGTAAGCATACATTGCTGCAGTTGTACTAAATACATTTTCCTGTTTAGTATAATCCTTGAAAATGATTCAATTAAACAAAAAATTAATATTTTAAATTACTTTTAAAACATCATAATTTAATTAACTTCAGATTTCAGGCAAGTGAAAAATGTACTAATATTAATTAATTGCTGTGATATAAATAAGTATTGGACACAAATAGTAGAAGCAAAAATTAACAGATTAAATGTTACTTTTTAGAGTGCAAACATTATCCATGAAACAAGGTACTTTATTTCTTTTATTTTTAATTTTATGTGTTTTTTTCTTGTACCTACAAGATGACATATGGTATGCCTGAAAGCAAAGTTAAAGAAATTAACCAGGAGATGAGAGAAAAATTAAGTCACCATCAAACAGGGTTTAAAACAGAAAAACAATTAATCACATTTACCAACACTTAGACCTTTGTCAGAAACCTTTGACTAAGAAACATGCAAAGTCCAAACTCTCTTACCCCATTTGACTAGTTGAAAGCACAGACGAATTTCACATTCGAATTCAAAAACTTGAATGGAAGTGTGCAATCACCTTAAGTATCATCAGCACAATGTTGTCACACAACTGGATGGTTGTCACGCGTCTGGATGTAATGTGGTAACAATGGGAAGCCTGTACTGTAACAACAGTATGGCCACAGCCATTAAAAAATAAACAAAATGTGTAACCCATTATCAAAATGACATTAGTGAGTAGCGATGCAGAAACATCTTCAAAATAATGATGAAACATAGTAACATTCTCAAATTAAAATATAAGTGCAGAAATGGAAGCAATAATGAACAATACTATAAATCCTAACAATTATGTATTATAACTACTTAATATTTCTATATTCCAGTTTGTCAGTGTAATCAGTCTAATTTTGATTTTTACAGAAACAGAATATAATAATAAGCAATATTTTGACCCCGTGGGACTTAGATGGTACACATCACCTGCAGCTAACCATACACACCACTGTATTATCCCACTAACTTAATAGAATCTTCACAGTAGGCTTATACAGTAGTCTTCCTTGACATAGACAACTCAGACATTACAATTTTTTTTTCAAATTAAGGAAATTAACACTGAGAAGTGAAATTGGATGCAGTTGGAAGTTATGTTACACACACTCAGATTAGGAAAATACTGGCAAGTTGTAAATTTGAAATCAGCTTCTTGGAAAACTCCAAAATTCACCTTCAGAATATGTCCACAACATTTATGAGAGTAACAAAGAACTCAGATTAAATAATACATCAAGAGTCCATACAAGGATGAACGATTTTTAAAGTTGCTGTTGCTCAGATCAGTGGTTTACCCAACACTAATATTGACAGGGAATTAAACAAGTTGTAAATTAAAAAGTTAAAAAGAATTTTAATCAAATATTTTTAATCAAAACATGGCCATTTTTACAAATTAATATAAGCATATACAGTGGAACCTCGAGATACGATCACCTCTGTATACGAGAAATTCAAGATAAGAGGAAAGTATGAACGAAAAATTCGGATCTAAATACGAGCATTGGCTCGCGTAAAGAGCCACGAGCCAGGCTGTGGGTATGCGTGACGCGTTTCCCAATCCGCCTCGACTCGGGGATTCACCCCAGCTGACGCTGCCCGCATTTAACGTGAAAATAATTATTCCACAATGCCTCTCAAGAAGATTGTTGCCTCAAAGAAAAAAAAGGAAGCCATGGCCGTTGAAATTAAGAAAGAAATCATAGAGAAACATGAGCGTGGTGTAAGAGTGGTGGAACTGGCAAAGACTTACGGCTGTTTGACATCGACGATCTGCACTATTCTGAAGAAGAAGGAAGAAATTAAGAAACTTGATGTGGCCAAAGGAGTTACCGTGACTTCCAAGCACCGTCCAAAACTCCTAGAAGATGTTGAGAAGCTGTTGTTGGCGTGGATTAACGAGAAGCAGTTAAAAGGCGATTCGGCATCGGAAGCTATCACTTGCGCTAAGGCTAAGAAGCTGTACTTGGACCTTCTCCGAAAAACACCAGGTACGTCGGCTGAAGATGAGGAGGCATTTAAGGCAAGTCGTGGATGGTTTGCAAAATTTAAAAAGAGAACCGGTATTCACAGTGTTGTGTGACATGGGGAGGCTGCCAGCTCTGATACAGCTGATGCTGATAAATTTGGGCAAGAGTTCCAACAATTTATTACTAGTGAGGGGTTTATTCCCCAGCAAGTGTTTAATTGTGATGAAACAGGTCATTTTTGGAAGAAAATGCCTAAGAGGACCTACATCACGCAAGAGGAGAAATCTTTGCCTGGCCACAAGCCAATGAAACATAGGCTTACCCTCTTGTTCTGCGCCAACGCAAGTGGAGACTGTAAAATCAAGCCGTTGCTCGTCTACCACTCAGAAAATCCACGAGTTTTCAAGAGGGGGAAGGTGCAGAAAAAACAACTGAATGTGATGTGGCGGGCCAACAGCAAAGCCTGGGTAACACGGCAATTTTTCATCGAGTGGGTCAATGAAGTTTTTGGCCCCTCAGTGATGAAATATCTTCATGAAAATAAATTGCTACTCAAGGTTTTGCTCATCCTTGATAATGCTCCTGCACATCCTCCAGGGCTTGAAGACGATTTGCTGGAGGAATTTCAGTTCATCAAAGTCAAGTTTCTTCCTCCCAACACCACTCCACTTCTCCAGCCCAAGGACCAGCAATTAATTTCCAACTTTAAAAAGCTGTACACGAAGGCCTTGTTTCAAAGGTGTTTTGAAGTGACCGAAAATACAAGCCTGACCCTAAGAAAATTTTGGAAGGATCACTTCAACATCTTAAATTGTTTAAACCTTATTGATAAGGCCTGGGAAGAAGTCTCAGTGAGGACCCTGAATTCGGCATGGAAAAAACTGTGGCCTCAGAGTGTTCCTGACTTTGGTTTCGATCCTCAACCTGTGAACAAAACAGTCAAAGAAATTGTATCTCTGGGGAAAAGTATGGGTCTGGATGTGGATGGTGCTGATCTGGATGAGTTAGTGGAGGAGCATAATGAAGAACTTACAACGGACAAACTTAAGGAACTTCACAAGGAGCAGCAGCAAGAGGTGGTAGAAGAGCTTTCGTTAGGGGAGGAGGGAGCAGGGGATGAGGCCCTCTCTTCCAGTAAGATTAAAGAAGTGTTGGCAAAGTGGGAAGAAGTAAAAACGTTCTTTGAAGAAAATCACCCTAATAAAGCAGTGTGTGGGCGCACCATGAACTTGTGTAATGACAATGTAGTGTCGCATTTTAGGGTTTTTGGTAAAGCAACCTGCAACTAAAAGAAAGTTAAGTGATTCTGACCCAGAACCTGCTTCCAGTGGGGTAAAATTCCCAAGAAGAGAGAGCCTTCCTGAATCAGAGGGAGATTCTCCTTCCCCACAGTAACCCGTTTTATTTACCAGTGTTATTTATTAAAGGTAAACTTTAATTACTTTAATTAAAGGTAAACTACAGTATATATTATTTATCAGTGTTATTTGTTAGGAAAATTGATTTTTATGTTGATATTTTTGGGGGTGCGGAACGGATTAACTGGATTTCCATTATTTTCAATGGGGAAGTTTTGTTCTAGATACAAGAAATTCGCTATACAAGCTCAGTGCTGGAACGAATTAAACTCGTATCTAGAGGTTCCACTGTACTTAAATGATGCTGTAACAGTTGATTATTTAAGCATAAGGAAAAGGGCTGAAAGTAACTAAAAGGTTAACAAAACGCAGCTTAAAGCCTCGGCACGTGAGGCTATTGCCTCATCTCAGAGGAGCCACCAAGATGGTTGCTAAGGTTAAAATGAAGTAAATGTGTCATTAACACTCCCTTAAAAATCAAGGACAAACTAGTGAGAATGCCCAAACACCCCTATTATGAAGCCGTGATAAGATCAATGGGAAAACCCGTAGGACACCTTTATTAATGAAGTGATGTTATGAATAATGGAAGAATTGACATGTATATGAAGTTACTGGTGGCAGTAGTTGATTAGCTAAGATAATAAAATTCTGCATATTAGGAGTCAGATGACATGATGTATTAGATAAGGTAATGGTAATAGAAAAGTACAAAACAGATTGAATTTTTTTTTTGATTGCTCACTCTATGGACTGAGACATTTTTGCATACCTGTGTACAAATAAAGAATTGTTCTGCATTTTCATCTGGTCTATGAGAATGACTTCTTTGAAAACAGAGGAAAGTTTTTCCACAACACAACCTGCCTTCATAGGCTACTAATCTCACCCAGCATACTGCTTAATGAACCACTGAGTATTCTGACTTTTTATATCAATTCATTTTCTTTTGTTACAACTCATTTAGCACAAGTGAAAATGGCACAACATGTCTCCTGGCCTTTATACTGACAAAAAGATACAAAAAGGAATACAAGCACATGGCACTAAACATTAAAACCAGGCCTCAATACTACACTCATTAAAACACACTATCTAAAACCTTAGTGGTCTGCAAGGTTTTGCTTCATTTACCTAAGCCTTTGTGGTCAGTGACTTAAAAAAATTAATAATTTCACAAAGCTTCAGACATCAAAATATAAACAAAAAGGAGAAAACATGAAAATAAATCTAGCAGAACATACTCAAACAGCCCTACATCATGGTAATAGGTATTTTTGCTTTTCTTGTTTTTAGTACTTGAACTAATGCATCAGTGGCAGCATTGCCTACAGGGCATACATGCTTAGGTTGAAGCCAAGTCGACTGGTGAAGCCCTAATGCTTAGTCTAAGTTTCCATCTTCACTTATGCTCATAAATGTTGGGTAGTTATCAAAACAACTGACTCAAGAAAAAAAGCCAAGGAAATTAGATTTCTCTATAGGAAAGAACAAAGCAGTTATCACTCATGAAGAATCTTGGAGGAGTTCTCGATCCCCAGAGATGTTAAATGAGGGTGTGCAACTACTGCCATAGCCCCCGGGACAACTTCAGATGGAAACGTACTTAGCACACACTGGATATCACTTTGTCCGTGGAGGACTTAGAGTCTGCTTTTGGGGAAATTAATGTTTTGTACGCTTTGCTAATGTTATAGTCACTTCTACAATAGCTAATGTAAAACACTATAGAGGAAGAGATTAGATGGCATAAATGTCTGCTAGCCCTAATAACTTAGATGAAGTGTATGTCTTATTTCTGAAAATATATGTGTATTCTGTGTGTGTGTGTGCGTGTATGTGTAACATGCCTTTCCTTGCATATCTGGGAGCTGTTAAAATATGTTCCCTTCTTATTCTAATGTTTTATACTGAGTCATTTATTACACTTTAATCAAGCAGTCAACAAAAGTTATGGTAGGCAAGGAAATTAAGCCAGCTTTATTTACTGGATTTATCAAGGACACTTCATTGCTTCATAATGTTATTCTGCAATGAAATGCCAGATTAATTTCATGATCCACAGCACTCTAAACTACGTCTTTTTCACTCAGCCTTACACATCTGATTATGCTGGATATTTGGCAATAAATTTTAAGAGATGTCTTAAAATATGATGCCCCTTTTACATATACAATAGATGTATGAATAATATTGATTTTGCCCATTCATATCAAAATTATAAATAAAGAACAATTTAGAAATATGTCCATGATATATGGTTTATGATATCAGTAATGCTTTGTATGTATAGCACTGAGCTTCAAATATAGCTTCATCTTCTAATTGTTTATAGGAAGTCTGCTTGAAAACCAAATCAAATACAAAACTGATTAGATTTTCTACTTAATTATTTGAATTAAAACATACTACAGAATATATTATAAATTTTAATTCAGATGGCTTTCAGTTTTTTAATTTATTTAGTTAAGTAACTAAATAAAGATCATCTTTATGTTGTAGCAAAGAAATAAAATCTCTGGTGTATGGTTTATATTATGGGGAACTACAAAGGTGCAAAGTTTTTTTAATATGACCCAGGCGGAAATTCTTAGTTGGCTGTGTTACAGAATTGTCTGAAGACCTGGCCATTCAAGAAGGAAGCTGTCCAAGTCAACTTTTGCCTAATACTGTTTTATTAAGGTAAGTTTTAAAACAAGCCATGCCACTGTTGGAGTATAGCAATTCTGCTCATTTTAGTAAATATTTAACCACATTTCAATTAACAGGGGACATCTTGTAGTTCAAATCCAGAGGGTACTGAAAAAACAATCTGGAACAAAATTAAAAAATGACAAAATGTACTGTAAGTGGTATGTGAATATGCATGCTCAGCAAAAAAGTTAATTTTCTTTTAAAACTGCAAAAATGTATACATATTTTAATGTGTAGAACTTTGAACACAAGCTAGCATCTGTGTGCCCAGATGGGACCACAGTTAATGTTCGTGCACAAAGTGATGACAAATTCCTGCCACTGGGATCTCCCTTATTCACACATTTTGTACCATGCAAAAACTTAAAAGCTGTTCCAATTCAATTGATTGTTCCATACCTAAATTAAAAACTATTTAAATTATTAAAGAAAAAGTCTAAACTGAAATAAATAAAATGTTTTATAAAATGTTCTAATATTTTCTGTTTTCTTTAATGAGAAAGAAATCAATCTTTTGCTTGCTGTGACGGATACTGAACAGTTCTAGCATAAAACTGCATTTTAAAGGATCTCAGACTAAAGAATGAATCAGAACTGGACATGTCGGCAGAGCCATTTAAATCCCATACATCCTAGGTTTTATACTGTTATTATTATTAGCTTTGTAAAACTGTAGGAGAGACAAGACAAAGAGCTGGGGAACCTTGAGGTCAAACCTCAAATAACTGATCATCATTCTAAAACATTGGCATATTTTGAGTTTATGTACAAATTTAACAGACCCACCTTTGTTTACTTTTTTACATGGACAGAATATTCAGAGTCATGTAGTGAATTATTTATGTACAGCTATTTTTACTTTGTTTAAGTTTCTTAATTCCACCCTTCCTGGACATTTTGCCAGGCTTAATTGTGGTACGTAAACTTTTAAAAGGAAACCTGGTCACTTCTCCACAGGGTGATGTCACTCTAAAACACTGATCTAATTGTAATTCTAAAGGCGTTATTTAAATTTTATTACGCCCTAGTCCCATGTTATATTTTAGCAAAACTATTCGGTTGATTCGCCATTGAATCACTAAACATAAAAGTAACATAATACGGCAAAATCCATAAAACATTGTGTCCAGTCATTTTACTGCCCTTAATCATAAAGTTTCTGATCTCAGGTTTACCATCCTTGAAATTGTTAAGCCACACCCTCATCAGGGTAACTTCGATAACTTGTTAATACGCAGGGAAATACACTGGATTTTCCAATTAAAAATTTTACAGTATTCTGGCTTAAATTAATCACTTGACTGGGTATGTTTCTTGTAATATAACACTGAGCTTGGGCATTCTTCCAGTTACCTCTCCCGTTTAGATAGTCGTGGGCTGTTTGATTCACATGAAGGGCTAAAGTAAATTGTTTTTCAGTTTTTTTAGTATTAGTTTTAGTTTATATTTGCAATCATTTAATTATATGTGATAGCATTTGTATCCCTATACTTAACACTTAAATCCCTGTGGCCTGTGAAAATATTCATAGTGCTGGGCCACCTTAATTTTAATTTCAGCTTCTCATCACCATGCCTAAATGCCCACTATTAACACCTTTGGTTTGCAAATGTGTTAATCGGCTGCAGGCAGACAGCCTACTATCCAATCCTCCACTAAGGCAGCTGAAGTCAGACGCAAAATATTCATAGCTTAAGTCTGTTTACCTGGGAGTGAAGTGTCTGGAATTGTATTGGAAAATAATATATTGTTATTTGAAATACACTTATTTCATGTGTGTTCCATGTCTACAACGATCTGTGTGAAATGTAGGATGATGTTTCTTGTGAGGTAAGAAATGTTAAACACATAACTAAAACAGAAAATTTTTCATATGTTGTAGTAATAACAACAAAATGTTGATTTGAAGTGTGTAATGTGTGAAGACTGAAGTCCAAATATCATATAAACACTTTCACAAAAGGTATAACAAAACAAGTGTGCTTTTGCCTTTTTTTATTTGGTTTTTATTTAGTTTCATTCTTAAATAAAAGGTGTGCAATTAAGTCAGTGATGAGGAGGTGCGAGTAAAACTAAGGTAACCTGGTATTACGGATATTTTTGCAGGCTTCATGGATTGTAGTGTAATTATTAAAGCCATTTGTAAGGATTCTGGGCAAGAGTGTTTCAACACACATTTTGAATATGGATGAGGTAATAGGTACCACCTGTTTAGTTGTTTTTTTTTCTGGTATTTATACTTTGGTTGAAACTTTGATTACCATTTTATTTTTATTTGATTTTATTTTTATACATTGTTATTTTGGGAGAATTAAGTCACTGTGAACCTACATCAGTGAGCACCTGTTCTTGTATAACAGGTAGTTATCTTTTAAAATTTTACAGTATATAATGGGATTAGTATATGTTCAGTGGTTGATCATATCACTCTTTTCAAGTTACTTACTTGGTTCCTTGGACCTGAAGATGAAGTGAATCTTTGAAATATGTCAGAAAAATCTATACATCTTCATTACTTTAGACATTATATATTGGTGTGGCTCACATTGTTTATTATTCATTTGATGTTGATTTTATGTTACTTGTACGATAAACATTTTGATCACATTTTGTTTAATATGATTTTGCAGGTTTTTGTTTACTGGTATATACTTAGTATCTTGTTTCCGGGTTTAATTAAACATTATATGTTGCCATATTTATAATTTGTTGTTTAATTACTTGTATAGATATATTTTTGTGGAATATAACAGTTGTGGATATATATTTTTTGTTGTATATAATATATATGTTTCGACCAAAGCAGGAAGTGTCCGGCCAAATCAGGAAATGGCCAATGTTGCTGTAAATTGACCAGCCAATGTCCGATCTTTTCCTTGATTTTGGGATTTGGCCAGCCATTTTGCGAAATAGCATGGTCGTGATTGGCCAAAGTCGGAAAAAAAAGGCTTGAGCAGCGATTTGTTGCACACTTAGTAGTGCAATTGCATCGAGTGTAGCCTTGGCGGCTCTTGTTCAGAAAGCAGACACCACTTGGTTAATTCACATGGACGCCACTTGGTTGTTTCACAATAATTTCACAATAATTAAGATTAGGTACATAAGTAGCTTTCTGAACAGGACCTGCCTTGTTGAATGGAAAACTCACTTTTGAATCTGCATCTGAAATTTTTAAGCATCTTCACACCTTGAGCGGACAGTCTTACATCAGCACATCGAATTTTGGCCAGGGAATTCTCGCCACTTCACAAAATGGCCGGCCATAGTGGCATATATGCTGGTCATTTCTAGTAATTAGGATTTTGGCCACACCTCTTGCTGTATTTGTTTATGTTTTAGTTTATTTTGGCATTTATAGCAGAACTTGATTCAGCTCTTTAAGAAGAAGCCAGAATGGAACAGGCAGGGCCAAAGGACCATGACCCGGAAGAGACATCATTGGACCTGCTGTTTGTCGAATCTGTAGGAGGAGAAGCATTAGGCAACATGGCAACCCTCAACTCAGAGTGGAATTACAATCAGATCAGACTTTAAAGTGTACCCCAAGTGCACATGTGAGACATCCTCTATTTTTCCTTTCTTGGTACCATACTTTTTCTCTTAGTAGCTCTATTTTAATCCTAAATTAAACTTAAAAAAACCTTAACAAGGGGTTATAAACTTAGTATACAGTCTAAGAAAAGACATAAATAAAAGCTGAAAAATTCTGAAAAAAACTTGTTTTTTGATAAAATCATTTTTGATCAGTGTAATTAAGTAATTATGCCAATGTGCTTTCATTTAGCATAAACCCACCCAAGTTCAGAATTAAAAGGTTTGTTGGACATTAGGGGCCTCATATATAAACAGTGCATATGGCCATTTCCATGCTCACTTTGAGATGTATAAAAACTAAATTTGACATATTTAATACTTAATTGTCAATGATCCCTTCAAAGTGACAATTGATAAATATTTATTAAGGCTATAGACTCAAATGTTTTTAAGAACTGATGTGAAATTGACAATATTTTCATTATGTTTTAGAAAAAAATAAAATGTAGCAATTTCATTCATATTTTAAATAGAGCCATTATGAATTATAGCATTCACCACAGTCATGGCACAGAAAGCAAAAGTTACTTTTGTTGTAAATGATATACTAATTACCTCTGTAAGTAGCAAATAATGCAGTGCTTTTATGATACTTCTTCACTTAAGCAATATAACAGTGAATGATTGGTGAAAATTATATGTTGTTAAATTTAGAAGAAAATAAGTATTTTTCCACTGGGATGTGATTTTGCAGGTATCAAAACAGTACTGAAATTTCTTAACTTGAAAAGCTTGAAGTTCAGTTCAGCTGATCTGCACAATGGAAGGACTTCTCAGTAATACAATAATAAAAATCTAACTTTTAGCTATTGTATTTCTAAACTTTAAAATCTTTCTTTCTCAGCAAAATTAAAACAATTTAGTGATATACAGTATGTAACTCCTTTGTATGAAGCAGAATCAACTATTGTACTGGTGGCAACCATTTTTAACCCGAGCCTTGACCAATCCAATATGGAAATCTGTATTGTTGTCCACATATTGATCAGGCAGAATTTTACACCGGATGCCCTTCCTGATGTAACTCTCCCTATTTATCCAGGCTTGGGACCAGCATGAAGAAACACACTGGTTTGTTCGTCCCCTGTGGCTGGGTGCTGGATGAAATTGGGCTACTGTTGGCCAAAGATGGAGAAGAAGAGGAGGGAGGCATGTCCAGAGGCAGGTAGAGAGGAGGAAGGTAAAGAGAGTGTTTGAAGTTTGAATGTTTGCAGTATCACTGGTAAGGGGAGTTAGCTGATGTGATAGAGAGAAGGAAGGTTCACTCACTGTTCGTGCAAGAGACTAAATGGAATGGAAGTAAGGCATGGTGGATTGTTCTATCATGTGTGGATGGGAGGAGAAATGGTGTAGGGTTTATTCTGAAGAAACATTATGTCTAGAGTGTTTTGGAAGTGAAAAGAGTGTCAGTGTGATGGTTATGAAGCAGTAAATTGAAGGTGTGATGATGAATGTTAATGCATTTGCTTAGCAAGGTGGGTGTGTTGTGGATGAGAAAGAAGATTTTTGGAGTAAATTGGATGAAGTGGTGGAGAGTGTACTCAAGAGAGAAAGAGTTGTGATTGGAACAGATTTCAATAGATATGTTTGTGAACAGAGGAGATGAGCATAAGATGGTGGTCTGTAGGATGACTTTGGAGATCAAGAAGAAGAGGAGAGTAAGGAGAGAGCCAACGATCAAATGGTGGAATTTGAAAAAGGAGGACTGCAAAGTTGAGTTCAAGGAAGAGGTAAGACAGGCACTGGGTGGCACCTGGTGGTGGAATGGCATAGTACAGGAGAGTATACAGAAGAAGGGGTTGGCAAAGAAGAAATGGGATAGTCAGAGAGATGCAGAAAGTAGACAGGAATACATGGAGATAAGGCTTAAGGTGAAGAGAGAGGTGTTGAAGGTTAAAGAAAAGGTGTATAATGAGCTGTATGAGAGGCTGGACACTAAGGAGGGAGAAAAGGATCTGTATTGATTGGCTAGACAGGGGGACGGAGTTCGGAAAGATGTGCGGCATGTTTGGGTGATAAAGGATGAAGATGGAAACGTACTCACAAGCGAGGAGAGTGTGTTGAGCAGATGGAAAAAAGTACTTTGAGATGCTGATGAATGAACAGAATGAGAGAGAAGGTTGGATGATGTGGAGATAGTGAATCAGGAAATGCAACAGATTAGCAAGGAGGAAGTAGGAACAGCTATAAAGAGGGTGAAGAATGGAAAGGTCATTGGTCCAGATGACATACTTGTGGAAGTATGGAGTTGTTTAGGGGACATGGAAGTTGAGTTTTTAATCAGATTGTTTAATGTGATCCTGGAAAGTGAAAGGATACTTGAGGAGTGGAAAAGAAGTGTACTGGTACCGATTTTAATGAATAAAGGGGATTTGTAGAGTTGCAGTAACTACAGGGGGATGATGTGTCACAACATGACGTTATGGGAAAAAGTAGTGGAAGCTAGGTTATGAAGGGATGTGATGATTAGTGAGCAGCAGTATGGTTTCATACCAGAAAAGAGCACCACAGATTCAATGTTTGCTCTGAGAAATGTTGATGGAAAAGTATAGAGAAGATCAGAAGGAGTTGCATTGCTTCTTTGTGGACCTGGAGAAAGCATATGACATGATGCCTAGTGAGGAGTTGTGGTATTGTATGAGGAAGTCAGGAGTGGCAGAGTAGTATGTAAGAAGTGTGCAGGATATGTACGAGGGAAGTGTGACAGTGGTGAGGTCTGCAGTATGAGTGATGGATGCATTCATGGTAGAGGTGCAATTACATCAGGGATAAGCTCTGAGCCCTTTCTTATTTTTAATGGCGATGGATAGGTTGACAGACAAGATTAGAGATTAGTGGAGATATGCTCTAGAGAGGAGAGGAACGATGGTGAGTAGGAGCAAGACAGAATACATGTGTGTAAATGAGAGGGAGGTCAGAGGAGAGGTGAGGATGCAGAAAGTAGAGTAGGTGAAGGTGGATGAGTTTAAGGGTGTACTCACACTGGCAATTTATTCCATGCTCGAGCATGTTTGTCCGCATGTAACCCCGCAAAGTCTAGTTCGTTGTACTAGTGTGATCGCTTCATGCCAGGCCAACCATACAATGCCCTGGCCCGCTTGAAAGAGGTGGGCCCAAGCATGTTTCAGTAGCATTCAAAAACAGTGTGATTGCTATACTTCTACAAGCACAGAAAACAGACATTTCTTCAATGATGCAATTCTCATTTTATTGAATATCTTTTGAGTTAACAGCAGGTTTTTAAATCTCACCTTACACATGAAGGTGAATTGCAGATACTCGTAGCAAGAAAAGTTGCAAATTCCTCCCTTAACATAATTTTTCACCATAAGAATCTTCTTGTACGTGCAGCATGACTAACAGAAAAATGCTGTGCTGCACACTCAATACTTCTGTAACAGGGTAAAGCGTTATCCTGCCTTACACAACCCCAAAACAACCACAAAACTAGTAAAATCATTTTGACTTGCATGCTGTCACTATGTGTTCTGATCTGGTTTTGGCTTTACATGAAGTCGCATGGTCATGATGAAAGTGTGCAAGAGTGAAAAGAAGGTCTACAGGATGGTAGTGAGACCCACCTATGTTATATGAGCTGGAGATGGTGGCACTGACCAAAAAATAGGAGACAGAGCTAGAGGTGGCAGAGTTAAAGATGGTAAGATTTGCATTGGGTGTGACAAGGATGCACAGGAGTAATGAGTACATTAGAGGGTCAGCTCAGGTTAGACAGTTTGGAGACAAAGTCAGAGAGGCAAGGTTACATTGGTTTGGACATGTGCAGAGGAGAGATGCTGTGTATATTGAGAAAAGGATGCTAAGGATGGAGCTGCCAGATAAGAGGAAAAGAGGAAGGCCTAAGAGGTGCTTTATGGATGTGGTCAGAGAAGACATGCAGGTTGTGGGTGTAACAGAGCAAGATGCAGAAGACAGGATGATATGGGAAATGATGATATGCTGTGGCAACCCCTAACAGGAACAGCCAAAACAAGATAATATTGTAATGTTACTCTGGTTAAATCATTGGGTTACTTATTTGATATAAAACACAGCAGAAAGGATAATAACTAAAGATAGGAAGTATAACTATACCACTTCAGTTTTCACATTACTACATTTCCAAATAGAAATGTTGTAATGCAGCTTAGAAACACACAATAGTGCTGTGGAGTGTTAATGCAGAAAAAATTTTATTTGATCTTTCTATCACTGATTGTAATTCAATTCATATTAATTTGATGATAATTTTACATTTCTTTCATTGATTTATTTACCATTTGTAATGTATACATTTTAATGCAAGATAAATCACATACTGTAAATATAAATAATACATTGGTTCTATGTATAATTTTTCCTTTAGTTTATTATGATGGCATTCTAAAGAATAATAAGATCAGTTGGCCAGGGAGGGCAGAAAAAAAAACTCCAAACCTGTAGGTGTTCCAAGTCATAAGATCTCCCAGTCCCTACTGGGCATTCTGCCTAACATAAATAATAATTTTTAATTTATTATCCCGCTTTACATTCAAACATTCAAATGTGAGAGGTGGCTGCACAGGACTTTGATCCAGTGGTGGTGGCAGCATAGAACACCAGTACAGAAGAATAGGGATAAAAAAAACCAGAGATAATTAAAGATTAACAATGATTTCAGATTTTTCAAAAAGTATGATAATTCTATGCATACCTTGATTATTAAAGGTAAAACCAAAGTGTAGTTATGAAAAGGGCAAATTAAAAAATGTGGGTTTCTAGGAGTTTTTTTAAAGTGATCTACAGTGTTATCTAGGTGTATGTCTATTGGTAACATATTCCAGATTTTTAGTTGGAGCATGCACTGATAGCTGGGCTCATTTACATATTTCAATCACACCAATCAGTATACAGTATATAATGGTATAGTCCAGAACACCCACCCCTGGAATAGGTACCAAAATATTGAATTAATTAGAGTCATGGATGAATGCCTTGTTATAAGAAATAAGACTTCTTATATGTAAACTGTTATCGCAGATCAAAATATAAAGTAAAATAAGTGTTATATTTACTCTCTATATATAAAATACTAAGCCTTAAATTGCAACAATTTTATGTCACTTTTTTGCCACGCTTTAAATCGTGCTTATTTTAAAACCTACATATATATGTTTGGTATCATTCTTTTCAGAATTTATCGAACTTTAATGTGATGTTGTTAGATTTTCAGATTCTTATTCCATTTTAAATTATAAACTAGAAAATATCAAGAACTCATGTCCCGCAAGATGAGACTTTGTGCCAAGATTTAACTACGGCGAGAGCCGGAAATAAAAGAGAAAGAGTAGGACAGCTGCTGTACAGGCTTTTAAATGTTCAAATCGCTGCGTGAGATGCAGATCACACGGCACGGCAGCAGCAGCAGCAAGCCAGCAGCTGATCGAGCAAAGAGGAGGTTTAAAGAAACTGTATGTGTTTTCCATTGTATCACCGTTTAAGAGGGTGTTTCGGAGGAGAGACCGCATCTCCTTGGGGTGCATTCGGCCCCCCTCTTCACAAACCGAGCGGCAGAGATGCGAAGTGGCTGGCGCGTAGCACAGAAAAGGGGGATTGGCAAGTAAAGCGAGCAGGGGGTAAACCCCCTAGTATGATCTAAATTTCTAATTTAAACGTTCAGGTACAAATTAGAAACTTTTGTTTCTCTTTTCTGTTACAATACCCACATAATACAGCTTCTTATCATTCCTACTTTACTGTTCACAAAAACTAGGAAATATATTTTAATTTGCCTTTACTTTAGCTGCACATATATCCAATCTGTATTATAGGTAAAGTTTAGGATTTGCATTCTTAATAAATAAATGAATTTGAGAAATATAAAGAGTGAAAGACTTGTGTTTTTATAACTAGTGCAGTATCATGTGGATTATAAAGTGCATTTTAGGTTCCAGGAGGAAATACTGAAATACGTCAAAGTGTGCCTACACATAAAAATAATCTGAAATAGGAATTCTGCACTGAATACTAAATGGAAAAGTGAATAGTCAGCCGCACATAGTTGTTATAATTTTGAATGGAGACTCCTCTCCACAGGAACATTTCACCTGATCCTACTCGGCCTTTATGTTGTGTCCTTGCACTGCCTATCTTTTCACCGACTGGCGGTTAGGGTTCTTTCTTCCAGGTATGCCACACTAGTGTGTTTAATTGCACTATTTATACATTCCCTGTCTGCCACACCCCCACACACCAGAAAATAGTGACAGCAGTCCCCTTTCTACTTAGCCTTGCAGAAATCTTTAATGAAGTAATGTTTGATTAACTGCCTGTGGAGAATGTTCATTCATATTTTCTAAAAGTCATTAGAATTGTATGTATCTAAAATAAACTTTATTGTATATCATAGTAGAGAAGAACCAAGCAAAATGACACCTTTTATTGGCTAACTAAAAAGATTACAATATACAAGCTTTCGAGGCAACTCTGGCACCTTCTTCTGGCAAGATGTAATCTATCATATCATAGTATTTCATTTACTTTGCAACTTATATTTCAAAGCATACCCTATTGGACCACCTTCCTAGATGGAATATAGTGTCACACATGTGCTCTTCGGAAGCAGTCAACAAGTCCTAAGGTGAGCGATATAACAATGGATGAGGGTTTGTTTCAGGGTACTAATGCCTCTCTCTCTGACCTTACAGAACCAAAGAAGACAAATAAAACAAACATTCACATCCTAAACAATAATTCAGAGACTGGGACATCCACTACTTCATCTTCCATAGCATTTTTGGCTCCTGGAGTTGACCTCACTTCCGGTCCCTCCGTGATGACGTCACTTCCGGCTCCTGACAACGACGCCCCTTCCGGTCCCTCACTG
Source organism: Polypterus bichir lapradei (assembly GCA_026402145.1). Classification (NCBI taxonomy): domain Eukaryota; kingdom Metazoa; phylum Chordata; class Cladistia; order Polypteriformes; family Polypteridae; genus Polypterus; species Polypterus bichir. The sequence continues at coordinate 75,461,813 of JANRMT010062806.1, forward strand.
ATGACGTCACTTCCAGCTCCTGACGATAACGTCACTTCCGGTCCCTCGTTGATGATGTCACTTCCGGTTCCTCTTGGATGACGTCATTTCCCATTTTGATCATTTCCTGCAGCCATTTTGTATCTCCTATAAAAGCCACCATTTCACCCATGTTGTCTGTCGAATATTTGGATTTTTTTCATTTACTTTGACCACTTTATTGCAATCAAGCAATATACGGGGCAATTCCCCAACACTTTTTGAGTTGTGTTGTCAACTTATTTATCACAATAGCTTTAAAATAAACTAAACTAAATGATTAAAAATTAAATGAAAATAATGATAATTGACATGATTTGAGCATTATTTACTAAAATCTTTGACAAAAACAGATTGACCATTCTTTTTCTTATCCTTATTGTCCTTGACAAGACAGTTAGGACATCACCACTAAATGTTCTAATGTTACAGTACTAAAAGTCAGTTGGCTTCAGCAATATAAAAGCTTTTAAAAATACAAATCATGACTAAATTTCCTGTGTAAGTATACATTTTGGCAATTTGTCCCACAGTATTGAATGGAAAAGTCATGATACTCTATCTCTTACATCTAATGTGAGCATGTGTGTACTAAAGAAAGAATGGGATGTGTTTGCACTTTTTGTGATTTGTTATACTGTACGTTGCAGAGATTGAATTGTATGGAAGTCCTTACAATTCTCTGTGTTAAATATCTGATTAATTCCTTGCTATTACACACAGCTTTTGGTACTAGACTTTGGGTAGATGCTTATTTCTAGTATAACTTGACAGAAATTAAAAATATTACACTTGGAGAGGCTGAGCTTGATTGTTGAGAATCTCTATTACTTAGTCAGTGAGAATCTAAATGAATGAGGGGAGTGGGGTCACGGTGAAAAATAATTTAGAGATGCATAATATTCCTCATACATATTTGATTGTGGAGATGTAATATGAAGCTGAACTATGTTTAATCTATTTATAATGTATAATGTCAGACCTTGCAGGGCCTGCCAAGACATTGATCGATTGACTCACCTTAACTAGATCTGTTCCTAACATGATGAATTGAGGGAGGTGTGTGCTATTGGTATGCGAGGTAACTTACGGCCACTGTCTTATCATGAACTATACAAAGCCACAGCTAACTAACAAATACTGTGATTAAGATCAAAAATAAGGCTTTCATTATTAACCTGAGCCTGTTTAAAATGTCCATAATATATAAGCAGGCTGTTTTTTTCTCAATTAATGGCACCATGGTATTGTGCAAATATAGGTTAGAATGTTTTTGTCATCTCTTACACTGTGTCAGCCAAAAGGAACAAATGCACATTTGTGAGTTTATCATAAATTATATATATATATACAGTGTATATATATATCCTTAGACGGGTATAGACTGGAAAAACTAGTCACTATTTTGCAAGCATCCAAATTTTAGGAACAAATTGTAACATTTCACATTTTTTAGTTTGTCTTATTAAACCAAAGTTAAAAAAGTGTAGCACTGTGTTTTGACAATATGCATAAATGATAAAGAAAACTGTATTTCAGAATTATCCGAAAGTCATTTTATATGCCTATGTATCATATACTTTAAATATACATATAAATTAAAAAATGCTGACATATTATTATGTGAATATTGTATATTAATAAATATTTAATTTACCTTTTTATAAAATACAAAACATTAATGCTTACTAAAAATATTAAAACAATTATATACTATTGTTTTCTGTTCCACATCCTTCAAGTAATAAATACTACAGTTGAAATTAATTTATAATATGAACTTGACTGAAGTCATATTGTTGTTAGCAACATTGAAAGCAAAGAATTGCTCTTTAGGTTAAAAATATTTACTTTATCAATACATTACTCTCTCTTTTCCAAACCTTATGTAAACCAAGAAAGTGGTGGAAGTGCATGTGGCAAATTAAATGAAATAGATTATTAAAGTCTTAAAAATCAACTTTGAAAATTAAAAGTATTTAGGGGAAAGAGAAAAGGACAGTGACACACGTTCTATACAAGAAGAAGACGGCATGGTCATTTTCATGTAAGCTACAGCATTCTTGTTGCTTGTTCATTTTCAATTAAGGTGACGGTGATAGATGCTTATTGTAGACTGGAGATATGAGAAGATTGGAAGGCATGACTAGAAAAGATTGAAATCCACTGTGTACTGTATATTGCAGTCAATCTGGAAGTGTTCAAAATGTCCCTAATGAAAGAATACACAATCTTTTTTTATGTATTTCTTGGAAGGAAATGATCTCAAACCCTGGCTGGAAGTTTGTGTGGAATCACAATGAGTAATTATGTTGATGCTTGCTTAAAAGAAGACATCAGATTAAAACATACAGTATGCCATTAAGCTTATTTTAAACAGAAAAAAAATGTGTGCTGAATTTATATTGTGGATTACTGATAGAGGACAGATAGTGCAGAAATTTATAAAGCAACTAACTACAGAGCTACAAACAAAGACACTCTAAAAAGACATGTCAAGATGTAGTGTTAATAAAAACAATTATAACCACTATTTTAACATGACTTAAAAAGGTACCAATCAAATTGGAAAGATTATTAAACTGAGTTATCGCAGTCGCATTCTCACCTGAGAAGGTGCCACAAAGTGAGGTCTCCTGCTCTTATGTCATTTCTGTTCCATTATCGTACAAAGAGTTCTTAACTTATGAATTTTACCTCACAAAAACAGAAACTAATTGACATATTTCAAGTAAAATAGGAGTTCCAAGTGCAGTACAATTTAGTTTAAATTATAGTAATTATAACTTATAGTGCAATTTCAACTATTTCAAATACAATTAATATTTAGATGGTAAACACGGGCTACTCTGAACTGTAGCTTTTTGGTGGTACCAATACCAATTTTTGAAAATCTCATGTTGTACAAGAAGAGCTCAACTGGTCTGGAAAAACATTAGAACAATTGTTAATGGAAACAAGCCTTTCAGCCCAGCAAACTCACCAGTCCTATTAACTGTTTCTCCAAAATAACATCAAGTTGGTTTCGAATGTCCTAAAGCCCTACTGTCCACCAAACTACTTGATAACTTATTCCATGTTTCTATGGTTCTCTGTGTGAAGAAAAACTTTCTAACATTTGTGTGAAATTTGCCCTTAACAAGTTTCCAACTATGTCCCTGTGTCCTTGTTGAAAATGTTACTTTACAGTAACTGCTGGTATCTATTGTACTAATTCCCCTAAAAATGTAAAACACTTCAGTCATGTCACCTCTTAATCTTCCGTTTGCTTAAACTGAAAAGGTTTTCCTTCCGTCTCTCTTCATAGTTTATACATCTCGTTCCCAGAAGCGACCTTGTCTCTCTCCTCTGGAATTTCTCCAGTGCATCTATGTCTTGTTTGTAATATAAAGATGAAAACTGTACACAGTATTCTAGGTGAGGCCTCAATTGTGTGTTATATAGCTTAAGCATAACCTCCTTTGACTTGTACTCCACATAGCTTGTTGTACCACATAATATCTTATAAACCTTCTTGATGGCTTCTGTACACTGTCTTGAAGAACACAGTGCCAATCTCACTATGACTCCTAGATCCATCTCATAAGGGGGAATTTCAGGTTTCAAACCTCCCATTGTATATTCACATCTAACATTTCTATGTGTAACACTCTAATTTTACATAGATTAAATTTCAACTGCCACACATGACTGCTGAAGCCCATATGTTGTCCAAGTCCCACCTCTACAACAATTTAGCTTATGCCCCTCACCATAAACCTTTGTCCCTGTGTTTGAATCAATTTTGCAACTATATGCACGCTGCATCTTAATTTCCCACTCCTTGTAGTTTGATTGCTAACCTTTGATGTAGTACCTTAACAAAAACCTTTTGAAAATCAAGGTAAATAATATCATATGCATCTCTTTTATCATCTAAACAAATCCAAATACAATACAACACAATACAATTTATTTTTGCATAGCCCAGAATCACACAAGAAGAGCCGCAATGGGCTTTACAAGGCCCTGCCTCTTGACAGACCCCCAGCCTTGACTCTCTAAGAAGACAAGGAAAAACTCCCAAAAAAAACCCTTGTAGGGAAAAAATGGAAGAAACCTTGGGAAAGGCAGTTCAAAAAGAGACCCCTTTCCAGGTAGGTTGGGCATGCAGTGGGTGTCAAAAAGAACGGGGTCAATACAATACACAGAACAGAACAAATTCTCAATACAGTGTAAAAATAAAAATTTTACAAGTACGGAGCAGAATTTATCAGTAGATGATATCACATAATATGATTTGGATTTGTTTACAGTCCTAGAGACCTCAGCCATCAAGCTGCCTTCCCCATTTGGCCATTCCACAGCTGAAACAGCACTGGGCCAGCCAATCCAATGAAAGGACCCCTCTACCCTACGATTCCTGCGATCCTTAATCAGGGATCACTTTACTTTAGGCAGGCAAAACAACTTGGCAGGAGGGCCATGGCACCAAGTGCCACATTTGAGTACCGAGGAGAGAAACAGAATAGGTGAGGGTTAGTAACAAATTATAACAATCTTCTTACTTATGTTTCAGTGCTAATGACTAACAACAGAGATGCAGTCTGTACAGTTAATCAGCAGCTCTAGTCAGGATATGCTAAACTGAAGTAGTGAGTCTTCAGCCAGAATTTAAAGGCTGTGACCAAAGAGGCTTCTCTTATAGAAGCAGGCTGACCGTTCCACAGTTTAGGGGCCCTGTGACTAAAAGCTTGACCTCCCACTGTTATTTTATTAATCCTTGGAATCATAAGCAGACTGGCATCTTGAGATCTTAATGTGCGCTCTGGTTTGTAAGTCATGATAAGTTCAGAGAAGTAAGCCGGACCTTGGCCATTTAATCCTTTATACATTAAAAGGAGGATTTTGAAATCTGCCCTAAACTTAACCAGGAGCCAGTGTAAGGGTTTAAGAACTGGAGTTATGTGTTTGTATTTTATTGTTCTTGTAATAATTCTTGCAGCAGCATTTTGGATTAACTGGAGGCTGTATAAAGAACAGTTTGAACATCCAGTGAACACCACATTGCAGTAGTCAATGCTATTAGAAATAAATCCATGAATTAATTTCTCAGAACCCTGTTTATTTAGAAAGCGCCTTAATTTCCCAACATTTTTAAGATGGAATTCACATGATTTGGACAACTTTGTAATATGCACTTTAAATGACATGCTAGAGTCAACGATAACTCCTAGATTGTGGGCTGATTCAGTAAAATTTAAATGATGACAAAATATTGTTGTGATCAGCGTCATTCCCTCCAACAATTAACATCTCTATTTTATCTGTGTTTAAAGACAAGTAGTTCTCATTCATCCACTCCTTTAATTCACTAACACAACTAACTAAAGACAACATCAGAGAAACTTCATTTGATTTAAATGAAAGGTTTAACTGGGTGTCATCTGCATATGAGTGAATATTAACATTATGTTTCCTAATGACAGATCCCAGTGGAAGCATGTAAAGTGAAAACAGTAAAGGTCCCAGTACTGATCTCTGTGGGACACCATATCTCACTTCTGTGTATAATGATGAAGTACTGTGAGCACATTTCTGTACATATTGGAATCGAATTGATAAATGAGAACTAAACCAAGCGAACACAGTGCTTGTAAGCCCAACATCATTTTCTAGCCTGTGCAGTAAAATAGAATGGTCAATGGTGTCAAATGCTGCACTTAAGTCTAACAACATAATTACAGTGGAGTTTCCTTCATCAGAGGATATCAGAATGTCATTTACAACCCGCATTAGTGCTGTTTCTGTACTTTGACCAGTGCGGACACCAGACTGGAATTTCTCAAATAAATTGTAATGAGTAAGGTGCGACTGAAGCTGATTGGCGACAACATTTTCTAGTACTTTAGAGAGAAAGGGTAAATTTGAAATAGACCTATAATTATTTAGTATGTGTGGGTCTAGGTCTGATTTTTTAAGTAATGGTTTAATGACTGACACTTTTAGTGCTTCAGGTACTGTGCCATGCAATAATGAACCATTGATAATGTTTAGAATAGGCGCTGCAAGAACATCCATTGCACTTTTTACTAGTTTTGTTGGCACCGGATCTAGGGAACAAGTAGTGGGTTTCATTTTAGAAATTAAAGTTAAGACTTCTTGCTCAGTTACAGGATTCAAATTACTAAAGTGCTGAATGCAATGTGAGACAGGGTCTGCTAAGCTAGTATGCAGTTTGTGCTGTGATGCTGAGATCTGGGATCTTATATTTTTAATTTTCTCATTGAAGAAGTTCATAAAGTCTGTACTGCTAATATCTGTTGGTATTTTGCACTGTAGATCTGAATTCCCATTTGTTAATTTAGCCACTGTTCTAAACAGTACCCGAGGATTTTTATATTATTGATATCTATTATTGTAGAATAGTATTCTGAGCAAGCTTTAAAGAGAGCTTTTTTATATTTTTTAACACTCTCTGTCCATGCAATTTGAAAGACATGTAGCTTTGTTGTTCTCTATCTGTGCTCCAGTTTTCGACACTCTCATTTAAGAGCTTGAGTGTTTTCATTAAACTTTTGTTTTAAGGGGAGCCACTGCATTCAGAGCATCTCTCAAAGTCACATTATAATGTGATGTTAGCTGATCTAAATTGTTTTCCACGTTTACATTTGATGTTAACTGATCTACATGGTTTACCACAATTACCCTCAATGTATCTATAAATTTTGAAGCAGAATTACAATCTAGATGTCGCACTGTCATTGTTTTAATCTGTGAGTGCATTGGCAAGGGCAGGACTAAATCAAATGTAATTAAGTACTGATTGGAAATAACTTCATTTAATGGAGTAATATTTAAATTTTGAATTTCAACTTTGTAAGTTATAATTAAATCTAATGTGTGGTTATGATAATGAGTTGGACCATTGATAATCTGACAAAATCCTACTGAATTTAACAAATAAGTAAAACATTTGCTAATTATAATTATACGCCTTAATTTTTGTTTATCAAGTAATTTAAGTTTTGCATCAAGATTAAATTTGCTGGATGCCCCACAACAGGGATTATGGGTAACAGCTTCAGGATAGTAAAAGGTGGGATAAACAGCAGCCTGTGATTTAAGATCACATGACTGTGGCCTGGATGGTGCTCTAATCAGTCAACCAGGCAGTTTTGCTGCCATATTTTGGGATAATACATAAGTTCCCATCTAGTTAGGATTAAGACCATCTCTTTTGAAAAATTCAGGCCTTTCCCAAAAATCATCACAATTGTTCACAAACACTATGCTTTTATTTGCACACCAGTTTTCTAGCCAGCAGTGAAAGGAATGCAATCTCCTATAAATCACATCCCCTCTATATAATCTTGGTAATGGGCCAGATACAACTAAATTCCGACATTTTCTTTTAGCTTTGGTGCATAGAGAAATGAAGTTCCTCTATAATACCTCAGATTGCTGTAAATAAATATCAGTAGTGCCAACATGCAGCAATAAGGTAGATACTTCATCATCGGCGACACGGTCCAATGCGGCCTCTATGTCAGAAATCTTGGCACCTGCGAGATATTTAACTTTAACTGCTGGTTTAACATAGTTTGGAATTCTAACATTCCGCACTATGGAATCGCCAATTATGAGCACTTTCTTATTCTCAGTTTCCACCGGCGCGCTGAGGAGTGCTGAGAATCTGTTCCGAGTCTGAGTTGGTGACCTGGGTGCCAAGGGACTAAATTTTGGCATTGTAGACCCCCATCTTACTGTTACCCACTCGCCCTTTGGCTGAATTGGTTCTGCTGACTTCAGCCACGTACTGACTACAGTGGGACCAGGAGAGACTAAAGCCAAATCAGAAGTAGCCGAATTGTCTAAACAAACCGATCCAATTTTCTGTTTGCCTAATTGCTATCAGGTTCCTAATACAGTCCTCCAATTTGCCTATTTTCCCAACCAACTCTAAATTAACTAAACACTTTTGGTATGTGAAGCTGTCTACACTGTAAAAACCTGAACTGTACATGCTGCAGGACACACAACATATAAACGTCCCCTTAACGGGCACAGAGCAGATAGAACTTATGTTTAGCACTGATATCATCTTCTCCATTTTTGTAGTAACTTCGGTGCTTCAGCGCTTTCCGTGTTCAGCTGAATTACTAAGAGACCGTCAGCTTTAAGTTTCCACCACCTGCTGAGCGATCGACTTTGATTTCTCACTGCTGGTTATTTCTCCTGGTCAGCTGTCGGCTTTACTTCAATTAAACTTACTCGGGTGTTTGCGAAGGGCTACGTACCTGTGGGAGATGCTGCTGCTCTGTGTTTCAGCTGCTTCCGCTCGCTGCTACTCCGAAGAGGTGTGGCCTGAAAGAGAGAGAATCAGTATAATATTATGGGATATCATCTACTGTTAAATTCTGCTCCATACTCGTAAAATTTTTTATTTTTTATACTGTATTGAGGATTTGTTCTGTCCTGTGTATTGTATTTTATTGACCCCTTTCTTTTTGACACCCACTGCACGCCCAACCTACCTGGAAAGGGGTCTCTTTTTGAACTGCCTTTACCAAGGTTTCTTCCATTTTTTCCATACAAGGGTTTTTTTTGGGAGTTTTTCCTTGTCTTCTTAGAGAGTCAAGGTAGGGGGGCTGTCAAGAGGCAGGGCCTGTTAAAGTCCATTGCGGCACTTCTTGTGTGATTTTGGGCTATACAAAAATAAATTGTATTGTATTGTATTGTATCATATGCTTTTGTAGGTTCATCATAGAATTCCAGCACATTAGTGCCTGTCTGAACCCATGTTTACATTTTTAGTAATACACCCGTTCTTAACTTATGCTGCTCAATCTGTCCCCTAATAATTGCTTCCGTTAATTTATTTGTGATGCATGTTAAGCGTATAAACAATCATGTATGAATAGAGAAAACGTATTAGTGCTGCTCACAGAGGACCAATAATGTGTTTAAAGGAAATGTGAGAAAGTTAGCACCGTCTCCTGTCTAGGTTAAACAGTTAAACAGCTATAAGTAATGAGTTCCTTTGTTTTCTATGTAGCTTAATTTGAAGAGGAAGATCCCCCCTGGGCTGTGAGAATTTTTTCTTTGGTAAATGAGCTAAAAATTACCTTTGTCATAATCTTCATGTACAAAATTAACACTATAATTTGTATTAAAACAATAGAATTTTATTTAAACTTACAGTAATGTCTCCTGTCTTACTTCATGATAGGGATATATGGGTTTTGAACCACAATACCTGGCAACAAAGTAGTGTGTAAAGAAGAAAAACAGAACTGAGTTAAGGACACAGCCCTGGGGTACGCTGGTGTTCAAAGTGAAGCTGTTAGATGTACATTTCCCAACTCCGGCAGACTTAGAGTTGACCAGTCAAGAAGACCTATATCCACTTATTATAAAGTGGAGCTTAAATTAAGAGATCCATGGTTTGCTATTAGCTTCTCACTGATAATAGTGACTAATGCTAAGCTAAAATCAAGCATCAGCCATCTCATTTAACCATTCCTGTCATCAAAGTGAGTTATTGCAGTCAGAAGTTTACTGAGCAGACATGGTATTTTTATACTAACCAGAAGATTAATTATTAAGTCTTAATAATCAGAAAAGAGTCAAAACTAAGAAGTCTAAATGCTATCACCAAAACCTAAAATGCCAAAAAAACTCAAAGTCTAAAGGGAAATGCTAAAATTTACAGGACCAAAAAATACCATTAAGACACACGCTGCTATATCCAATCTTGAATGATGCTTATCCTTAAGTGATAGCTTTCATAGTGTCGCTTTCATGATGCAATCATCACACACTGATTGTAGCCATGCCCCCTAGAAACAGACTATGTCAGAGAAACCTTCACATCAGTTCTTGTATTCAAAAGTTCTTCAAACCCCAGCAATGTATAAAAAATATTTTATTTAGCCAAGCTATATTAAGGGAGCAGAGCACACAGACCTTACCTAGTCTATCAAAAGGAGCTTTGGAGGAGGTTTTTATGGTCTTCACAGAGTTAACATATAACTCATAACCACATGGGAATCACATAGAAGCATCCCATATATGGAATATTAAGACAATCTGCGTCATGGTTATATGAAAGTTGCCTGTCACGCTGAAGCTAAAGCAAAAGTGCTAGCTCAATGCAGTTAAAGAACAATATGAACTTAAGAGCTTAAGTATTTCAAAAAAGAATTATCTTACAACTGTCATGTCTTGGTCATACAAAATGGCAGCACTTACCATAAAGAAATGGTGTTGTAAACATTTAATGGAATGAAAAAAAAAAATTATCATTGCTAAATAAACATCCAAGAAATAATATAATAAAGACACTTAAATCAGCTAATCAAAAACCCCAAAGCCTCTTTCATAAGCTGGTAGAAAAATGTAACTACATAGCAATACCCTTTTAAATGCCATAAATCATGATAGGTTAGTGCTTTGTGGACATCTTTGAAAGTGCATCCTCCATGATTTGTTTGCCCAAGAAGTAAACTAATGTAATTTTACTGTGTCTGGTATGTTGTTCTTCATAGGTTTGACCATGCTTTTACTCTTCTTTAATAACACAGATGGCCTGATATGTATTCACACACATTTTTTTACTTTTTTCATTATTTATACATTGCTCCTCTAAGGATGATAAATTAATATTACATGGCATTTACAGGCTACCTAGCAGCTTTCAATGTAAAAAAACCCACACATAACTTTTCACATTTTCAGGATCTCGCCATATCTCCTAAAATCTAAGACACCAGTCTTGAAGAAAGATTTAAGTACCTGCATTAGAAAATGTAATTTTGCAACTTTTTACATTTTGACCACTGACCACTTTAAAGCTGTGAACCTGTGTGGAAAAAAGTACAGCAATCAGTGAGTCACATAGTTATCAAGAGGCAATATAGCCGTATTGGGTATGAAATGTTTTAGCATGCTTTCACAAGAAGTATAGCATTTAGAAGTAACATAAAGGGTTAATAAATATAGTCTAAGCTTATTCAGGCATATCAGGAAACCAAATAAAGGTCAAGTGAACAACAAAGAACAAGAAGGTTCTAGGTGATGTGTTGAAGAAGTGGCTGAATGCCATGTACTCTGTAAGACTTGGCAGTTGTTACATACACAGAAGCTCCATTAAAGAATAACAGTTAAACTCAAGATGTATTGGAAAGTATTGCTGTAATAAAAGATTGTTTTATTACAGTTTACTTATAGTTCATCTTCAACACCTGCTAAATCGAGAAAAATGCACATCTACTATGACGGTGTAGACCCGCTAAATCAAGAACAATTAATATACAGGAAATACCAAGATTTCTGCTTTGTGTAGTCACTGTATTACACTATTGGTGTGCATGTGCATACATCAAACCCGATGTAAATGACCGCTCGTGAAATAACTGACTAAAGTCACCAATTCATGACATTCACCACCATTTTTAAAGAGCCATCTCAAATACATAGTAAAACGTAAATGTGAAATGGGTACCTTGTAAGACAACAAATATTTGTTTTCATCAGTAATCAAGCAATTGAGAAAGTATACATAAATATAAAGCCACTTCAAATACTTGACATCTATGGCCCCATCAATAGTTTTGTCTGTTTGTGCACATCCCTGTCTAAGTTGTATTATTTGCACACAGTGAGCCCTGAGCTTCATCATTTAATCTATCTGTATACTTGTATATGGTTTATTTTGACTTTGACTTGACTTTTTTTTTTTTCTTGTGCCATTATCTTTATTATAACCCAGTTTGTGCTGCAGGGGTTTTAGACACCAGTCAGATAAACATTTAAGGAATAATTGACTTCAGTGCATTTGATGATATATTTTCAAAGCAAAGTGATCTACATAATTTAACACTGTAAATAAATAATTTCCTTAACCTGACGGCTAAATGTGTGCTTACGATATACTCCTTTCTTTTCTTTGCAAATATAGGTATGCTAAAGATTTGTTTGATATATTTTTGATACATAATGGAAATAGTGAATTGCAAAACAATGTAAAAACCATGATCATGTAAAATGTTCTATATTTATTGTAAATGCTCAAGTCCCTTTTTTGAAAAGATATTAAGCCATATGAAGCTGTATAAAATAAAAGCTTTATTGTACAAAAGTTCTGCAGTGATTAATCAGTTTGTTATTTGCTTTTTATTTTTTTCCTCTGCCATCGCTTTGGCATGTATATTTTCTATGGATATCTGTTGCATAATGTTCACGTACTTCTGAGCAGATTTATCCTAATCATATTCAAGAGGAAAAGCAAGTGAGGGAAAGTACACTTTAGACAGAGCGGTTAAATGAGATTGATCATCATTATGTCTCATTGTTCTGGCAAGAATTTAAATTCTTTCAGTCCTTGAAAACGAGAAAAAGCTTAAGATCAGAAGTGGTATGAAAAGAAAGGCATTTTAACATCCATACATATCTTATCAAGTCAATATGGTCTGCTAATATCAGTGAACATCTGACTGTCTAGTCTGTTTCTGGTCATATTAAACAAATAGGGTGTTAAGCCCGAGTTCATCAAATTTAATAGGTAGGTAAGTGTGATATTGTGGTTAATGCACTGGAGATTAGACCAAAAGGGCACCAGTTCAATTTCTCACCTTTCCCTAATTATGCGACCCTAATCAAGTTCCTTAGTTGTAATTCTAACATAGCTTGATCAAGTAAGTCAACTTGGATACAATAATGGCCAAATATGTAATAATAAATAATAATAAACAGTACTTGATTTAAAGATAGATAAATAGATTAACCTTTTTAGCTACTAAAATATTAGGGTAATATGATTTAGTATATTACCTATATATGCTGTAAAAATGTTTGCATTTTATGCCAGAATTGCATATACTGACATTCCCCTTTACTGTATGTGACTTTATGATTAACTAGTTACTGAAATTGTTTAATTCACCTGACTCTAAAACTAAATGGCATATTTTTACCAGCTAACCCTAAATCCACACATTTGAAATTTAGGAGCAACACCAAGATACAACAGAAAGTAATAAATGTAGACACGGGATGAATTTGCACATTTCATAGAGGTAGTGACTGGGACTATGAGGTAGCAGGACTAACCATTGTGCCAAAGTGCTGCCTGAAATATAACTCCTTAAGCCAAATTATCTCCAACAAAATCTCCATCAACAGCTGCTTTACATGAATAGGGAAATGCTAAATACAATGCCACCTCCTAGAAAAGTCATGTTAAATGTTTAGATGATGCCCGAATACAATACATATTCAATTAATTAAACTCAAACAGCATAGTTAAAAATCTGTTGACAGGACTTCAGGGGTTTAAAAATCTCCGTAGTAATACATTTTAAAATCAGCTTTCAAATCAGTACATTTAATACAGGACAAATAATTGATTCAAAGCTGTTCAAAGTATGTACTGTACATTACACTTGGTTGTCATTTTGGTATTTTACTACATTTGTTTTATATTAGTGAATGGACTGTTGAAATCTAACATTTCACCAGAGGCAACTGCTATAATACAAAAGTAAGAGTCAGCTATACTCTTGTTAGAAGACCTCCATTTAAGAAGTCTTTTAAACAGGAAAGCATTCTGGGAGTAACATAATTGATTATCTAAAATGTATTTCTTTCCATGTAAATGCAAAGGCAGAAGGTATAGTATAAAATAAAAATTAACGGATGCATATCCCTGTTCTAATGACTGGCAGGTAGTAAAAAGTTGGGAGAGTTAATTGCCTTCATCATAATGATGATTGTCAGCTGCCTTGTCCCCTTTTGAAGATTTCCCCTTGAGTTTTCATGTTTTGTATCTAAGACAACAGGGAAGATTACATTTTCTCAGGTGGCTAAAAGTGAGTGGTGTTTTTTCCAGAGGTCAGAGTAGGGAAGTTTGTTTTGCGGGAGTTACGGATGTCATTTTGGCAAAAATAGGAGGGAGGGTTAAGCTTTGATAAAGGGAGGAGTGTTTTGTCAGAGGGTGAATGTCATTTTGTCAGAGTTAGGGAGAATGGATGGAGTTTTGCAAGGGAGGGGATGTAGTTTGGTTGGAGTGAGGAGGATGTCCTAAAAATGCACACAGTACATACAGTACTAACTTACACATTCTACCAGCTACTATAATCAAAGATAAGAGTGAATTGCTCTTTTCAGAACTTTTTAAATATCTGTGCTCCTGGTGATGTGTTTTAATACTGTTATTCCATTTTGAAGTTGTGGAAATAAGCAACTGCAAATTTCATACATATACTGACTGGGACTGTGAGTCAGCAGCACTAATCACTTTAGCAGAATGCTATCTGAAAAGTAACTGTTTAAGTCAATTTCCTAATATTTTTAAGAGGAGTAAGAATTTGCTTTAATTACAATGAAGATTTGATGGCCTACATGAAGCAGCAGTATTTAATGATGCGTCTTGAATATCACTACTACACAGGAATAGAAGGGCCATATAAAATAACCTGGATTATGGGCAAGAAGATTGTTGAGTAAGGAACATATTGGTATGAAGCACCAAAAGTTTTAAAAGATGAGCCTGAATAAACAAGAGCACATAAGAGAGATGGTACATTGAAGATTGGTGATAGATTGAGGTTTGTGAGACTAAAAAAAATTGTAGAAAAAGAAAGTAGTCAATAATGAAAACCAAATACATTTTTAATGGAAGGGTAAATGCAAATACATTTTCTATCCACATACAACAACTCAGTAAGTGGACACTGATTTAAATTTAAGCTGGAAAGTTGACATAATATCTCCATCCGCACATAATGCAGACATTGGAGGCACATTTTAGTGCCCGGTGTAATGTAAATGTAATCTAGATAAATTATAACTGGATCCAATCCACAAACAATGTTATTACTAGGTGTAATAATAAATAATAATAATTCTTCACATTTAAATAGCTCTTTTCTCACTACTCAAAGTGCTCTCCATGCAGGGGGACTACAAGTTAGGATAAAAAATTATGAATGACCTGTTTTTTTTTTTTTTTTTTAAACATTTTTTTGAATTTATTAAAATCAAAAAACATTCCATACAAGCAAGTCAAATTTTACAAAGCTAGGTTAGAATCAAATCACTCCCCACCCAGCATAGTTGAGACATCTCCACCCACAATTACAGCAGCGCAGGTGAGCAGAGAGCTGAGGAGACTTCATACCAGCAAAGCAGCAGGTCCAGATGGAGTATCGCCACGACTGCTGAAGGCCTGTGTGCTGGAACTGGGGAGTACTCTACAGCGCATCTTCAACCTGAGCCTGGAACAGGGGAGAGTCCCGAGGCTTTGGAAAACATCTTGTATCACCCCAGTCCCAAAGGTACCACGTCCTAGTGAGCTGAACGACTTCCGGCCTATTGCTCTGATGTCACGTGATGAAGACCATAGAGCGGCTGCTGCTTCACCACCTGAGGCCACAGGTCCACCATGCCCTCGATCCTCTGCAGTTCGCATACCAAGAGAAGGTGGGAGCAGAGGATGCCATCATCTATATGCTACACCGATCCCTCTCCCATTTGGACAGAGGCAGTGGTGCTGTTAGAATTATGTTTCTGGACTTCTCTAGCGCCTTCAACACCATCCAACCTCTGCTCCTTAGGGACAAGCTGACAGAGATGGGAGTAGATTCACACCTGGTGGCGTGGATTGTGGACTATCTTACAGACAGACCTCAGTATGTGCGTCTCGGGAACTGCAGGTCTAACATTGTGCTCAGCAACACAGGTGCACCGCAAGGGAGTGTACTTTCTACAGTCCTGTTCAGCCTATATACATCAGACTTCCAATACGACTCGGAGTCTTGCCATGTGCCAAAGTTCACTGATGACACTGCTATTGTGGGCTGCATTAGGAGTGGGCAGGAGGAGGAGTATAGGAAGCTAATCAAAGACTGTTAAATGGTGTGGCTCAAACCACTTACACCTGAACACCAGCAAGACCAAGGAACTGGTAGTGGATTTTAGGAGGCCCAGGCCCCTCATGGACCCCGTAATCATCAGAGGAGACTGTGTGCAGAGGGTGCACACCTATAAATACTTGGGAGTGCAGCTGGATGATAAATTGGACTGGACTGCCAATACTGATGCACTGTGTAAGAAAGATCAGAGCCGACTATACTTCCTTAGAAGGTTGGCATCCTTCAACATCTGCAATAAGATGCTGCAGATGTTCTACCAGACAGTTGTGGGGAGTGCCCTCTTCTACGCGGTGGTGTGCTGGGGAGGCAGCATAAAGGTGAAGGACGCCTCACACCTGGACAAACTTGTTAGGAAGGCAGGCTCTATTGTAGGAATGAAGATAGACAGTTTAACATCTGTGGCAGAGCGACGGCCGCTAAGCTAGCTCCTGTCAATCATGGAGAATCCACTGCATCCACTGAACAGTGTCATCTCCAGGCAGAGGAGTAGCTTCAGTGACAGACTGCTGTGACTGTCCTGTTCCACTGACAGACTGAGGAAATCGTTCCTCCCCCCACACTATGCAACTCTTCAATTCCACCCGGGGGGATAAACGCTAACATTATTCAAAGTTATTGTCTGTTTTTACCTGCATTTTTATTACTCTTTAATTTAATTTTTTTTTTTTTGTTTCAGTATACTGCTGCTGGATTATGTGAATTTCCCCTTGGGATTAATAAAGTATCTATGTATCTATCTATTGTGGACCCGGCCCGGACACAGACAGGCGGACTTGTTGTTTTCCACCACCACCACACGTTTATTTACAATAATATTTACAAATAATCGTGCTCACATAACCCCAACACAGTCCTGGCCACACAATGCCTTCTCTTCGGGCCGCCTCCACTCTCTCTTCTCTTGCCTTGTCCTGCTTCCACCCGACTCCAGCCTCGAATGAAGGGAGACGGCCCCTTTTATATCATCCCGGATGAGCTCCAGGTGTGTCCCGGCATTCCTCCCTGGACACGCCCCAGTGTGGCGGAAATGCCGGCTGTTCTCCCGGAAGCTCTCCGGGTGTCCCTTCTCTTCTTCCCCCCAGCACTTCCTGGTGTGGCGGAAGTGCTGAGGTCCAGGGTCCCCAACACCCCAACCACGGGTCCCTACAGGGTTAGGCTTCCAAGCCCTCTACCCGTGGCCCCCAAAGCAACCAGGAAGGCAGCCCCCACGTGATCCAGGGTGGGCATTGATCCTCTTCCGGTCCCTCAAGGTGTCCCGGCCAGGTCGTTGCCCCTGGCATCCCTGACACTATCTATCTATCTATCTATCTATCTATCTATCTATCTATCTATCTA
>JANRMT010062806.1:75479089-75521643 GCA_026402145.1 Polypterus bichir lapradei
CTATCTATCTATCTATCTATCTATCTATCTATCTATCTATCTATCTATCTATCTATCTATCTAATTTGCAAGTAGTGAAAGAAATGAGTTGCTGGAAAGTTAAATCTGAAGTGTAATTATTCATAGGATGCAAAGACGTTTTCCGGACATTCAAAGCTGCCTGCATTGGAGAGGGTGGAAAAAGGTGGGTATCGTGCAGAGGTGCCACAGATAAAAGCTTCTCTGTGTTGAAGTATTTCCTACATTGGTTCCATATTCTGAGTGAATGAAGCACAATTGGGTTGTTAGTACATTGGCAATAACTTGTATTTATTTAGGTAAAAAGCAAGGACTTTAAAGAAGTACGACAGGATTTTATTTCTATTGTGGACCAAGCCAGCATATGTTCATTTATTTGTGTCCATGTCCAGGTTTTTATAGCTTGTATATTTGCCGCCCAGCAAATTGAAATTGAAAGTTAGGTAGAGCCATGCCACCTTCTGCCTTAAGTCTTTGTAGGGTCACCTTTTGGATATGTAGATGTTTTGAATTCCAAATAAATTAGGTTATGATTGAATCTGACTTCTTAAAAATGATTTATTGATGTACAGTATATTGGAATGCTTTGAAATAGAAAAATAAGCTTAAGAAGGATATTCATCTTGACAGTATTAATTATTCCAGCTAAAGTATGATGACGGGTAGACCATCTATACAAGTTTTTCCATGCAGACAGCAATATTTTCTTGATAAAGAGCTTTATGTTTACCCCTATGTATTTAAACTGATCTGATGAACGACCTGCTTTTAATGTGGCCAAGGTAATCTTCAGTTCTTGCCTCAGGACAGTCTGTCCTGAGAGCACTTGGTGAAAAGGTAGAAAATAGCCATAAATATGGCCCTAGTCAGCCACAGAGCTCATGAACACACACTAAAACACAGCCAGTTCAGGATCAACAAGCCAACACAAATTTAAAAATGTATTTAAATTAATTGAAACTTGTTTTTTATAAATAGAATTCAGATTTTTGACAGAAAGCTTAATATTAAATGAGTTATTCATGAGCATTTATCAATACATTATCAATCTGACATAATCCCATTTGAAGTTGTCGTAGCTCATCTGGGCAGCCTTGAGCACAACATAAGGAACACCTTTGGAAGTGGTTGGCTTCATGCACACAACCATACTTATAAAGGGGGTAGAGTCACCAATCATTCTAACACATGCATCTTTAGGGTGTAAGAGAAAAACTGGAGTTATCATTATGTCCTTCCCATATTAATGCAATTTTACTATGAGTAAGGCAATTCTTTCAATTTGGCAGATATCACAAAAGTGGCATATGTAAATGCCATTAGATAATAATGTCACTTAGTGTAGATGTATTATAATATGTTGATTATTCCAGTCATTCTTGTGTTATGTTAGCAGCACTGGAACTTGATTAGCATTTTTCTATTTATGCTGACTTCTTGCATGACTAAAACGAGGTCTATTATCATTCAGTTACTACCTGGAAAAGTAATTTGTGTTCATTTCTTAATCGAGTGATTAATCATTTACATGTAAACATGATTATTTGGGAAAGTGCTCTTATTGCAAAGACATTTAAACAGCTTAAATGGGCTATCATCTTAATCCATGTATTGACAATCTAATTATTCTGTGCATGTGTGAATGTGACCATTGACCAACTTGTGTAAACATAATCTCCAACAACAGAAGCTTTACCTGAATAGGGAAACACTAAATGAAATGCCACTTCATAGAAAAGGCACGTTAAATGTTTAAATGATGCCCTAGTGCAAAATATATTCAATTAATCAAAATCAAAAGCATAGTTAAAAATTTATTGAAAGGACTTCAAGCATTTCTAAATCTCTTTAATAATATGTTTTAAAATCAACTTTCAAATCCATACATTTTAAATAGGATAAATAAGTGATTTAAAGCTGTTAAGACTACATACATCACACTTGGGTGTTATTTCAGCATTTTACTAGAAATGTTTTATATGAGTGAATGGACTGTTTAAATCTAACTTCTCACAAGAGACAAAATTATCCTATGAAAAATGAGTTATAGCTAGCTAGCAATCCTTTTTTGTACACAATGAATTCATACCCATTTTAGAAAGAAGAGCAGTTAACCATACTTTGTTTAGGAGACCTTTGTTTAAGAAGTTTTCCAAACAGAAAAGCACCCTGAGAAAAAAGCAATTGATGGTCTAAACTAGATTACTGTCCACGTAAGTGTGTAGTGTAAATTTAGGATTAAGAGATGCATATCTCCATTTTAATGACTGGCAGGTAGTAAAAAGTTAGGTGGGTTAACTTTGTTCGTCATAAGATGAATGACTGCTATCTTGTCCCCTTCTGAAGACTCCTACTTGAGTTCTTCTTGTTTTGTGCCATGGAAGATTGTCTTTTCTTAGATGACTGTGGCGAGGTGTGCCACAGATTCATTTTCATGTTTGCATGATTTGAGTATTGTTAGTTTTTTGCAGTTGATAGAAAGAAAATAGCTAAAGTCAGGTGTGCTTACCTGTGGATGTGCAAAGGTTGTATTGCTCTGATAATGGCATGGAAGCATGAGGAGTAAGAGGTTCTCCCGATGTAGTTTGGGAGACTGTCATATCAAGTGAATTGGGAGGGAGAGTTGTCCAAATGGCACTCATTGACCACACTGTGGTGGTTGTCATAGATTATTGGCAGCTGCAGATGGGCGCATGAAAGAGACTGCCCAGCAAACATGGTCCACTTTGAACTTTCTGCAGGTGAGCTCACTTCACAATGTACATACTAACCTTATAAAGGGAACAAAGTTGGCTAAACACCATTTGGCTATTCCACTCTTTGTCCACGGGACCATGATGTTCAGCTGAAATGTAGCACTTTCAGGTTTTAGGTGTCCAAATGAGATTCACACATTGGTCATGCTCAATCTTAATAGAGCATTACTGTACTGTATATAATTTGTGTTACACAAAGTAATCCAGTAAGTAACAAGAACACACCTATAATGATGGTATATATCAACCATAAACACTAAATAGGCTTTAGTCACAGAAAAGGTGGCAAGATCAATTTAAATTTTGTATTTGCATTATATTTTTACAATAGTGCAATATCAAACAGCACGTCAATTAATCAATCAACAGCAGAAGCAACATTTCATTTCAACCATACAATTATACAATCTAATTATGCAATCGCACATCAGTGTGGTGCAGTTGCTAAGGCTACACATTGGATTTCAGATCCTGAAGATCCTGAGGTTATTGGTTCAAATTCCACTACTGACAATTTGTGACTGTGACGAAGTCATTTCATCTGCTTGTACTCCATTATGAAAAAAAGAATTAGAAAGATAGATAGATAGATAGATAGATAGATAGATTTATTAATCCCCAAGGGGAAATTCACATACTCTAGCAGCAGCATACTGATAAAAAAACAATATTAAATTAAAGAGTGATAAAAATGCAGGTATAACAGACAATAAATAACTTTGTATAATGTTAATGTTTACCCCCCCACCCCGGGGTGGAACTTAATTGTCGCATAGTGTGAGGGAGGAAAGATATCCTCAGTCTGTCAGTGGAGCAGGACAGTAACAGCAGTCTGTCACTGAAGCTGCTCCTCTATCTGGTGATGATACTGTTTAGTGGATGCATTGGATTCTTCATAATTGACAGGAGCCTGTTCAGCACCTGTTGCTCTGCCACAGATGTCAAACTGTCCAGCTGCATGCCTACAATAGAGCCTGCCTTCCTCACCAGTTTGTCCAGGCGTGAGGCGTCCCTCTTCTTTATGCTGCCTCCCCAGCACACCACCGCGTAGAAGAGGGTGCTCGCCACAACCATCTGATAGAACATCTGCAGCATCTTATTGCAGATGTTGAAGGACGCCAGCCTTCTAAGAAATTATAGTCGGCTCTGTCCTTTCTTGCGCAGAGCATCAGTATTGGTAGTCCAGTCCAATTTATCATCCAGCTGCACTCCTAGGTATTTATAGGTCTGGACCCTCTGCACACAGTCACCTATGATAATCATGGAGTTCATGAGGGCCTGGGCCTCCTAAAATCCACCACCAGCTCCTTGGTTTTGCTGGTATTAATTTGTAGGTGGTTTGAGTTGTACCATTTAACAAAGTCCTTGATTAGGATCCTATACTCCTCCTCCTGCCTATTCCTGATTCAGCCCACGATAGCAGTGTCGTCAGCGAACCTTTACACGTGGCAGGACTCCGAGTTGTATTGGAAGTCCAATGTATATAGGCTAAACAGGACTGGAGAAAGTACAGTCCCCTGCGGTGCTCCTGTGCTGCTGACCACAATGTCAGACCTGCAGTTCCCAAGATGCACATACTGAGGTCTGTCTGTAAGATAGTTCACAATCCATGCCACCAGGTATGAATCTACTCCCATCTCTGTCAGCTTGTCCCTGAGGAGCAGAGGTTGGATGGTGTTGAAGGTGCTAGAGAAGTCCAGAAACATAATCGTTACTGCACCACTGCCTCTGTCCAAGTGGGAGAGGGATCGGTGTAGCATATAGATGATGGCATCCTCCGCTCCCACCTTCTCCTAGTATGTGAACTGCAGAGGGTCAAGGGCGTGGCGGACCTGTGGCCTCAGGTGGTGAAGCAGCAGTCGCTCCATGGTCTTCATCACATGTGATGTCAGGGCGACAGTCCTGAAGTCATTCAGCTCACCAGGATGTGATACCTTTGGGACTGGGGTGATGCAAGATGTTTTCCAAATCCTTGGGACTCTCCCCTGTTCCAGGCTCAGGTTGAAGATACGCTGTAGAGGACTCCCCAGTTCCAATGGACAGGCCTTCAGCAGTTGTGGCGATACTCCATCTGGACCCACTGCTTTGCTGGTACGAAGTCTCCTCAGCTCTCTGCTCTTCTGGGCTGCTGTAATTGTGGGTGGGGGGAAACTCTCCCCTATGCTGGTATCAGCAGAAGGATCGGTGGAGGGTGCAGTACTCTGAGGTGAGAGTGGGTTAGGGTGATCAAACCTGTTAAAGAAGTTGTTCATCAGGTTTGCTCTCTCCACATCTCTCTCGATGGTGACACCCTGCTTCGAGCTGCAGCCAGTGATGATCTTCATCCCATCCCACACTTCCTTCATGCTGTTATTCTGCAACTTCTGCTCCAGCTTTCTCCTGTACTGCTCCTTCGCCGCCCTGAGCTGGACTCGGAGTTCCTTCTGCAAGTGCTTGAGCTCATGTTGATCACCACCTTTAAAGGCCCCTTTTTTCTGTAACCAATTGTATATTAAATGTTGTAAGTCGCCTTGGAAAAAGGCACTAGCCAAATAACAAATAATAATAATGAATTGTACACCTTGAAAACATAGTTTTAGTTGGAAATTTTGAATGTCTGATTATTGCAAATATACTTTAATCACTTAATGCAAGTTGTGCTGGAAGTAAAAGATAATAAAAGTATGTCAATTTAAGGCTTTCTAATTTTTGTTGTATATCAAAATATGTTTTTTTTTAAACATTAAAAACATTACATATGTATAAGAAAAATTAAATGACAAACACATAGACAAAAACTATGTATTAATTTGTTAAATTCACCAAATACATTATTTTGGACAGGTAAAAATATCACCTTTAGTTTCATCTAATAACAGTTCATCCATCCATCCATCCATTATCCAACCCGCTATATCTAAACCACAGGGTCACAGGGGTTCGCTGGAGCCAATCCCAGCCAACACAGGGTGCAAGGCAGGAAACAAACCCCGGGCAGAGCGCCAGCCTACCGCAGGATACACACACACCAAGCACACTCCAGGGACAATTTAGGATCACCAATTCACCTAACCTGCATGTCTTTGGACTATGGGAGGAAACCGGAGGAAACCCACACAGACACGGGGAGAACATGCAAACTCCACACGGGGAGGACCAGGGAAGCGACCCCGGGTCTCCTAACTGCGAGGCAGCAGCGAAAAACATTTCAGTATGTAACAATTTAAGACTGGAATGAAAACGTGGAATTTTTAGAAAATTTAAATTTCTGGGCATCATATACCAAGAACCACAATCCAAATGGTTTCATGTTTGAGTTACATTTTGCATCATGTTCAGGGATGTGGTCGCAAGACATGGATGATGTGCTTACGGTATAAGGATGTTATCATCATACAAGTGGCACATCAAAAGCATTGGGACAAAACTACTTCAACAAATACTTAGAAATTAAAGCACAGAAGAAAAACTGTGCACAGCTAGTAAAAAGTCAATGCTGTGCAGTACATGTACAGTACCTTCCAGGGTCTGGCAATGCGTGATGCTGGCAGTCCCGGTGTTTCAGTAGAGCAGTCTAGGAGCTATATGTTGGAGCCAACATAGTAGTGAGAGGATTGAGTAACAAATCTGTGGGTAGCATGGCGGTCTTGGAGTCAGGACTCAGGCTGTGAGGATTCACAGATGTTAAAACAAAGTACCTCATAATCACCTTCAGAAGCAGAAGAACAGCCACTCCTCTGCTTCACATAGGTTAAATTAAAACATGAAATTCATGGGGCTTTATCTTGATCTTCACCCATGCCTTTCTGTAGGGGTCCTCAGACACAGTGCAATTGACATATTGCCCAAAGAATCTATTAATACTATTAGGCATACTCTTAACTACATATTGGCAATGTAAAGATATTTAGCTATTTTCAGCACATTCTGAAGAAAAGTTTAATGGCTTCATCTTTTAATACATAACCCCAAATCAGAAAAAGCTGGGACAGTATGAAAAATGCAAATAAAAATAAAAAACAGTGATTCTTAAACTTATTTTGACATTTATTTTATTGCAGACAGTATGAACCCAAGATATCTCATGTTTTGTCTGGTCAGCTTCATTTCATTTGTTAATATACATTACATCCATTCCCGCATTTCAGGCCTGCAACACATTCCAAAAAAAGTTGGGATGGGGGTGTGGTCGCTGAAAGCCAGAAACGACAGGAGATGGACACCAATGTAAAGTAAAAAACTATTTCTTTATTCTTGGTGAGCAGAGAGACTGCAGCACCTGTCAGCACAGTTCCACCTGACAGCTCAGGCCACACAGCCTGCCGAAAGCAGGAAATTTATCTCTTTTTATAACCAGCTTGCTTATTAACACTAGAATTACCAGAGCCTATGAAAAAACTCATAGATCCGTCCCACCTTAAAACGCTTCACACCTCTCCGTCAGCGTCTTTTGTCCTTTAAATGTGTTGATAAGCAGCAAAGAGCAAGCAGCCTGCTATCACATCCCCCCACCCCGCACAGTTTTTTCAGCTCAAGTCTGTTTACCTGCGTGTCAGTTACTTAGAGTCGTATAGAGTGAGAAGTCAAGCAAAATGACACCTTTTATAAATAATATATCGTTATTTGGAACACTTGCATTTCATGTGTGTTCTGTGTCTACAACGATCTATGTAAACACATCGTTAAAACAGAAAAGTTTTTCATGTTTTAGTAATAATTTACAAAATGTAGATATGAAGTGAATAATGTATGAAGCCTGAATTCCAAATATCAAAGAAACACTTTCACAAAAGGTACAAATATAACAGAACAAATGCGCTTCCATTCAAAAATATAACTGCAGAAAAACAACCTGCGTTAGGGTACGACATTGACACACATTTACTACTACAGCTTTGGTCGCGCAACAGTATCAACTGTTGACTGGTAATCAAAGCTTCACGGTTTCGATCCTGGACGAGTCCGTTTTGAGAAGCGAGCTGCTCGTATTCTTTCTATTTTAGAATAAAAACATACATTTGATTCCAGTCTGTAACAGCCAGTGTAATTTATGATACTTGTAAAGGTTAGCTTTGTTTTCTTTTTTATTCAGTTTTATTCTCTCAGCCGCGTTCACTTGCTATTCAATTCAATCAGCTTACCATTAAACATACTGTCTGAAAAAGAGGAAAGAAGAGTAACTAGATGACCAGAGTGGCCTCAGTAAAAGAGCTGTCACCCACAATTTTTTTTAAATAAATAACAGAAAGTAAGTTGCATTATTTTGTCCTATCTGTAGACCAAGTAGCTGTTACAGTCAGAGGAACAGACACCAGCTCCAGCACTAGAACATTTTTGAGGTGCCTGTGTGCCAAGAGTATTTCACTGCAGATTTCTAGAGGTCTGGACAGAAAAATCCCTTATTGACACTCAGCTTTGCAAATCAGGTGACATTGACAACTCCAGTGCAATTATACGGAAACACTCATCTTTTTCAGTAAACACTGCATGTAAATAACAATGCCAGAAAACTTACAGTACTTAATCATAAATTCTGGCTGTATAAACCAACTGTAGGTCTTACAGACTGTAATGCAAAAGGGACATGAATGAACATCTGAAATTATATAACATGTTTGTGTTTCTTTTTCCTATGCAGATGAAACACTTGAAAGTACCAAAGCAGCAACCTCACAGGTTGAAGAATCTATTAAACTTTGGATGCAATATGCAGAGGAAATGGATGAAGGAAGAAAGGACCACTATCTTTGAAAGAACAAATGAATACAGTTTAAAGTACAAGTTTTCATTATAGATATTATGTTTATAGATTGCATGTTTATAGAATGAATATCTGAAATAGTTTGAATATTGTAAGTTCCTAGTTTATTTTTATCATATACAGTCATATGAAAAAGTTTGGGAACCCCTCTTAATTCTTTGGATTTTTGTTTATCATTGGCTGAGCATTCAAAGTAGCAACTTCCTTTTAATATATGACATGCCTTATGGAAACAGTATTTCAGCAGTAACATTAAATTTATTGAATTAACAGAAAATATGCAATGTGCATCATAACAAAATTAGATGGGTGCATAAATTTGGGCACCCCAACAAAGATATTACATCAATACTTAGTTCAGCCTCCTTTTGAAAATATAACAGCCTCTATACGCCTCCTATAACCTTTAATGAGTGTCTGGATTCTGGATGGAGGTAATTTTGGCAATTCTTCCATACAAAATCTCTCCAATTCAGTTAAATTTGATGGCTGCTGAGCATGGACAGCCTGCTTCAAATCATCCCATAGATTTTCGATGATATTCAAGTCAGGGGACTGTGACTGCCATTCCAGAACATTGTACTTCTCCCTCTGCATGAATGCCTTTGTAGATTTCGAACTGTGTTTTGGGTCATTGTCTTGTTGGAAATTGCGCTGAATTGTAGAACGATGTACAGATACACCATCTGCAGCAAGATGTTTTTGCAGGTCTTTGGAGGTGATTTGTGGGTTGTCTGTAATCATTCTCATAATCCAGCACATATACCGCTCCTATATTTTTTTTTGGCCTGCCAGACCTGGGTTTAACAGCAACTGTGCCTGTGGCCTTCCAGTTCCTGATTACATTCCTTACAGTTGAAATTGACAGTTTAAACCTCTGAGATAGCTTTCTGTAGCCTTCCCCTAAACCATGATACTGAACAATCTTTGTTTTTAGATCTTTGGAGAGTTGCTTTGAGGATCCCATGCTGTCACTCTTCAGAGGAGAGTCAAAGGGAAGCACAACTTGCAATTGACCACCTTAAATACTTTTTCTCATGATTGGACACACCTGTCTATGAAGTTAAAGGCTTAACGAGCCAATCCAACCAACTTGGTGTTGCAAGTAATCAGTATTGAGCAGTTACATGCATTCAAATCAGCATAATTACAAGGGTACACAAATTTTTGCACAGCCAGTAATAAATACTAAATAAATAATAAACTAAATACTGCTTCACTAAAAATCTTTGTTCGGAAAACACCCCAATACTCAGATGTTCCTAGGAAATGAAAATATCTTTTTTGTTGAAATTACAGTAAATTATTATGCAGACTGGGGGGGTCCCCCAAATGTTTTCATATGACTGTACATGTATATATAGTTTTTATATGTGTATAATGTTTAAAAGTTGGTCATTTCACAAATAAAAATTGTTTAATTCTTAAAACCTTATTTTAAATGTGGTAAAATATAAGGTCCACCTACAGAGAAACCCCAGTTGTAATAATCTCCCACCCAAAAACACAAAATGTGGGCTCCATTGGTTTCCCAGAAAAAACAGTAAATATGGGCCCATTGTGAGCTGTCCAGAAAAACTACAAAATGGGGCTCTGCTGTGGGCTGCCCATGCTGGCCCGTCACTGGTGGCCACGATTTTGTGGGGCCACACTACTCAGCCCCAAAGTCACTCAGTATGAGCATATTTGATGTCTTGTGGGTAAGTGAAGCAGAAGCACATGTAAGGGAATTGGTTCTCATTATGGAGCAGATGAGTTGAGCGTCTTGGGTAGAGTATTTTTTGTGCGAGTAAGGGTAGAATAATAAGGCTTTAAGAGGGATGGAAATGTTTTGTTTGCTGATTTTGTTCCATTCCAGATCCGGGTATACATGTTGAATATGAGAAAAGTGAGCAGGGAACCCTGGCAAGCATGAAAAGTTAAGGATTGAGATTTTAAGAAGCTATTTATTCTCTTGTTTTTAATATAATGTGTGTGTGTGAGACTACTTGAATGAGCATTGTATGTACTGTATTTATATAAAGATGTGCACATTGGCACTATGTGAAAAATGATAAATAATGATGGATGCACTACTATTTGTTTGTGTATCTCATTGCTGTGCTCATGGCTGCTTATTTCCCAATAGATGGCGGTGCTTAAAACTGCGAGAATGGGGAATCACAATGGCTAAAAGTAAATGGTGCCTTTTCTGAGGTGACAATATAAAGGTGTGTTTTGCCAGAGGGCAGATTTCATTTTGTCAGAGGTGGGGAGAAAGGATATAGTTTTACTGGAGAGAGGATATAGTGTGATCGCAGAGAGGAGGATGTCCTAATATTGACACCTTACATACTAACTTATACATACTACCAGTTGCTATAATCAAAGATAAGAGTGAATTAATCTTCCTGGGATTCATATCTGTGCTCTTGCTAGACGTGTTATAATGCTGTTATATATATTTTTTAATTCTGTAAAGGAGCATCTGCATCATTAGTAAAACTGCAACCCTATTTGGTTCAAGAAGACATTTTAAGTTGCCGTGGTTTTACATGAATAACTTGAATGACACATTTTATGTCTATTACTGTAAATTCCCTATTTATTTAGTTAAATATTATTTACCCCTATAATTAAAAAGAACCATTTATTCATTTTTTTAGTGTAGACTCAGGCTCTATAAAATCCTGTAATAGACTAAAAGGAATTCAGGAAATAAAGAGACCCAGGTTCGCTTCCTGGGTCCTGCCTGCATGGAGTTTGCATGCTCTCCCCGTGTCTGTGTGGATTTTCTCCGGGTACTCCAAAGACATGCAGATTAGGTGGATTGGCGATTCTAAATTGTCCCTAGTATGTGCTTGGTGTGTGTGTGTGTGTGCGCCCTGCAGTGGGCTGGCGCCCTGCCCAGGGTTTGTTTCCTGCCTTGTACCCTGTGTTGGCTGGGATTGGCTGTGGCGGACCCCCGTGATTCTGTGGTTGGGATACAGCGGGTTGAATAATGGATGGATGGATGGATGAAAATAAATGAGTTTTACTCAATTAGCTCAAAAATTGCAGGTCTATGTTAACTTTGAATATGTGAAGTAGAAATAGCATTAATTTACTTATCTTTTAGCTGATCTGTTACCTGACACATATTGCTGTATTTCCTTATACAGGTTCAAAAACAACCAATATATTAAATTGTTCATATTAATATTTTCATTATTTTTCACATTAAGAATTTCTTTAAGGCTACTCCTGTGTGAGTGATTTTGTCCACAGAAAAACATTAGCTTATTCATTTTGAAGCTGCAACAGTATCAGGATTAGATCATCAATCTAAAGCGCAGGGAGAAGAGATTAAAATATTTTATAATTTAGCAGCTTACTTTGGTGGACAGGAGGCTTAAAAATGTACAAAAGCAACGTATGTTTTGAGCTTTTTAATTCTGATTGATCATTTGAGTGGTGAGGCTACTGCATTCTAAAAATAATATTTGATTTGAACCAGGATAAAATACCTCCTGGCATTTTTTGCTTTACCAGAAAAAATAATGTAGAAACCTTAACGTTGTGGGTCCTGAATAGCTATAAATATCTTGTTGAGAAAAAAAATAGATTTAAATACATTTGGTATATATATATATATATATATATATATATACACACACACACACCGTATTATGCCACTGTTAAAAAAATCAGTTTTAGTCAGTCAGTAAGTCATTTTCCAACTCATTTATAAAGCATATTAAAACCAGATTGTCCAAAGTACTGATCATTACAATAAAAGTAAAAGGAGACACATTCAAAACAGGATAAATTAAACAAAATACATAAAACACAATAACTATATTAAAGGAAACAGTGCTAATTAAAAGCTAGATAGAAAAGGTACATTTTCATCCTGGATTTAAAAATGGCCACAGATGTTGCAGACCTGACATTAGCAGGTAGATTGTTTGAGAGCTTAGGCGTGGCTGTTGAAAAAGCATACTTGTCCTCATTTAAGCTTTAGTTGAGTCCTCAACTCTTCTAAGAGTGTCTGATCAGACTCAAAGGACATAAGTCAGTGAGATGGAATATAAAAGTGTTAAAGGTTGTGTGAAATATAGCGGCCCGGACACACACAGGCGGACACCATTTCGGCTATCACCCACGTTTATTTACACAATTATATACAACAGTCAAGTGCACCGCCACCAAACCCCCAGTTCCCCAAAGTCTAGGCTCTCACTAGCCACTGTCTTCACACACAAACACACGGGCCTCTCCTCGCCTCCTCTGCCACGACCTTGTCTTCCTCCTCACCCGACTCCAGCCTTGATTGCAGGGCGGCGGCTCCTTAAGTAGGTGGCTGATTGGTGACCACACCCAGCCACCTGCGACAGTTGGAAAGATAGGGAGGTGCTAATCCATTTAGGCACTTAAAAACAAACAATAACACTTTAAAATCAACCCTGTACCAGACCAGGTTGTGTGCTGGTCAAAAGTCTGGTAGCAGTGTTTCATAAAAGTTATAGATGAGAAATAGAATGCTGGGTAACTCCAGTGTTCAACAGTGTTCTCGTCATGAAGAAATAAAACCATGTGTCACCTTTTCAAGATCAACACACACACAAAATGCTTCATGCTAACTAACACAGTTAAAACAATGAGCCTTATCAGGATAATTTATGTGTTTATCTAATATGAGGTTATAATCAAATATCACTCCTAAGTTCCTAGTACAGGGGTTAACATATGGTGCAAGTAAACTGAAATTACAATCAGAGGCATTATACAGATCAGAGAGCCCAAACATAAGAAATGCCAAAAGAATGGTAAAATGATAAGAGTTTTGTATTAATCAAAACAATTTAACAAACTGAGACAATGTCTTCATGATGAAGTCTGCTTGAGACATGTTCCCTAACTAATATAAAACCATAACCTAAACTTAAAGACTAATAATACAGGGTGAGCCAAAAAGAAGTACCACATTTCAAATGTTTATTCTACAAAAATACTACAAGATAAAATACACTTCAATACGACACAAGAAAGGGTATACAAAATAGATTTCTTTCACTGTGTTTTAAAAATGATGTCTTCAAGGTGGTGGCCATCATTAGCGATACACTCTTTGAGATGATTTCTGAATGCTTGCGTGACTTGTTTGGCCATTTCAAGGGTAATACCAGCGATTTCATTGCAAATAATGTCCTTGAGGGCTTGAAGGTTTTGAGGTTGGTGTGTGTATACCTTCGACTTAAGATAACCCCACAAAAAGAAATCGGATGGAGTGAGATCAGCCGAACATGAAGCCCACCTGACATTGCTGTGTAGGGAGATCAGCTTCCCCAGAAACATCTCCCGCAAAACTTGCATGGATCTCTGTATGCTCCGTATGAGCTGTTTTCCATCCTGTTGAGACCAGGCATTACTACCATACCCATTCCTTCCAGTTGGAGATGCAAACATTTCTCTAGCAGTTCAATATAACATTCTGAAGTGATGGTGACCATTGTCCCCCCCCAACTCAAAAAAGTAAGGGCCTACAATGCCAAATTCTGCAACAGTTTACCAAACTGTAACATGCTCACTGTGCAGGGGTCTCTGATAAAGTTCACGAGGGTTGGTTTCAGCCTAATAGTGAAAATTTTGCATATTTATTCAACCTTTTAAATGTGAATGTCCCTCATCTCTGCACATGATGATGGCATCTCGATGAACAGTTTGCAGAATGTTCACACACAACTCTCTATTGCTCTCCCAGTCCTTTCTCAGTGAGTTCCTGCACTACCATCATTTTGTATGGATGGAAATTAAGGTCCTTATGCAAAATCCTCCTCAAAGACATGTTGGAAATGCCTAAGGCAGAAGCATGTTTGCGTGATGAACGTCTAGGAGACTGCAAAATTCATGCCCTTATAGCTTTGATGTTTTCAGTCGTTCGTACAGTCTAAGGACGGCCTGAAGAATTTCTGTTCAATGTTGTACCTAGGGCAGCACGGTGGCGCAGTGGGTAGTGCTGCTGCCTCGCAATAAGGAGACCTGGGTTTGCTTTTCGGGTCCTCCCTGCGCAGAGTTTCTCCCCGTGTCTGAGTGGGTTTCTTCCGTGTGCTCCGGTTTCCTCCCACAGTCCAAAGACATGCAGGTTAGGTGCATTGGTGATTCTAAATTGTCCCTAGTGTGTAATTGGTGTGTGGGTGTGTGTGTGTGCCCTGCGGTGGTTGGCACCCTGCCTGGGGTTTGTTTCCTGCCTTGTGCCCGGTGTTGGCTGGGATTGGCTCCAGCAGACCCCGTGACCCTGTAGTTAGGATATAGCGGGTTGGATAATGGATGGATATTGTACCTGTGTTTCTATATTTAGCCAACCACTGAAGAACTGTTTTCCGATTGATACAATACAATCCAATACAATTTATTTTTGGATAGCCCAAAATCACAGAAGAAGTGCCGCAATGGGCTTTAACAGGCCCTGCCTCTTGACAGCCCCTCAGCCTTGACTCTCTAAGAAGACAAGAAAAAACTCCCATAAAAAACAGTATAGGGAAAAAATAGAAGAAACCTTGGGAAAAGCAGTTCAAAGAGAGACCCCTTTCCAGGTAGGTTGGGCGTGCAGTGGGTATCAAAAAGAAGGGGGATAATACAATACAGTACAATGCACAGAACAGAACAAATCCTCAATATAGTATAAAAATAAAAATTTTAGAAGTATGGAGTAGAATTTAACTGTAGCTGCGTTTTTCCAAAATTACCAAAGTTCAGCAGCTTCAGCTCAAAAAACGGGATTCAACAAAAGCCTGACTCACAGAAATGATTCCACAGACAAAATATCTTCGTTTTTAAAAGTTTAGTTAAGTTTTAAAGTAAAACAGTTCACACAAAAAAAGGGAAAATTAAAATAGGAAAAAAGGAAAAATTATTGTTAAGAAAAGTTCAGTTCTAAGCTTAATCTTGTTACATCTCAAATTGTTACTATTTACTTAACATTTCTGAACCATTTCAAAACGGTCAGAAAACTGTATGCTTATCCCATTTCTAACTTAAAGAATGGGTCTTTCAAGTCCCTCTTTACTAGGACTCGTTCTTACCACAATTAAGCTTATTATCACGCTGTATCTCTATTATAGTAAGAAAGTTCTATCTCTTGCTAACTTATAGGGGGAAAAGACTATACCATAAGTTATGTCTATGAAAGAAATTTATATTCTATTCAAATTAAGCAAACATTAATATGAGTTTAACTTAAAACTTTAACTTTCTAAGATTGGATCTTACATTTCTGTCCCCTAATTGGCTATGCAGGAGCGGAGTCAATTACTTTACTTTACTTCAATATGAGCCAATTACTTTTATATTAACTATTCCTTTCAAATCACTAGCAATAACACTGTAAACAAACATTTTAAAAATTTCATATCTCAAACATTGGCTGTTTCTTGAAGCAGGCACAGTTTATTCACGGGTCTGTCCAGTGTGCTGATTTTGGTCTGCACACAAACTCTTCTGACTGCGCCTTTGGCATCTGGTATTGTCTTGATGACTCAACCCATTACCCAGGAATTGCGAGGTGTAGTTTTGTCTACAATTAGAACAACGTCCCTGGTTCAAAATTTCTTCTTGATGCAAGCCATTTTTGACGTTCTTGAAGTATTGGCAAATACTCCTTTGTCCATCTTTTCCAAAACAAATCAGCCATGTTTTGAATTTGTTTCCAACGTCTTCTGGGTATGGTTCGTTTTCTGAAATGAGTTCAGGTGGTATTTCAGGTTTTCTTTTCAGTAATAACAAGTGATTGGATGTGAGTGGTTCCAAATCATTTGGATCATCTGATGTCTTTGTAAGGGGTCTGTTATTGAGTATTGATTCCACTCTACACATCATTGTAGGGAGGTTTAATGTTGAATTTAAAATCTTCTTTATGCTTCTGATCTGTCTTTCCCACACTCCACCTTGATGAGAGGCTGATGGTGGATTGAAAATCCATTTGATTTGTTTTTGCATCATAGCATCGCTGATTTTTTTGTGTTCCAATTTTTTAATAGCTTCTCATAGCTCTCTTTCTGCTCCAACAAAATTTGTTCCATTGTCTGAGCGCATGATTTTAACTTGTCCTCTTTTATCCGTAAATCGGAGTATGGCTTGGATACAAGAATCAGTGTCTAAACTATGTGCGATCTCTATGTGCGCAGCTCTGGTTGTTAAACATGTGAAGATTACTCCGTACCTCTTGACTAGACTTCTTCCTCTTTTGACTAGGAAGGGGCCAAAATAATCAACTCCAACGTCAGTGAACGGTGGTTGGTTGGGTGCTAGGCGATCTTCCGGCAAATCTGCCATTTTTTGCTCACCTACTTTCGCATTGTATCTTCTGCACGTTGTGCACTTTGAAATTATTTTTCTGATAGCTGAATTCACTTAAGGTATCCAGTATTTCTGGCGTAATTGTGCAAGCACATAGTTTCGCCCACAATGTCCGATACGTGTGTAGAATTGCAGGATGTTTAGCTTCTTTGGGCATTGCAGCTTTGCAGAGTCTTCCTCCAACTCTCAGTATTCCATCTTGTATGATCGGGTCAAGTTTATAGATTTGACTGTTCTTTTTAACACAAGTCTTTTTCTTTAGAGCTTTTAATTCTTCTGGAAATTCTTGCTGTTGACTTAGACGGATAAGCTCTGTTTCAGCTTTAACTAAGTCATCTAGAGAAATTGGACTTGATTTTAAAGTCAGTTTATACTTTTTCATGTGCTTTGTGATGAGTGATTTTTGTTCTTCTGGATTACCTTTAGTCTGACTGGCTTCTAGTCGAAATGTTTTTCTTTCATTTCTTAAGTGCAACAGTATGACTTTAAACTTGAAGAACCAAGCCACTGCTTTCTTCAAGCGATGGCAATCTGTAAAGTAAGTGATTAGTTTGTTGATGGGTTCGGTTGCCTCCTCTATTCTTGTCGTGTTAACTATACAAATTTTAACTTCTGGATCATCTTCAAAATTGAACCATTCAGTTGATCTGGTGTTTTTGGCCACTCACGTTCTGACTTCAATAAGATACTTGGACCATGTGACCATGTGGTGCTTTTGACAAAGTTTTCTATGCTTAGCCCTCTAGATGCTTGATCAGCCGGGTTAAGGGCAGATGTGACATACCTCCACTGTGAAGGTTGTGAATGATCTCTGATCACAGAGATTCTGTTGGCAACAAAGGTCTTGAATCAAGTGCTTTCATTTGAGATGTATTTTAGCACCGTGGTGCAGTCCGTCTAAAATGTAGATTCTTGTAAGGGCATTTGAAGCTCACCTTTAAGCATTTTGGCCATTTTTACTGCCACAACGGCTGATGTCAGCTCCATTCTTGGAATCGTGACTTGCTTCAATGGTGCAACTCTTGACTTGCCCAAAAGGAATGAACAATGCCTTTTGCTCTCTTCATTAGTTAAGACAAGGTAAGTGACAGTGCCATATCCATCTTCACTAGCATCTGCAAAATGGTGCATTCGTGCTGTCTTTATGGTTCCAAACCCGGTAGGTTTGAAGCATCTGTTCATTTTATAGTCTGTAAATAACTTCAAATCATCCATCCATTTTTTCCATTTCTGAATGTGTTTGACTTCTACTTCCTCATCCCACCCGAATTTCTCTTTGCATAAGTCTCTTAGAATAAGCTTTGCTGGCAGTAAAGCAGGTGCTAGAAAACCAAGTGGATCATAAACTGAGCTAACAACAGACTGGATACCAAGCCTTGTAGCGGGCTTGTTTTGCAACTTAATCTGAAATTTGAAACTGTCCGTTTCTGGGCACCACTGGATGCCCAGGGCACGCTCTGTGGTAAGGAGACTGTGGCTCAAATCTAAATCCTTGTGTTCATGTGCTCTGTCTTCTTTAGGTATGGACAATAAAACTGTTCTGTTGTTACTCACCCACTTAGTCAGATGGAATCCCCCTTTGAGGCATAGAGCTTGGAGGTCTTTTGCCAGCTTTATTGCTTGTTCTTCTGTTGTCATTGACTTTAGACAATCATCCACATAGAAGTTGTTGAGAACGGTGTTAACAGCTTCCTCAGGAAATGTATCTCTGGCATCTTCGGCTGTTCTACACAAAGCATAAGAAGCACAACTGGGTGAAGAAGTAGCACCAAAAAGATGTACTGTCATTTTGAATTCTTCTAAGTCTTTACTTAGATTGCCTTCAGGCCACCATAGAAAACGTAAAAGATCAGTGTCTTTGTCTGGTATCTTAACTTGGTAGAACATTGACTTAATGTCTGCCATTAAGGCTACTGGCTCCTTTCTGAATCTTGTAAGGAAACCAATGAGTGTGTTAGTTAGGTCAGGGCCTTTTAGTAATTGTTCATTAAGTGAAATCCCCTGGTAGGTGGCAGTGCAGTCAAAGACCACTAGAATCTTATTTTTCTTTGGATGATACACACCATGATGTGGGATATACCACACTCTGCCTTCATTGCAATTCAGACTTTCTTTGGGTACCTTAACATCATAACCATTGTCTATAATGTCTTTCATGAAGGCTTTATAGTCTTCGTGGAAACCTGAATTATTGCTCAATTTTCTTTTGAGTCCAATAGCACCCTGTTCAGCAATACAGCGGTTATTCGGCATTTTAAGTGTTTCATCCTTCAAGGTTAAATTTAAACAGTAGTGGCCACCTACCAGTCTCGCAGATTCTGAGGCTATATGCATGAACTTGATGTCTTCTTGTGACATCTCCCCCTTTTCTTCACAGCTGCGCTCTGGAAAATCTGTGTTATACTGTTGTAGCAACATATCTTCAATCTCTGTTATTGACACACGATTGATGGAATATTTAGACATCTTACCACTTTGTTTTGCGAGGTCATCTATCTCTTTGTATGGTCCACCAACTACCCATCCAGGTGCAGTCTTCATGGCGTGAGGTCCACCTCCTTGGCTAGGTATAATTCGTGACTGCTTGAAGATTTCTGGGCAGTTGATTCCTATTAAAAGATCAACTTCAGAGTCAATATGAGATAGACGTACCGCTTTAAGATATGCCCACTTATCGATATCTTCTTGTAGTGGAATACTTTCTCTGCTCACTGGAATGGAGACCTGTGTGACGACCTTTGGCAAATCAATGTATTTAACATCATTGAGACCACAGACTTGTAAATCTGATAAGACAGAACATTGGGTTAACATCTTTGGATCATCATCATAATTACTCATGGTTTTGAGGAATTCTTGCGTCCTTCTCCCTTGAAGGCTCAATTGTCTCTGGAGCCTTTCTGTGCAAATTGTTACTGTACGGCCGAGGTCTATAAAGGCGTATGTTTCTACATACCTTTCACTTTTCTTAGATTTTACCTTAACAGGAACTGCTTGAAGTGCGCATTCTTCTCCGGCCCCAGTAAAGGCACAAGTTCCAGTCTCGGTTTCCATTTCAGTAGATGTTGCCACACTAGCCGTAGCCTTAGATACTGCTCCACTGTCCCTTTTAATGTGCAGGATATCTGGGTGCTATAAGGAACATGTCTGACATTTCATTCTTTCTTTACAGTTCTTATTTAGATGACCCTGTTTGAGACAGCGAAACCATAAACCTTTAGATTTTAAAAAGTCAATTCTTTCTTTATGTGGCAGTTCTTTGATTTTTCTACATTCGGCAAGGATATGCTGGCCACTGCAAAAGGCACAAGGTTTTTCAAATGCACACGTATCGTTAACATTCATTAGGACAGAGATTTCTTGAGTCTCCTTTTCAGCAGCATCAGATATATTTGTAGTAAAAATATTTCCTGATTTCTGTCCATACTTAAGAGGAGATCTAATTTTGTTGTTTTTTTCCTTTTTCTCTACGTCACCATAAACGGGATGCATACATTTCTTAGCCTGTTTATGTAAAAAGACAGTTAAATCGTGAATGCCGATCTCTCTATCTTCTTCATCTTCAATTTCTTAAGCTACGTCTCGCCACTTATCTCGTATAGAATATGGGAGTTTTGAGAGAATAGTACGGATATTTTCATTGCTATTGAATGCTGCTCGATTTCTTGTTTTAGTCATAGAGTCCATACAGTTATCAAGAAAGGTTGCATAATCTCTCAAGGCTTCCCCATCATTTTGTTTTATTTGAGGCCACTTCAAAGCTTTGCTTACATAGGTACCTATTACAAACGATTGGTTGCCATAGTAACTTTCAAGCTGTTTTCTAGCATTTTCATATCCTTCATCTGGTGGCAATCGCATACACCCTTCAATCATTTCTTGGGCTGGTCCTCTTGTATATTGAATCAAATAATCTAATTTATCTTGTGGGTCTACTAATATGTCACCTACAGTGTGATCGAAGGTTCTGATAAATTTTGCATAAGTCAGTGGGTCACCTGAAAATAAAGGGACCTGTCTGTGTGGTACTTCACCACGCGGCGCCGGAGGTGTTGGAGGCGTTGGAGCAGGTGTTATTTTTTGATCAGTTAATGATCTAGCCATTTCAGTAACTGCCTTTTGACATTCAGCTTGATTCTTCTGATATTCGAATTGATTCCGCGCTAGCACCCCTAGTATGTCATCCAATATTTTTTGGAGCTCTGCGTGTCTGTTATTGCGCTAGTTGTGGGCTGTTTCCGTTTTTCCGCTTTAAGTTCATGTAACATTTGTAGGATACTATCGAGTGTCGATTGTTCAATCAGCACTGCTGTAGAAGATGATGATGCGGCAGCAGTTTTCTGGGCTAAAAAATCAAGTTTAATATCAAGAGCGCGTTTTAGCTGAGGAGACGTCTTTCGTGTTTTTGACTTTGAGCGATCTCGTTCTTGTAATTGCATCTCTTCGAATTGATTAACTAGCTGTTCATCAGATGTTTGTGTTAACAGTCTATTTGCATCTTTCAGCCATGCCGTTGTAGCGACAGCAAATTCATTCCATTTCTTAGAGCTTTCCGCAAATGTCGTTTTGTTTCTTAATTGCTCCCTTCTTATTTAACGTAGATAGTAGCTTTTCATGTAACTCCTCTATCTCTTTGTGCGTCGCACAGAAATCTTCAAATCTTTTTGCCACTATTAAACGGTTTCCTGGAATGTCTTTAAGACTTTCGATTTCAGTTATGAACACGGAAAGCTTATCTTTCCTCTGACTTATATGATCTTTAAGATCTCTAATTATATTTTCTGACTTCGAATCTGTACTCCGATCACTGCCGATTTCACTTGAGCTCTGTTTAGACATTGCCATGACAACAGTTCGAGCAAACTCGATCATCCAAAATGTCTTTTTCCAAGACGTCCTTTTATAATATCACAGTCTCTCAAATCTTCTCAAGGTACATTGACGTTGCTTTCATTTACGATCATGCGAAGGTAGTAGATAAGAGCACAGTACCTTCTGAATGATTCAGTTCTTTTTCTTCGTTGACGAGTTCTGGAGCAGAAGTGTCCTCCATTCTCGGATGGTAGATTCCAGTCCAAGTTCAGGCCTTAGATAGCAAGTTTTCTGACAAAATGTAGCTGCGTTTTCCCAAAATTACCAAAGTTCAGCAGCTTCAACTCAAAAAATGGGATTCAACAAAAGCCTGACGTGCAGAAATGATTCCACAGACAAAATATCTTCGTTTTTATAAGTTTAGTTAAGTTTTAAAGTAAAACAGTTCACACAAAAAAAGGGAAAATTAAAATAGCAAAAAAGGAAAAATTAATGTTAAGAAAAGTTCAATTCTAAGCTTAATCTTGTTAAATCTCTAAGATTTGCTCTTACATTAACAATAGATTATATCACATCTACTGTTTGATGGATTCATTGTTTTTGAAGAACACTTCGAAAGTGAAAGCACGGTGTGCACTGGACCAAGGCATGTTGCTGAATGAAAACTACAAGGGATCGCCTATCAAAGGACACCCCCCCCCGAATCCACTCGGTTGCCTATACCTCATGCAATGACCTTGAGGAATGTGGTACTTCATTTTGGCTCACCCTGTATATACAGTATATATAATCAGCATACACCATCTTACAAAATATACCCTAGACATCATACTATCTCAGAAATAGTGTTTTTTATTATAGTAAATACTATGGTGGGCTGAAGCCCTGCCCAAGGTTTGTTTCCTGCCTTGCACCCTGTGTTGGCTGGGATTGGCTCCAGCAGACCCCCGTGACCCTGTAGTTAGGATATAGCGGGTTGAATAAAGGATGGATGGATTATAGTAAATAAATGTTTTATTAATCAAAACACACCCATGGGAATAAGGGAACGCAGAGTCCATTCATCTTTCCTTTTTTGGCATCCTCTTTTCATGATTCAATCTTATCCAGTATATAAGATAAAGACTAAGCTTGAACAAACTTGCATTTTACATATTACCTATATAATATAAGCCGATTTCTGTCCATCTGGCTGTTACTGTCTGTTGAGCATATTCAGTGATAAAACTTGTGATGTGGCTTCTATTAAAATGTATTTTGTAATGCATGTTGCAATAAAATAAACTGCATTTTACATTCTAACAGATGGTGCATCACAAACATTAGCACTGGTATTAAGACTCCTATACTAAATGTTGTATAACTGAAGTATCAAATAAACTGATGCTATGACCTACTACAGGAATATTTATACAAGAAAATTTAGAAAATAAAAAGAATGATAGGGGGAATAATAATCTTATTCAAGTTTACTAAATATTCTGGTGATCTGACTTCATTACTACAGCAAAATGAGAGCAGGAATACATTTTCTAAATAAATAACAAATTCCATTAAAAGCTATTAAGAAAACAAGCTGGTACCCCTGAAACCAAAGTTTAAGACCCCTGCGGTCATACCATCAGGTGCTTACCATTGCTCAAAAATAAATGGCCCCAATGGGATTTCAACTTCCTCCATCTTTCTTTTTTATTTCCTATAATTTTTTTCTATTTAATATTTTCTTTATTAAATTATGGTGGTTGCTGTATACTCCATTGGCTGGAATGAAAAATGTAATGCATTTTATTAGGATATGCAACAAACGCCTTGAAATGAGTGTATTGAGATTGATGCTCTTGAGTAAGTATGTCACAGATGATGTAATAGTTATTGTGGGGTGCACTCTGTTTAATTCATTTCATCTAGATGGCACTTCTGCACTACACCAATAGCTTACAATTTACCATGAACTGGGACAGCAGTGCAAAAGAACATGTTCAAGTCAAATTATGTATAGCAGGTTTATATATAAAAATGAACTTTTATGTATTGCATGATATTCAGCATTTTGTGTGCATTTACTTAAATATAAATGTAGTAAACAACACACATTTTTGCATTTGTAAAAGTCTAACCATTCTGATCCTTTACTGTTTTACTGTGGATGTGACCTGTACCAATATTTGAGTTCTAAATTTACTGCAGAAACTAAAGAATCATTTAAAAGTAAAAAATAACCTAGCTGGATGTTCATCTACAATATGAATTGCCAGACTGTAAATGCAAATACAGAGTTGTTAGGTATGAAATAAAAAATCTTTTATTTCAGGTTTAACTCTTTTGATGCTGCTTTGAACAATGTTGCAATTCACATTCAGTTTTCTGCCTGCCCTTGTTACTTAAGAGCAATGTCCCTGTTGGCATTCCTACTTCTCTGCAGCATTGTCTTCCTGCTAGTCTGGTATGATCTAGTCTCATTCAGGTGTGCCTCATGAATTCTTTTTTTCCAGACAGGTATTGAATGTTTGTTACTGATCTTTCAAAGAACCACATAAAGTTAAAGCATACCTTCCTCTAGTCTACAACCAACTTATGATGCAAATTTATAGTGATCATAACAAAGACAGGTAGAAATTGCATCAGCTTCCCTTTTTCTCATTGAGCACTGAGTAATGAGTTGTATCCACCAGTAACGATCTCTAGCTGTGTCT
Source organism: Polypterus bichir lapradei (assembly GCA_026402145.1). Taxonomy (NCBI): domain Eukaryota; kingdom Metazoa; phylum Chordata; class Cladistia; order Polypteriformes; family Polypteridae; genus Polypterus; species Polypterus bichir. Next base: position 75,503,425 of record JANRMT010062806.1, read on the forward strand.
GATGCTTCATTCCAGATAATTCCCATATATTGTAAATCGTTGTAGAAGGTCCTCCGCCAAGTTTTACACAACCTTCCTTTGCAGATTTTTTTCCTTCTTCCGGTTCTCATTTCATGGCCTCACAAGCTAGGCTTTGTTGTAGCGTGGACTACAAACCTTTTCCATGTTTCTTGTACAATGTTATATAGTGCATCCCTTCCTGATCTTTGCATAACCTCCTTATTTGTGATGTGATATCTCCATGAGATGCCCAGTAAGGTACAAATACAGCATCGGTGAAATATAATATATTTATACTTAATATAAATAAGTCCTTTACTTATGCTTGCCATACTTTTTCCACATCTCCCATGTATATATTGCCATGGGGATAACAATTGTCTAAATATAGAGATCTCTGATTGATTTGCCAGCCGATAATGAATGGAGTTTCTGAAAGACCGCTATTGCTTGGCCTAATCTCGCATTTACATCATTCGTCAAAAATATTAAATCCTAGGTAAGTGAAATGTTGAACACAACAGAATGTGATGGTGCAATGAACAATGTGGAACAAGAGGCTAGAATATCATTTAGACAACTAAAACTAAAGTTTTTTCAGCAACAGTAAAGATCCAAATTATAAAGAAACTGTGAAAAATGTGTGGACTTTCAAGAAAAAGTGTATAAACAACAGGCCACCAAACAGTTTTGGATAAAAAATACTAAATACTACTTTGGTCGGGATGCTTGTCCAACCCCTGTGGCATTTACATTATTTTACAATTAAAAGCATTTTTATGAGTTTAATTTTGCAGACCTGTGATTCCAAAAACACTATGCCTATAATTTTCTTTATTTCCGAAACAGTCAACATAAAATTAGTCCAGTATCACTTTCTTTCCATCCTTATTTTTCAGTGATAGAGACACAATTTCAAAGTACTGGAATAAGAGATCTGAGATTTCATCACTTTCATCATAGCATGGCAAAGGCCTTCTGATTTTTGATGAGGATATTATTCTCTTTTCTGTAGGCTATAAATCTGTAGCTGCTAATGAAGAGTGAAATGTGACTGCACAATTTATTACAACTAAATTAACTCATTTTCAGACTTACTGATTATCTGTCTTAAGTGTAACCTTTTGACATTCACTCTGTGAGTCTGTCCAGAAATCATTCCATCATGCTTATTGACTCTTGTCAGTTTCATTGAATAACTGTCTGACCTATAGTACCTTGGATTATAATCACTGTTCATTACAGGACAAGATGATTTTTAAGACAGAAAACAATACCAAATACAGTAATGTAAACGGTAACATTCAGCTATTTTTAAACTATCAAATTTTTAAAAAGTATTAAAAAGAAAAAAGTTGGCTTTTGTTGACTAGTTTCTAAAATACACTAGTAATGTTTTCTTTTTGCACATTTTTTACACTCTTGTTCAACTAATAAATGAGAAAAGCAGCGACTGATTTCTGCACTGAAGCCGTTTGAGGTTTAAATCTCTAATCACAGTGCATTGAACGCTGTGCAGGTTTATAAAGTGTAGCACCAGCAACATGGCACATTGTGCCTTCAGGAAGTCGAGAACCTAGCAACAGTGTTTCATACTGACAAAAATGGTGGTAAGTCAAACTCAAAAAATATTGATAATAAAGTTTTATTGAGTTCTGGTTAAATTATTAATGAAGGAAACATTGTTTCAATATTTCCTGATGTTCAAAGCCTTCTAAGAGCCCTAATAGGGCAACTGAAAAAAATATTTTAAGCAAAAAAAATAAAATAGCAAAATGTCCCAATTCATCAGAGGCAAATGATAATCTGAAGTGACACATTTGATTTGGTCAAGAAAGCTCATGTTCAAACATGAACATGAAATGTCACAGAAAGCAAAACACATTTCTGCAAGTTCATAACTTGGCTTCTCTGTCAATGACAGGAAGCAGTTAGAAACGCTGATGCATTGCTTCTAAAGTCATTAGCTGTGTAGGACAAATTAGTTTAGTGGCACACGAGGCGTGATGGGACAGCTTATTTAATGGGGGTGTAGAAAGTTAGCTTCACTCACATCTGCTTTCTAGAGTAAATGGCTGAACTACATCTCTGCCAATGTTTTGGCCGGCTCTGTACTTCATCTGATAACAAAGGTGTAAATCAGAGTTGAGCTGACACCTGTGCAGAGACTCCTTCAGACAAAAAGGCACCCAAAAGGACATTCATTTTAGGTATGTAAATTAACTCAGGCTGGATGTAGCAGACAAAATAACACACCTATAAGCCACCACTGGATCTATAACTAGAAGGGGCATAGATGTAATCACGAGAAGGTATACCTTTCTTGAAAACTAGGTGCTTTCATTCTTTATGTCTCTTTTGAGGATCTAAAAGCTGACAATCTGCTTTGTTTGGGGTGAGAAGCCACCCACTCTCTGCAGAGCAAAAAACTTTTTTCTTCAGCCTGGAAGCTAATCACCATAGACACTTGGAGTTGGATGTCATGAACTAGCTGTAAGATCCTCTATTCCAAGTAAAACTATCTGTGCCAATGACAAAGCTCAGTATGAGAAGCAGTATTACTTCAAAGAGGGAATTTTACCAGCTACACCCTTTTACCAGAAAGAATAATATGTTTCCCTATAAAGTTGCAGAGGACACAGGAAACAGCGTAACCACAGGCTGAGGAAGGTAACATCACACCCCATCACAGACAAAAGACTATGTAACAAAAACCAAAAGTGCGCTCTAACGTAAGAAGTGTCCTCTACTTGAATCCTGAACAATGGCACACAGCTCAACACTGAATTGGACATCATCTTTAAAGCCTTGTTATTGTAAAACTATCCTCTTCTGTGTTATATGTTTTTCAGTCTCATCTGTCTTATGTCCTGTTTTCTGTGTTGATTAATATGCAGTTACCATAGTTCTATAATCCTTGTTTTTATCAGCAATTTGTATGATACTGTTTCTTGAAGCGAATGTGCATCAGTTACTTTGATATAAGTCAAAGGACCAGAAACCCCACTAATAATAACCCGTAAGGAAAATAAAGTGTGAGCCTTATCAAATAATCAAATCAATTACTGATATTGACAAAAGCAAAACTGATAAATAACTGATTAATATCAATCAACTGATTTTTGTTCTCACATCAACATTCCCCACAGCTGTCACCTCCCCACATTAACTGTGCTGTTCTAGAGTTAAACATTGTCACACACATGCACATGTGAGCCAGACACAGGGACCAAAAGAAAAGAATTCTATGCCCAGCCGGAGGGTGGTGGGATGCATTCAACCCTCTTATTTTGTCCCCTCCGACCAGACACGGGAAATTCCACCTAAATACGAAGATTACTTCCGCCTTAACTCTGAAGACGTCACTTCCTGTCCTGGCTCCGAGGACCACATCACTTCTGCCAAACTCCCTATAAAAACCCACTCCCTTCCTTTGTTGATCAGTTCTGTTTTGGACTCCGTTCTGTACATTATTGTGCTGAAAATTTTGTTTGTTTTGCAGCCAAGGTCAAGTACATGGGTGGCTCCCCCAAACCTTTGTCTTGTTACAACATAAATCCATTAAGATATTATCTGACCTGCTCCGTCCCTCCCAACCTCTGCTCACTCTCCTTCTTTTTGTTGCTTAAGTCAATTAGGACAATGACTACCAGATTTCATAATGGTACTTATATGTAAACTGTTAGAGGCATAAATATGACATTTGACTTTAGATTCTTCTCCAGTAGCTTGATGAATGTCTGTGTGTGTGCTTGTTAAACTTTTGTGGGCCTCTGGGGAATGATAATTACTTTTGTATTAATGTTGTATGTTCGTATTGATGTTTTACTTCACCAAATTTAAAGGCGTGCAGCTGACATTGTGAAGGCAATTAAGTAAAGAGTACACTCTGTGATACTGTGCGGGAGTCAAGTTCAGAAATGGTTGCATCAATATATGTACTGAATACTTTAACAAAAGACTGTACCCAAATAAAGATACTGAATTCTAAACCTTTATAAAGTATTAACAGTCACAGTGTTTGAATGTCATCCACTAGTTGCTATAAAATTCAACACAGGATTTCTTATTTTCACTTGTCAAATAAGACAACTAGGCATCTAGTTTCAAGTTGGATTTTAAGAAAGAACAACATGATAGCATGAAATATAATTTGTCATTAGGTGTTACATGTCTGTCACAGCTTACTATAGTTGCCATTACCTTGACTGCCTTTTACTTGGGTTTCATTTGGATGTTAACAGGAATGGCAAATGTTATTTCTTTCAGGTTGACATTTCTTGTTTTCATGGTCAGTGCTTATGAAAGAAAATGCTAGAAAGTTTGTAACCATTGCTGTATAAGTTATATTGAAGACCCAGAAAATAATGTTATCTTAAAATAAGCTGAAAATAATGGTATCAAAATTTAAAAGCAATAACAGTAAGTGGAACTGTATTCATTAATGGATGAACTTGAATCTGCTGTGGTGAATTTACTTAACAGTTTAGCTAATATCATATTGCAGTGAGTTGGGATGGTATGAAGAATGTCATCAGCTTTACGTTTCTTGGAGTGACCATTACTGATGACCTTAAGTGGGGACAGGAAATCTGTCCTATTGTCAAGAAGGACTTAACTGATGCATTTATTTTTCTCTATATATGGTTACCAACTTGATTGGCTCAGAATGGTTACATACACTAACATCCTGGTTTATTACATGCTCAGTTCAAGACTGCAAAGCTCTAGAAAAAGTGATAACACCGACTTAGAATGTTACTATTATAAGAAATAATAATACAATTTACATAAATAGCGGGTACATTTATTATATATATATTATATAGCTACATTCTATCTAAGACATAATATATAGTACATACTACTTTGCAAAGGAATATAGTTTAGCATAATAGTAACATACTGTACATTTTGTAACTTAAATTTTATCCCCTCTTCTGTTCTAGCAAACAGTATAGTTCCACTGGCACTTGCACAAACAGATTCAGGAGCAGTTTTTATCTTCTAATAATAAGACTGCTCATACTATCAGTGTTGTAATCATTGCCTGTGGATTGTATTATATTATTCACAACAATACTGAATAAGCAGGAAATGTAACCAAAAATACACAAGAAAACAGAGTAAAAAGTAAGTTGAAAAACAAATTGAAAATGAAAGAATATAAAACATATTAAATGAGGTGAAAATGTAATCCCAAAAGACTGTATCAATTTATATTAATAAAGAATATTTTACTTAGTAAGAATGTAAATAATATATAATTTAAAAAATCCAGTATTCAAAAACTAGAATAATTTTCTTTCTTTTTCAAATTTTCTTGACTTTGTGAATTTTATAACAACTCGTATACTCTTGATTAAATTAAAGGGTCCATCAGGACTTATATGGAAAATTCATGACAATTTCAATAACTATCCCAACAAAATACCATCACATAAGACAATAGAACTAAAAATGAAAAAATATTATTAATTTGGAGTATCAACTCAGTTCAAGTTTCATGCCTCTAACTTAGATAGATAGATACTTTATTAATCCTCAAGGGGAAATTCACATACTCCAGCAGCAGCATACTGATAAAAAACAATATTAATTAAAGAGTGATAAAAATGCAGTGCAAGTTAAATAATGCAAGGTGGAGAGTGCAAGGCAGGTATAACAGTCAATAACTTTGTATAATGTTAACGTTTACCCCCCTGGGTGGAACTGAAGAGTCGCATAGTGTGGGGGAGGAACAATCTCCTCAGTCTGTCAGTGGAGCAGGATAGTGACAGCATTCTGTCGCTGAAGCTGCTCCTCTGTCTGGAGATGATACTGTGCAGTGGATGCAGTGGATTCTCCATGATTGAAAGGAGCCTGCTCAGCGCCCATGACTCCGCAACAGAAACACAGAAATATTTAAGAAGCAATATTAAAATGTTCTTAATATTTTTACCTTTATGGTTTTCCATAAACAAAAATAAAAGCACATTCCAGTTTTATAAGATTATGTCCAACAATAAACAAAGCCAAAACAATCAACAGAAACCAAAAAGGATAAGTTATCAAGACCAAGAATATTCCTTGGATAAAGCAAAACAAAAATGCTCAGCAGTTCAACAATGACCTCATACTTTCATCATGCTCACTTCTTTATATAAGCAATCCTCTTATCCTCTTATCACTGAGCCTATTGTGTATCCTCAAAAATTTTTAAAGAAGTCACATCCACCTGTACATTCTCTTAAAATATCTGTCATTGAGCCATTACTTAAGAATGTGAACTTAATACAGATACTTCCTGTTATCCTTTTTTCAAAATGCTACAGAAAATTGTAGTTCAGTAGCTTTTGCCATTTCTTTCAGCTTGTAATACTGATACAATTTTTAATTCAAGAAATATTCACCACTGTAGAACTGACTCAGACCTTACTAAGGCTATGAACTATCTTTCTGTTAGCCAGTTAAGGGAGTATTCAGACACTTGCTGGATTAACATTAAGATCTCCATTTGAAACAACAGATCAAAATATCCTACTTGATAGTGTAGAGATGGTGTCATGTGAATAAGAGATCATTCTCTCCTATTTTCAAACTTTCCCTTTGAGATTAGTGCTTAGTTTTTGTGCCTACTGTCTATTGAATAACACTTTCCCCAAAAATCGCTTTGTGTCGGCTGTCTTATTATCATCCTTCTTGCACTGTTGCCGTTTCTTGGATCCCTAAGGAGGACTGCACCACCATCAAACCTGCTCCTCTAATAAATCAGCTGGGATGATCTTCCCATAGAGTACCGTTCCAGTGTTAATGACTGCTCTCTCTTTCTCTTGGGCTCTGCTCAGGTAACAGACGCTGCCCTCATTCACCTCCTTCTGTTCTTCTGATCTGTTTCTGATTTCCTCTGTCTTTGAACTGATTTTGATCCTCCTTTCTATTGTGCAGGATCCAATTATAACTCTAATTGGATGCCGGTGCTACACTCCTGCCTTTCCGATGTGTGATGAGGCACCAGACTGACCTATTTGCATTTGCACTTAATTGCACAATCAGCCAAGCACCCCAATCAACCCCGAAGTGACCCCTGCATGCGCACACTTGCATCTGTTCAGAACCAGCATCTTCCAGGACCCGATTATTTATTTAAAAATCACGTTTCTCCTGGGACTTCTTATCACATGGATGTATTTTACAAATCTAACTTATTTTTACAAAAGTATTTAATAAACAAAAATGTGCTAATTAACTGATTAAGCAACCAAAAAATGTAAAATGCATAAACTTTCCAATTATTTAAGTCCCCAAATGCTAACTCATATGCCATGTATACATTTTCTAACTTGTTTATGTTTGTGGAAGCTATGCTTAATTTTGGTTTAGTAATAAACTTGTTTTTTGAGGTGCATTTTAGATAGAAAAACAATTTTTAAAGCATATAATTTGAAATTGTAGGAGCTATAGTGTTATTGTATCTTTTATTAAGACTGCTTCATTTGATGTTAATCTATTGAATATTGCTGGTTTTAAATTTTCAATTTTCTGCAGTTTTAGAACAACAGAACATTAGAACATTTTATTATATTTTATAATTGTTCCGCTTAAATTTATTAGCTGCCTATTTAATTCTTGGAGATCTGTGGACCTTTACAAAAAATGCACTTGGTATTGCTGAACAATCTTTGATAGATCCAAAAGTTATTAAAAAGGTAAATATCTCTGTGTTTTTGTGGTGTAGTAGTTTGAGCTTCATCCATCATCTCGGGAATTAATCCTATGCCTGGATGTTGTCCATATGGAGTTTACATATTTCCTCAAAGTCGTCTTGTTCTGCTTCCAAGACCACACATAAATCCATACCCGGCATTGGTTCTCAACCTGTGGGGCGGGCCCCCCTAGGGGGGCACGAAGTAACAAAAAGGGGGGGGCGAAGATGTAAAAAAAAGAAAACAAGAATCAAAAATATGAAAAAAACACCTGTTGAAACCAAAACAAATTAACTTAAACTATATTCTGATACTAGAACAATAAATATAGAGTTAGATAAATGTCGATAAAAGTTAAGTAGGTATAATAAAATATGCATCTACATTTCAAAAAAATGTTGGGGGGGGCGCGATTAAAACTGTTATGAAAAAATACTTAAAGGTTGAGAAACGCTGCCATACCGGTTAGGCTAACTGATGATTGTGAATTGTTCCTATGTGAGTACTACAATGTGAAGGAGAGGATCCAGTGATGTACTAGCACCCTGTCCAGGGTTGGTTCCTGCCTTGAGCCTGATGCTACTAAGATATGATCTTGATCTCCACAGCAATGCAGAATTGGATTAAACAGGTTTGAGAATAAATAAGGAAATATTAGAGTACTAAATGATAAAATGTAATTTTCCCATACTGGGCATCCAACTCTTCTGCATTTACATCTTACTACATTAGATATTATGAGTAGACATGGTGCTGTATGTCACTGCCATACAAATTTTACTCAACTTGTATTAATGAACACCAATTGCATTTTTGGCATAAAGATTATAGTGGGGCCACATATACCTGGAAGAAAGATGCTGTCAGAATGGACAGAGCCATCCATTTGTGTTTCTGTGTGCGCATGAGTATATGAGTGAACAAGAGGGAGAGAGAGAATGGTGTAGCACTTTGGGAAAATCACTTATTAGAGTCTCTCCACTACCTACATCCACTGGCCCTGGAGGTGAAGTCATGCTAGTGCATACGACCTGAAGAAGCATGCAGCTCTTTTGAGCATCTGTAATATGTTCTCCTCCAGTATTGGTTTGGACAAATAGACATTCTTAATTGTACTCATAGAGATATCAAAAAAGGAAAATAATAAAAATTATTTAAAAATGAGTTATCCATTCCACTTTTCTTACAGAATAATATCAAAAACTATGCAAAATACAGAAACCTGTGGGAGTGGGGTCTGCCGTAAGGAAGGAGGCTTTGAAAAGAGAGTGAAGCTCTGAAAAGAAAAAGCACAACCTTCAACGTTGCCAGAAGAACAAATTAAAACATGGCAAGACAAGACAAGAAATGATGACAGAGGGAAAAGTAGCAATCCCAGGCAAACTCTGCAGACGTTGATTCAGAGTTCCAAGAAACTGCTGTTCTAGCCAAGTGAACAGTAGTCAGAGAAAACAGGATCAAAAAAGTAGTAATCATTACAACTTAGGTATGCTATAAACAGACAGACGTACGGTTTGAAAATCTTTAAGCATGACTGCTGCACAGCTGAAAGAAACTGTAGCAGAAGCCAAATTCGCTGTAAATAGTGAGTGTTGGATTGGGCCAGCAAGTTGCAGACACAACAGAATTAAGTGCTGAAGAACCATCTGCCTTATTTATTCATTGCAATAAGCGACTCTCTATTCCCTGGCATCATTCCTAATGCGACCCAATTTGACAGTTTTGGCTCTCACTTTTTAAAGAAAAAACAGTCAAGAAAGATTTTCAAGTATGGCATGAACCATAACCTGTTTGAGAATAGTAATTTAAAATGATCCCTTAAATAATGAAATCTGATTAATAAATAATTATTGTTCTGGACCACCAGGGGGCACACTGCAACCCAAACCCAACACAGAGAAATATTGGACATAAGTGCAAGCAGACACTTTTATTTTTTTTTTCTTTTCCCTCTGGGAAACACCTTCTCCCATTTCGCACATTTACAGCACAGTACACAAAACGCACTTCTTTCTCTCTTTTCTTCTTTCTTTTCCTGCACTCCTCCTGGCAAGCTTCATCTTCTCCCACCGGACTCTGGTTCCCAGAGTAGTGGCTGCTGGCTCCTTTTATAAGGCACCCCGGAAGTCTTCCAGGTTCTTGTTGATCTAGTTCTGGCAGCACTTCCGGGTGCAATTAAGGGCTCAGCAGCAGCTGCAGCACTTCTAGGTGGTGCCCACGGCTGCACCAAACTCCAGCTCTCATTGGGCCCTGTGTGAGTCCGAGGCACCACTGCAACCCAGGGGCGCTGCCACCTAATGCTTTGGATATGCTGTTTCCCCCAGTCCTTCCAATATAGAGGCATCCTGGCCAGGCAAGGGCTCTGGTCATACTGCACACTGTTTCTGGCTTTGTCTAGCATTTCAACTGCTTAACTTATGTCACTCAAAAGAAAATATGCACACCAACAGTCAAAAAGGAACTGTATTATTTTGATCTTTAATGGCCCAATATATTGGGCCAAGGAGGTAACCTTAACTATTATGTTGTTATTAAATGATTGACTTCAGTTGAAATCCTTATTTTCAAAAGAAAGCCTATATTTCCAAACTTTCTTACATGCAGTCAAAAAGCCATATAGATCATATCCTATGCAGCTTTTCAGATCAGAGCATTATTTTTCATTTATTTATTTATTTTTTGCCATTTTAATCTACATGTCCAAGATGAAAAGCAACAATTCCTTCTAATGATGGCTTTCATGCAACTCTAAATATATATGCATTATCTATTATAGTAAGCTATTTCGATGACTCTTAAGGCCCTATCTGATTTGAGTGGTTTCTTCATATGGATTTCCAGGCATTCCAGTTGCTGGGTAACAACTAAATATATTCAGTAGAGAGCTGTAATTTGCTGAAAATGGCCTTTTCGTTCTGACAATTTATACACAGATTATCTTTGATAGCATCTCACCCTTTTGTTTGAACACTTCTACTATGTCAAACATAATGCTAATTGATTACATTTTAACAACAGGTTTTGCTTTATAGTTATATTATGAAAGAAAGTGGATTGTTTGCAGCAACAGTGATCCCTAAAAAGAAAATAGCTAAACCAGTATTCATCTTTACTTTGATAATGTCTAGATGTCCTAGGTTTCTATCTGGTTTTCCCCCTTGTCATTAAAAAAAATCATTTTTTGTTTTGAATTTATTGATTGTGATGTTGTTATAGGCTGACATTCTTAAAAGAAGCCTTCAAAGGATGGCTAGTTTCGTACAAATGTTAACAGAATCATAATCAACAGTCAGTAAGTAATCTTTGATGGTGACTATTGGATACTAATGTTACAAATAGCACAATATGCTCTTTAATTAATTACTGAGCTTTCTGATGTAATTAATCAGCTATTACCTCTAGGTGACCTAAAAATAATTTTGCATTTAATTTTCTATATTATTTTTTAGACCAGCATGGACTAGAGTGGAATATATGAAATACAAATTAATGGAATTACTATACATAAACTACAAAACGCATAAATTAGTAAAATGCATTAATGAAAGACAACATCACAAACAACATCTAATTTGCAAACATTGTGCTAAAGAATAGTCAGAACTATCACAACAGATATATTTTGCTATAATCATTTTTTTACAAAGAGCAAAGGAAATTTTCAAACCATTACAGAGAGCACAGCAGATTTGTCAGTATCAAGGACCTCTCTAGGTCCATTGTGACACATTTCACTTCTTTTGATCATCCAAACATTCATCTGTGTGTGTCACGCCAGGGAAAGCATAATAGTTGAAAAATTGTGTATATAAGCTGATTTTTCATAGCATAAAACCTGCTTTCCTTTTTTTTTTCTTTTTTACACTGTGCCAACCCTACTTGATGTACATAATTTATATATATGTACTGTATGTATGTATACACATACCTTTACTTTAACCTTGGTGTTGCACAGTGTGCACAGCAACATAAAAAATTTGACTCTGCTAGTGAAAAATGCAGACAAAAAGTCCTAAAATGGTGGTTAATACACAGCAAACTGAACTTTTCCATTTTAGCAGTGTTTTCGAGATGAAAAAATACAGCCTCACAATGATCACATTCGTGATTTAACTGTAGTGGTTATTTGTTGGTATACATTGCTCTCTTGTTTTCATTCATGCATTCTAAGTCCTGGATTATGTCTTGCATGCCTACTGTTCAGTTCCTCTACCTTAAGCGCCGTCAGTAATGTGCTTGATTCTTAGGAGATGTTGCTGCTCTTCTTTTTTCTTCATTCTATTACAGAGTTCTTTTTCATATTCAATGACCAATAAGCACAATACTTAAACTTGATTATGAATTCTGAACATTTATGTACCATGTCCTGGGGGATTATCAATAGTTGGGCTTGTGGTGAGTTTGTTTTTATTACAATAAAAATTTCTGCCAACCATTAAAATGGCTCTTAATTTTATTGATTTTCCAGAATATATCATCATTACTTCTTGCTTGTCTCTGTGCCTTAGCATCTTGTCTGCTTATTCATTCAAGGTCATTATCACTTAATTGCCTTTTTTGATATGCTTGATGCTCCCTCAATAACTTTGCCATTAGAAAGGCATATCTGTAGGTCACTTTGGTGAGACTGCTGCCACTTCAAATGTTTTGGATTTCCAGAATATATTAAATCATAAGCTTTTGATTATGACCAAAATCAAAGCTTTAGCTCCAGTAGATTGTGCATAATCACTTGACAGACAGACATACCTTAGCATTTTGTATTTATAGATAATTCTATAAAGCACTTCCACCAAACTGGTAAAAAGATAAAAACACACTAGATGCATATGCAAAACATAAAATGCTTGTTATATGTGATAAATCAAGATAGAAATGGTATTTACCTATGATTTCAGTGGACCATTGAGAGTAAAAGTAGATCTGAAAAGAAGGAGTAGTAGTTTTGTTAGAACATAGCCTTAACAATGCAGACCAATTTGAAAATGATAAAATATTTGTCAGGACTGTAATGGGTGGTCTTGAGTGAATTTTGAACTTACAAAAGTTCTAAGAAGGAGTGCTTCCATAGTTACAGACATCATATAGAGAACCTAAGGCAATACAGCAAGACATCTATCTAAGAGCCCCAGATGCTCCTGCACTTCCAAATTCTAAACACTATGGAAAGGCCCTGGTGGCTTGCATTATAGTACAATACTGCACTGAACCTTATATGGGGTTTTAGATTAAAATTTTGTGCTGTTTCTTCCATTTCTTTTTCCTTTTTTAATTTTGGATGTGGATTGCCTTCTGTTATTGTTTTCCTTGCTTATACATTTGTGCAAGATATGTGTTGCCATACTTCTGCTTGTTTATGTACCTGGGCTGCCCTACAACCAGTTGTACTATGTTGTACTATGTCTGTGTACTATCCATTTCAACTCCTAAGTAGTAGCTATCTTGATTGTCCTCCTATTAACTCAACTCTATAGCAAGGTTGTTGTTAGTAATTTTTACTTTGGGTTCAGCATATGCTTTGATTCTGAATGTGTGTTCCTGTTTTGTTATGATTCACTAACTTTATTCAAATATCCTGATTTGATAGTTGCTTGCACTTAATATTAAATCTTGGTCCCACCTTAAAATTTGATATGTACTAAACTGAAAAATGTTATTTGTTGTAAATATAATCTAAGATTTCTCTGGAGAAAAGTAGTCATTGAAAATGCTGACATATCTTATATAGTCCATCTATCCATTATTCAACCCGCTATATCCTAACTACAGGGTCATGGGGGTCTGCTGGAGCCAATCCCAGCCAACACAGGGCACAAGGCAGTAAACAAACCCCGGGCAGGGCGCCAGCCCACCGCAGGGCACGCACACATACACACACACACACCAAGCACACACTAGGGACAATTTAGAATCGTCAATGCACCTAACCTGCATGTCTTTGGACTGTGGGAGGAAACTGGAGTACCAGGAGGAAACCCACGCAGACACGGGGAGAACATGCAAACTCCACGCAGGGAGGACCTATCTTATATAGTAAAATAGATAAATTCAGTAAACTTTATTTTTCTACTTTCTCATAATGCTTATTGTAACCTTTGTGGGATTCTTTCAGATTTATTTATTAAGCAAGTATTGTGACTAAAGTAAGTAGGTTTGAATAGTCTTTCAATATTTATATGCCACCTGGAGAAATTCTAAAAAGAACATTACTAGGATGACGATGTGCTAAATATCAGTGGGTTTACTTCAAATAGATGTTACATGAATTCAACGTACATTCAAACATAAAGGATAAGGAAGCTGATGCTTAGGGGTAAGTTCTGCAAGTAGGTAAATTTTAGAGAACTGTAAATACGGTAGAATTGTAGATATACAGTGTGTCAGTCGATTTAACACATTTTTTGCAATGTTTCAGTTGTTTTGCTGTTTTACAGTCATTCTCTATCTTAAGTGAAGTTGTTCTTTTAATTTCGATCCAATATAATTAAATCTCTATAATGGAAAACGCTTGCTGTCCCCCCGAACAGCTGTTGACCGACTTACTACAGCTAATGGCTTCCACATGGGGCTTTCACATTATCAAGGTGCGTCTACACACCTGTAAGCACTCATATAGATAAAGTTGTCAAACCCTTTGGCCTGAATTACTTTCAGTTTTTTCTGTATACTTACTGCTGTGTAGTTACTTATAGACAGTCATCTTTGCATTTGCACTTATTGTAATACCCAGGATGGAGCAATGACATACAAATATTACTTGACTTAACAATGCTCTCATGAAATATTTACCATTAAGTAATATGGATTTTACATATTGTAATAATACTCTAACTTTCCTAATAGGAAACAGTAAAATTTCAAGAATAGCTTCCAAGAGGATGCACAATAGACTCAGGCACCTGAGAACATCAAGAGGGCATAGTCATTCAAGCTCTTGTGCTTTGGGTCTTGGCTTGAAGTTTTTCCAAGCCTCTGGGTACTGTGAACTGCCCCTTCATCAATCAATAGTCTAATTGATTAGTCAATGTTTTTCTCCAAATATTGCCAATTTTAGCTTGTCATGTACTTTTTTTACTGACAAAAATGTGACAGAGGGTTAAAGTTTATCTTGTAAACTAACTGTGCCCTCTTAAAGCATTGTAGTCCTGAGTGACCTCTCTGCTTGTTGCGCACTTCAGTCCTCTATCAATTCAGGAAAGCAAAACGATGCTAGTGTGCATGGCATTCAATTTTAACGTAACCAAATCAATGTATTAAATAGGAATTAGTTAACTTAGGCAGGTGCTTACAGTGGCTGTGCAGGGTCACATGTCTGAATCAAGCTCCTGAATACTCTTAATTAGCTACTTTTCAGATTAGAAAGCATACCTGTTCAGAGCTTTTTAATGCCATTGTTTTGATATCTTAGTGGCATTTTTTAGACATACAGTATTAATATTTCCATTCTTACATGCCTGCTTATTGTAAAACATACAATATAAAAAGGACATTGTAGTCAAATATTTAAAAACAAAATCATGATATGTAATTGTAGATTTAAATGTAATCAAAATATTTGGATTTGTTGGATTTCAAAGAGGCTGTATGAAAAAAGAAAAATCAAATATTTAATGTGTTACTGCACCACAGATCATGTATTCAAAACTTTTAGCAGCTATGAAGCAACATGTTTCATGAAATTAACTAACAATGTATGCGCATGAATTGTATAAGTAAACCCAAAAGAGTAGTTAAAATCGTACAAACTCTAAATAAAGCAGCCAAGGATGGAGCTAAATGGGAGTCAAAATTCAGTAAGACTGCAAATCTAACCACTGTGTCACTGTGCTCCTCTGTAGATATGTATTATCATAATTATAAAAAAAATTGAATATATCAGTTTTTTATAAAACACTTTATTTATTTATTTAAATGAGCTATTTATTTTGATTTATATAAGGTGAATTTGTTTAAGGTCTGTTGTCTAGCAATGCAAAAGGGATTTTCCAGGTTTTACTTTGTGAAATAATTTTCATACAGCCTATGTTTAAATTCTCATTTTTGTAATTTGCTATTCTGACCAACACATATTTTAATTTTATATAGTATTATTGTTGATTAAACCACTTTATAATTATGCTCATTATAAAACATGCTTTATAAAACAAATGCTATCCATCTAATTAATAATTAACTTTAAGAGAGGGGTGTTTGGAATCTGCTGTTATTTTAAATTTATGTTCTGAACAAGCTACTTCTTTTTTTCTTCTGCAATGAAATTGCTCTCATTTTTATTTTCTAATACAGTATCTTTAATTCATAATTGCATCAAAAATTCAGAATGGTTTATAAAGAAAGGGGTCATAAATTGTCTAGTGTATTTCTAATGTGTTTCATAGCTTACGCTGTTTCATGTAATTCTGACACTGTATGCTGGTAGATGCCTATATTTAAACACCTATACTGTTGAATTCAAGCTAAATGTTTATCTTCAATGTAAACAATTGATCAAACGCTGTAATACTGCAACATTTTTATGTGATGATTGCTTAGAAGATGATGAGATTTCCAGCTTCTGTTTGTCTGCCAGCCTGAAAATAAAGCAGGGCACTATTGTTGGTCAGTTCACTTCTTTCATATGTTTGCTAGTAAATACAAACTGCTAATACGAAAAAGTAATTTCACATTGTTCTAAATTTTAGACAAATCATGATACCTGTGGCTACACTTCATACATGACATATTTTATGTTTCTAGGAAGGTGACAATATGTAACTTTTTAACAGGTAAACCTCAATGTGTTTTTACATGTTTGAATACATTTCAGCTAAAGTGTATGTATGTTGATAATGCAGTTACAAAATAAAAGTTTTGCTGTCAATATAAGCTAGTCATTTAAATAATCAAAGTCCTTTATTAGCACAATCACCTAATTTTTTTACCTATATTTTGATATTATGTTTACATACGTTTAGTAAAAAGAAATTCATGCAAGCAGTTTATGATATCAGCATAATATTGCAGTTATTTCCTTGAATATAATTGTAAAAATATTTTTTATAATATGCTAATGCTTCTTGTAATTTGCATGGATCTATGCTAAATACTCTTACAAGCTTATAGTTTAATTCAACTGTGTATCACAGTTTATAGTATATGATTAAGAGAATTATTATACTTTAAAAAATAGAATTTTTGTTATGGTTGCTGCAACAAACAGAAGAAACACCAGTTTCAAGACACTTCTTCTCCATTAAGGAGGGCGAGGAAATATTCTTGAGTATTTAACTGAAGAGCTTTTGAAGTAAGTAGCTATCTTTTCCTTGACAGGCAATGGAAGGGTAGAGCAATAAGAAATCAATATTGTGAAATCTGAATTTTGGATGCATTGATGTTTTTACTCCCAAAAACTATGAGTTCATGTCATCTTGAGATTCCACTTCTATTTCTCAAAGTATTCCCTCAGTAGTAAAGTATAACTCAACAAAACCACTCATGCTGTTTTGTCTCTGTATGCTGTATTATTGTACTCCCTTGCTTAATGAGCTCTGGTTAGAAGGTCACCGCACAGACTAACCAAGCAATCGCACAAAACAGAGAGAATCAATTGGTTTCTTGATTGCTTACCACAAGCCACCTTCACAGTGGAAGTTAAACACAGTATAAGTACAATAAGTTAAGGCGAGTTTCATTACTGTCTTAATGACCACCCATTGAAAGAAAGGCAATTCCAGCCCATGACTTTAAAAGACCCTGTGGGTCACAGACATCTAAACAGTGAGATAAGAAAGCAAGATACGCTGGAGATAAGTTGCAATGTCTGTATTTATTGTCGATGCTTGAGAGAGAGGCATGGTATTAAATAATGTTACAGTTAATTGAAAATGTGTGTTCATAAAATTATTTATCTAATATAAAATTTAGTTTCTGGTTTGAATTCTCTTAAGATCCTCTTTTTCAATTTAATCCCTAAATTATCCTGGCATGCTACTTTGGGTTAGTTCATATTCCCCCAAAACCTGGATTGAGAGGTTTCTCTTATTTCATAATTGTATTCAGGCTTCAGACATTATACATTTCATGTCTACATTTTGTCAATCTATAATAATAAAAGGCAAAGCCCTCACTGACTGACTGACTGACTGACTGACTGATTGACTGACTGACTGACTCATCACTAATTCTCCAACTTCCCATGTAGGTAGAAAGCTGAAATTTGGCAGGCTCATTCCTTACAGCTTACTTACAAAAGTTAAGCAGGTTTCATTTTGAAATTCTACACGTAACGGTCATAACGGTCGACAACGTCCGCCATGTTGAACTTTCTTATTTATGGCCCCATCTTCACGAAATTTGGTAGGCGGCTTCCCTGCGCTAACTGAAACCGATGTATGTACTTATTTCGATGGTATGACGCCACTGTCGGCCGCCATATTGAACTTTCCAACGTCACCAATTTTCAAACTTCCCGTGTAGGTAGAAGGCTGACCCCATCTTCACGAAATTTGGTAGGTGACTTCCCTGCGCTAACCGAAACCGATGTACGTACTTATTT
>JANRMT010062806.1:75526643-75548547 GCA_026402145.1 Polypterus bichir lapradei
CTTTGAAATCCTTCTTCAAGGTCAAATTAGGTCACACCCCTAAGGCTGCCTCTGCTTTTGATTGTTATGTTTACGTTTGCCCTGTTTGGGCTTAACATATAACATAAAGATTTGATTCCATTTTATATTATTGAGAGTAGTGATGTCAATATTGCACATATTAATTTGTTTACTAGTTAGGTTGTACTTGTACATCGTACGTATTTCAATACCATTAGGCGAAATTCTTTTTATAGGTGGCTAGCATTAATGAACTTGTACATTGACATATTTACACAATACAAATTACACACATGTTCATTCAATATTTTAGTTCAGTCATTTTATTGACTAGGAAATGTGTTTCTTGTTGACACTATTAATCTTTGGCTCTCTAGTTGGGAGAAGTTTTTTCTTCCCATGTGGTTTGTACATTATTCAAGGTTCTGTGTTTTCCAAGAAAATGCTCCATTTCTGTGAAGCAAATCGATTCATCCCTATATCCATTTTCTAAACCTGCTTTATCCTGTGAAGTGTTGTTGGGAAGATGAAGCCAATCCCAGCAAGCATTGGGTGGAAGGTAGGAACAAACCCTTGATAGGTTGCCAGTGTAGATGAACATACAGAAACACAAAAAAACACTTAGATCAATTAAAAATCATCAATCCACATAAACGGCATGTCTTGTGGAGAGCACGGAGGAGACCCACACAAACACCTGGGGCCTCATGTATAGTGGCGTGCGTAGAATTCGCACTATAACATGGCGTAAGCACAAAAGCCGAAATGTGCTTACACACAGAAAAATCCAGATGCAGGAATCTGTGCGTACTCCAACTTCCATGTTCTTCCGCTACATAAATTCCGATCTGCGTGAAAAGTAACGCTCGTGCACGTGCTTTATGTAACGCCCCAACCCCTCCCAGAATTACGCCTCTTTGAATATGCAAATCAATATAAATCGCCCTTAAGCTCAGCCTTCTGTGAAAAGACAATGGGAAAAGCACGGGGGAAAATATAAGAATTTCAGCGAATACCAAGTGGAGGTAAAGGAAAAACATACTATTTGTTTAATTAAACTGTGGTATAATCAACAAAAGGAAGTTAATCGAGTGACATAGCGTGTTGGAGAAACTTGAAAGCTCATGTTCACAAAATCGCACAGTGCTGGAAATAAAAAAGAAGTCACATATCAAAGTCGCTGTGAAAAGGCGAGTTGTAGCCCACTGTCTGAGTGTCATATGAAAGCTTATTAGGGTACAGCGAAAAAAAAGGCACACAGTGGGGAAAAAGCACGAAATGTCAACTTCAATCTTGAAATTTCCACTTTAATCATGTAGTTTATTTTGTCATTAAAGTAGAACATCATAAACTTCATCTTAAAATCGTTTAATTAACCAGTTTCTCAAATCACATCGTAATTAAAGTAGCACGTTAAATGCTTTGTTTAGTATGTGATCTTCTATGTGCTCTATGTGTGTGAATCACTACTTACTTCTTAAACCGGATCTCTTCCTCCAACTGGACACAGAATCCATTACATTCGTGACATTACAGTTCTCTGAATAACTAAAATATTGAGATGCATACATGATATCATTTTCATGATGATAGGAGTTAAAGCACGTTATTAAACATGGATTTCATGGCGCAGTGATTGTGTTCGACCTTCGATGAAATAATTTATTGCAGCAGTACTCATGGGCAGCTCTAGGCTTGTGGCGGCCCTGGGCAGAGGAAGAATCGGTGGCCCCTTCAACCGCCGATGTCAATATGGTATCTTATGCACGGTGGATGGCCACGTCCGTTGCGGACACTGCATAGCCGCCTCGTGCTTATGACACAAGCATATAACTTCTGCCGAAATTTGTCGCTGCGTTTTTAGCTGTGTTGTTATTTTCTCTTTCTGTTTTATATTCAATATATATTGGGGTAGCCGCCCCTGCAGTCCTTGTTTTTCTTTCTCCAAGTAACCGATCGCCACACAATCAGCTCTGTAATAGACGTTAAACCATCTGTAACCTTAGAGTGCCGATTCTTCAAAACGTTTAAGGAACATTGAAATATCTTCGTAGTACATGTTTAATTATTCTATCCTTCACGACAGTCCAAGTGAAGAATATAGATTATTTAAATGAAGTTAAAGTTTTATCTGTATAATATAATAAACATATTTTGCTGCATTTCATCTTAAAAATGATATCGTAATCATATGTAAATACGCGCTTTATAAAGTGGCTCAGGTTGTGCAATATTATAACTGTAGTGCAAGTTTACAGTGGGGTGATTGTACTTATAAGTACAAACAGTTCTACAAGGAGCAATTGATTAAGTGTGTTTAAAGCTCTTGGGATGAAATTGTTTCTGAACCGCAAGGTCCGTACAGGAAAGGCTTTGAAACATTTTGCCGTGGCTCAGACAGCGTGTCCTTGAAGCTGTATACCGATAATTCTCTTTCTGATCAGCTGCTGCTGTGATTCACACTCAGATACAGTGATATAAATACTCCGAGTGGTGCAGTGAGAGTAATGTGGAAAAAGATGATCCGCTGTGGCAACTCCTAATGGGAGCAGCTGAAAGAAGAAGAAGGTGCAGTGAGAGTAACAACGCTAAAGCAGTTATGGTATCTGGAATACTATGGCTATTCCCTGGACCATTATATTGTTACAAGTTAATTACAATCAGATGCATTACACTAATAAACAATATACGGTTAGTTTCAGTGTATTTATAAAGCCGCGTCAGGAAAATAAAAGAGTAACCACACAGGAACAGTAGCACTGCTTTGACGCTGGGTGCAGCCAGTCTGCAAAACCGAGCGGAGAACTTGCGTACGACAAGGAATGAGGTACTGTGGAAATGTGCGTGGCTTTACGCCAAGTGTAGGTTTGATAAATCGCAATTTGAACGTGGAAAAGTTCTTACGCAACATTTCTGCGTACGCACCGTTTATACATGAGGCCCCAGAAGAACATGCCAACCTTGGCCTTCTTGTTGCGAGACACCAGTGCCACCAGAGCACCACTGTGCTGCCCACAAAGTAAATCAGTTACCAAATTCTCATAAAGGCTTGTAAAGAGAGCAGCATATTCTAATCCCTCCAGTCCTAAGTGATGGTGTCAATAACAAACCTTAAGACTATTATTATTGCACTGAATTTCACTTTTTTCTTTTTCTATAACAATTGGAGTCTCTCAGGTTTTTACAAAATTCTGGGCAGATTAATAATTAGCATCCCCAAGGTATGGCCTGCTCGGTAGGACACTAGGGACCAGTTTCAAAGACATCAGCATGAAACATTGTTTGTTTTCTCTAGGAATAACCGCTAGAAAGCCCCAAAGCCACATATTCCTTCACAACTGATTTATAATTGCTTAATATTATGGAATTTTAATTGCAATGGGAAAATACAACATAGAGGAGAAGATATTTTTTCCTTTTTTATTAGTGGATAAACTTAAATATTGTTCTTAGTTTATTTAATGATATTCATTAAAATACATTCAAGCTTATGCATTACTTTTTGATGAAATCAGTAATTAATCAAGACAAAGGGGGGTTGTGAGTGCTTTTTTATTTGCAACTTCTGCTGCACTGATGTCAGATTGGTCTCTCAGTCCTGTTCGCCTGTTTTGGAATACCTGATGATGAAGTGCCAGCCTTTTTACAGCTCAGTGCTACTCATGGCTGTTTACATTCCACTAGAAGCAACAGCTGTGGCTGTAGTTGATAATCTGTATGTCACTATCTGTAAACAAGAGAGCCAGCACTCAGAAGCGATCTCCATCATCTCAGGAGACTTCAACCACTGCATCCTCAAAAAAGTCCTTCCCAATTTATACTACCAACCGGGGTGATCGGGCACTTGATTACTGCTACAATCACAGTTAAAGACACCCACAAGTCTGTCCTGTGCCCAGATTTGTCAAGTCTGGCCATACATCAGTGCATCTACTGCTTGCTTACAAATAGGTAATCAAATACACTAAGCCAGCAGTGAGGGAAGTACAATGCTGGACTAAGGAACACTAATTCATACAACAGGACTCTTTGGATTTGACTGACTGGTCCATCTTTAAAGATTCTCCCGGAGTGGTTGATAAAGAGATTGGCTAATCAGGTTTGCACATGAGGGCATTCAGTTAAGCATATTTCCTCATTCATACTTCGCATGGTGTAATCAGGGAACTTTCACACACAAGAGGGGTCTGCATAGGTTAGAGAGGGGAACCAAGTGAAGATCAGGAGTGTGAGCCAGTCTAATGGACAGGTGGCAAGGCAGTTGATGGCCCCATGAGGGAGCAAGGAAAATGGCACTCCAGACTTAGTCACAACCGCTGAGCATTATGGAGGAAATTGAGTGACTGAGTGCTCCAGTGGTCCTGCTGGGCCAAAGAAACGTGGCAGGATGATTCCAGCAGTGACCAAATGAGTTGACTAGGACGATAGCCGGAGTGGGGGTTGTGCTTGTTGGGGACTCTGGCTGTTGCGAAGTCCTGATGGATGAGCGAGAGAGAGAGTGATGCACTGGGCTCAAAAGAGGAGTAGAAATGAAACCAATTTTAACTCTGGGATTTTAAATTTGATTTTAAACCTTGGTTGAATTATTTATTTAAGGATTGATTTAGTCCCACTTGAAGAGCACTTGTTTTATTATGAATTATTTATTGACTTTATTTATTGTGAACACTTTGCACTGCACTGATTGCACTTTGAGTGACCAATCTTGTTGTTATATATCCTCATTTTCCCTCATTCATCTTTGTTCATAATGTGTCCTCGTTCTCCTTAGTTCCTCATTGGTTCTTGACTCCAGATATTCCAAGTTCAACAAGGAAATGCCAGAGGTGGTCAACCTAGGTATCACAGTGGCATATTACTCACCACAGAATACACACTCAGACAGTCTCAGCTAATGTTACTACACAGTCATGTGGCATCCAATCACAAGTATGTCCACATCCCAATTAGGGTTGCAACCCTTAATTTAAGAAATACTGGGTTAATCATTTCTAATGTTTTGTCCTTGGTCCAGAACTGAGCGGAACATGTTTCTCAGATAGCTGAGGACTTCCAGAAGGGGTGGGACTGCTTGGAGAAACTGGACAAAAAAGCAGATTCTGTGAGCATGTTAGGTGAGGGCACAGATAGAGCACCCAAGAGATACATTTATAGAAGGCTGCTCCTCTGTTGCTAATTCCCATCAGCATGAATACGTGGCCACTGGTGATCCTCAAGTAAGATTATGGATTTGGATCAGCTCTTAGAGCTGGGGAAAGTCTGGCAGATGGTGTTGTAATTAACCACATTCAGAGCCAGTGGTGTGTATGTGTAGGCAGAGGGCGAGGCAGCCATGGAACATTGAAGCAGCATTGTAGTGCGGCCAAAGGAGGAGACAGTGGGTTCAACTGTGAAAGCACCAATAGTCCTGTTAAAGGCCAACTGCTGCCAGCTACATCAGGGTGCAAAGTCTATTTCCCGGTCTCTTATATCTCCTGGTCATTACAGTATATTTCTCTCAGTGAATGTAAGCCTTAAGCGCAGTGCCTGTTTTGTATGATAATGTAAACATGATTTACTTACATATTCTGCAAGTATTCTGAATGTCTTTTATCCATTAAATATATGAATGAATCAGTCCATCAATTTATTTATTTTATGTAGTGTACTTTAAAGGGCATAACATAAGTAGCTCCTTTAAAAAACAGATAAGAGTACAATTCAGGGTAACAACATAGAATTCAGAACATGATAAATTAGCAAACAGCTAATCTACTGTAGAATTAATACAATGAGCTATAGCCTTGTATGCATTTTCTAATACCACATAATTAAGAATATACATGCCACTCCCTTCTGTCTTCTCAAATTCATATATTACAAAAAATAAGCAGTGTAATGTAGACAGAATCACTTTATTAATGTGATTTGTCCTTTTCAAATAAAGTTAAAAAGAAAGAAAAAAACTTACAGTTAGCATAAGTGGTACTTTGGATAAAGCATCACTGTGGCAGCGGGAAGCAATGCTAGACAATCTGGTTCATTTAGCCTGAATAAATTGTTGGTTGTTAAACCACTGGTCACCTGTTCAGGATTACAAATGTAAGAGTCATTTAGAAATTGTGCTTTCTTTTAAATCCAGTCAGCTGCCTTATCTTACCAACAGTCTGCTAAGCACACAAGACCCGGTTTGAATATTTTAATCTCTATTAATGTGCTTCACTTAGTGGGAAAGCAGGAAAAAAATGGCTTCTGAAAAGCTCCTTTCTTTGGTTCAGCTGAAGCAAACTAGAACTGTAACAATAGTGTTTAAGATAATTATGAATAGTTTTCTTTCATGTGTTGAATTTTATTGTGCTGTGAACGCTGCATATTTAGGCAGTGCCAAAACCACTATTATTTTTTCATTAGTCCCCTGCTATGTTCCACCCTTCAACATTCGACCAGGGTACTAAAGAGTAACAAGCTTATTTTAACAATAAAAGGCTTCACCTTGTAATATGTAATTTTCTTAATTTATTTATATTTTTAAGAAAAGTACACTTTTTCATAGTTGTCACTGTGAAATCTAAAGTAGCTCATATATAAATGCAAAGAATTATTAAAGAATTATTATTGATTAAATAAGCTTCTACTTAGAGGGTTAAAGCAAAGCAAGCTTTAAATTCCTGCATTTTGTATGCCTTTAATTAGCAATGTTATCCTACTTTGCATTTCTTTAAACAGTGTGGGTTGTGTGGGGAATCTATGGACGTCTCTTCTCTTCTGTGAAAAGTAAAAATATTTGTTTAAAAACATTAAAAATAAAATTATAGAAACCTGTTCTAGTTAAAAAAATATGTAAACGTATCTGTATTGTTTACCAATGGAGCAATTTATTCATTCAAAGATAATAAATGGACAACATGCTAAAGAAAACATAGCAGGATTTCATTCAAAACAGTTATATCATTCTACGTGGATGCAAATGTTTACCAGAGTGCTAACTGCTTTACTTGATGTTTCACAGCAGTTATCCCAGAAACTCTGTAAGTGCTGAACAGTATTTTAGAGTCTTCAATAATGCTAGGGATCAGCCCTGGCAATCAGAAGGTTGCCGGTTCAAATCCTGTAAACGCCAGGAGTGATTCCATTCAGTTGGGCCCTTGAGCAAGGCCCTTAACTTGCAATTTCTCCGTCCTGGGTATGACGTTAATCTGCATCCAGCCCTGCACTCCAGCCACTGTAAAATAACTCACACTGTTCCATTCCATTCAGACTAGAGTGGTGCTGTGGTGTCACCCATTGCACGTCTGCACTTCAGTCCTAATTTGGGATCCTGAGGTGGTTCATTGTGTGGTGAGTGCAGCAACATGCTGTATCAGTGAATGCTCCAACCTCTCTATCAGTTAGTTAACTCACATTAACCATAAGCTCTGTAACCATTCACCAAAGCAAATTTGTGTAAATCTAATGCTAAAAGTATTTGTCATTTAATATGACCAAAATTGCATGCACAAAAAATGTCCATTTCATTTGTCTGTTTTCTGTAAGCACCAAGTATACGTCATTGAAGTAAACAGTTTCAGTCGCATTAGTCATCATGATCTTCTGCTTAACACATAACAATAGGAAGGAAGTAAAGAGACAAAGGAAAAAAAGATTCATTTTTGACAAGAACCAATGTAATTCTTATAAAAATGAAACATTCAAAATAACAGATATGCATATAGAAGCCCATTAATAAATCAGTTCAATACAAACAGTGTTAAATATCTACTCTAACAATGTGAGGGAACAGCTAGTATCCAATGCTCTTTTTTTTAAAGTGCTTACTGTTTTCCTTTGTATATACACTTTCCCTTAGTATCCAAGGGAACACTTGAAGATGTGATATCAAACAAAAGTGCAGGTTGATCACTGTGAAATAAATTCAAAATAAAAGAACAGCTCAGTTCTTTCCTACTGGCAAACAACAGCAACAACCAATGCCCATACTGCTCTCAATATACTGCGGTAAATAAAAAATAAAGTAAAACAGTTACATAAATAACCAACAGGAAAATATATCAATATATTCTTTAAATAAGCCAATAGTCATTTTTTTAAGTTTCATTGCTTGGTGTAAGTAATAAAAGTTTTTTTTTTAATTATACTTGTACTAGCCATGTGCACCCAACTACGTTGGGAGTGTTAAAGTTGTCTATGAAGGGCTCCCTGTTTAAATGCGGCTGACAGTCGTGAACTGGGCCCTTCGTCGCACAGCATTATGATTTTTTATAAGGGAAACAAAATTACAAAAGAAAACCCTTGGATATTGATTCGATAGGAACGGCCTACTCAGAATCACTGTCCGAATCGTAATTATGTGGTGGTGTAGGAGCATTTCTGCTTCTGTCAATTCACAGTCCGTCTTGTTTTCATGACGCTGTCGTTTCCTCTCATGATCTCTTCTCAACCTTTCTCCAATCTCGCAGGTTGCTTTGTGGCAATCCAAAGAGTAAGGCAATATACACGGAGCAATGGTTATAAAAGGGGGACACATAGGTATCCAGGCTTTTTAAAGCATAAATAGGGATCACTTCACTGACATGTGAGCAATCCACAGTACAACTGTGAGATGCGCAGCACTTGCTGGCTACAACGTAACAATAATAATTTCCGGAACGTGCTGTTACGTTGTCTTTCATTTTACCCACTGTCTTTGTTTCATTCATATGTTACGTAGGCACGTACCTTTTATCTTTGGCAATCTCATTCTCTAACCAGGCCTCAGGAGCTAACCAGTGTAACATTGTCCACCACCCCTTTCATTATTCCGGCACATTGTTGACATCCATGAGTAACAACAGCGTACTAAACTGGAAGGTGGTCTATGCATGCATGGAATTCGCGGACAAACAAAGATCAAGATCTAAATGAAGATCTCTTTAGTTAATTTAAGCACAACAATTTGTTTAGTTTGAATGTCTGTGTTTTGAGGTGTGACTGGCGTACTACAGTCTTCAGTGGTATAAGCCTTGAGGAGATTCTTAATGCAATGCCTATGTTTTAGCTGTCTGTCTACTGCCATCTAGTGCTTCTTCTTCTAATTCATTTGCGGACAAACAAAGATCAAGATCCAAATGAAGATTATATATAGAGATTGTGAAGTGCCACTCAGCTGGTAGGTGGTTGTTAGTTACAATATTTGAATGTCTCTATCATGTGTCACACACGTGCGCTTTGGAGTCAACCAAAGAGACCAGGAAATGCCAATTCCATGCCAGGCCAGGGGGCAGTGGGGTGACTCTAAGCCTCTCTCTTTTCTCTCCACAGACCAACTACAAGAAATCCCACCTGTCCCGGCCCCAAGGACATCACTTCCTGCCCCAGCCCCGAGGATGTCACTTCCTGTGAACCACCTATAAAAACCCCTCATCCTCCATACTTAAACAGTTCTGTTTTGGACTCTAACATCTACACATTGTACGTAAATTTAAGCCTTTTGCAGCCAGGGAAACTATACGGGCAGCTGGCCCAAACAGTCATTATGTGTCTGGCTATTTCTTTCACACATGCTAAAGAGTAGAAGAAAGACCCAAAAAAAAACTCTACATGAGAAACAGAGCTCCTCATAGTTAGGGACAGAGCACCTCTGTGCAGCGTTGTTGGAATTATGGGACAATTAAAATGTGTTTGTTCCTATAAGAGTAAAAGATACTGCAAAAATAAAACCTTTGAGGTTTCAGAGGGAAAAAAGGTCTTGTATGCCTAAGAGGAAGTTGAGGAGTTCCCTCCAGGTCACAAAACAAGTAGACAGCCAAGTGTATGCTAATAGTGCATGTGTTACATTTAACACTAGGCTTGAATTATCTTAAATAAAATAAATGGCCAGGAGATGAAAAAATCAAAAGGCATTGGCAATACCATGTTCTATAAACAGAGAGAAGTCAGAATACGGGGGAAGTAAAACGTACCTCTAAAGCCAAAACACAAAATCAGTAGCAAAGTCAAGTAACTATAACAAAATGATCCTAACTAATTTGTTTAGTTTACTCCTAATTTATTTATAAAAGTCAAGCTGTGTTTCTTTTTTTTTTTTTTGGTCAGAATTAGGACAGCAAGTTACTGTGTGACTCCATCTTATATAGGTGGGGCATTATGACACAGCATGTTACATGATCTCTGTGTCATGACTGGCAAAAGGTATAGCAGCTATAAACAACATGGCTGCAGTGATGCAAAATTAGTTAGAAAATTGCAGCAACCACACAAAATAAAAAATGACATTGCCAGAATAAAAATAAAATGAATAATGCAGTTAAAATAAACATACACAATTCCTAAAATGAAACAAACTGATCACTTATAATAATGAAATCAGATTTATATATCAAAAAAGCTCAAAATCATGTTAGTATGAACAAATCGGCAGGGTTGTCTCTGCCCAAAAAGGGAAGCTTGAAAACGGATGTGGATACCCGGTCACTTATAGACTACTGAGTGGCCAAAGGTGCTGCAGTTTTAATAAATCTCATAGAGCTAAAGTAAATCAACCTGTTAATGGAAATGATTTCAGGGTTTGTCACAGAAGTTTTTTTTTTTTTTTTTCAAAAATTGCTTAAAAGCAATTCAGGGCAGTGGGAGAATGAGATCAGATTAATTGCTATAAAGATTGAAGAAAGGGTTACTGGATGGAGAGAAAAACACAGAGTCAGTAGAGACACAGAAAAGGACAGTGGTGAGGGGGAGTGTGATTTGGTGTGCCAAATGTGCTATCACCTCAACTGATAGATGGAGTTTGGGTTGGTAAAGAAAGTTTCAGCTGCAAAATAGGTTTCCTCATGTGCTTTTTGTGATCATTGTTTGGCTCAAACATGATTTTTAGCTTAGAGAAATGGTTGACCATTGTGGCATTTTCTAATGAAGCTTAATTCAGGTTGTTCATGTTTTATGAAGAACAGTGGTTAAGATAATGGTATTATGAAAATTAAAGGGAAAGGCCTAATTGCCTCAGGATGCCTGTGAATGAAAATACAAACTTCTTTACCATAATTTTTATCCACTGATTCAAGATGCAAAGGAAAACAGACAAGAACTCTCAACAGGCAGATAAAAGCATGTATGATACATACCAAAAGATGAATACAGGCTTGAATACTTTTTTCCTGGAAGGGACTGGGAGTGCAGGTACTTCAGCAAAGTTCCGAATGGTTGATGGAGTGTATAATACACTGGCAATGTTAACTTTTCTGGCCAGGACATCTGAGCTTTCATCACCAAGGGATGATGTATCTCTTATTGATGTAGACAGAAGATATAATGGAAAGAGAAAGTGCATTTATTGTTGAAAGAAGTAAGAATTCCCGTCCAATAGATGTAATCAGGTAGGAATTGTGCCTTATACATGGCTTCCTGCTGCCCATTGTATTGGACGGTTCAAAGAAGGTGGCATGTGTAGAGAATGTAATTTTATTATATTTCTTGAGCTTTAAAGTGTTAAAAACAAAACACAGGTAATAAGTGCACTTTTTCTTTAGGTGCCCTTTTGATCTATGTAATACCAGTAACCACACAAAAGAGGAAGTGTCAGAAGAGACAGAATAGCAGAGAACTTTTCCAGATAAGTAAGTATTTAGAGAAGGGTCATAAACAAATATGGTAAAATGGTAATTTGTACTAGACATTAAAAGCAAGATCCTGGACCTTTACATGAGCTGACATGGTCTATCAAATGACATTGGCTAGAGAGGGGCTAGGGGGTGCCTCCCTTGGCCCTAACAAGCTTAGAAAAGTCAGTAGGAACAAGGAGAAGCAAGAAGAGAGACGAATGATGAGCAGAAGATCCCTGCAGTGAAACATTTGAGCTGCAGCCTGTACCCTTATGAGACTGAACCCTGAAACACAAATTGGGTCTCCCAGCATTGTATGATTTGCCACATTCATCCAGATTATAACTAAATAAATGTTTATAAATTCTCCCCTTACTTGCCTTATTTGCTGTGACTTGCCACCCATGGTATAGAGAATAGTAGGATATATCATCCAATTGGATGGTGAAGCACAGTAGCACTCAATTCTGAGCCTGTTGGCTATGTCTCCTTCTAGGCCAGGTGAGTGGAAGAGTAACAGAACAAGAAGTGGTGTGCAGGACATGGGAATAATAAATCAGTGTTTTAGAATAAGGACACCCCAATGCACTTCAATGATAAAACTCTAAGGCTTTTTAGGACTCCCTTCAGCTGATAGGAGGAGCTCTAGACTGGAAATCTCGGTTCTCCGTAGGTCTCCCCTGAGATTACTTCTGTGATGTCTCATAAAAAGTTTTACTTTCAAGGGCTTAAAATCTCTTCCAAACTGCTAGATGGGGTTTAGTAATAGCAGGAATAAAGGCCAAATCAGACGGAGGGAAGGAAGGAGTGATTGTTTGTGGAACTTGGTGAGAACTGGACAAAGCAATCAATGTGGCAAATTGTGGACCATCTTTAGGCAGAGGTAATGTAATGCACATATGACACATACTGTAAATATTTTCTCACATTACTTTTAAAAGTTTGCTTCTGGAATAGGATTTCCTGCCCAGGTATAAAAACAGATTCTTCTTATATTATAACTATGGGATTCGCCCCCTGCTCGCTTCATTCGCCAACCCTCCTGGCCTGCACTACATGCCAACCACTTCGCATCTCTGCTGCTCGCGTTGTGAAGAGGGGGGCTGAACTCACCCCAAGGAGATGCAGTTGTTTCTCCAAAACCCCTCTTAAACGGTGATACAATGGGAAACAAATGAAGTTTTTTTTTTTACCTCCGCTTTGCTCGATCAGCTGCTGGCTTGCTGCTGCTGCTGTGCTGCATGATCTGCATCTCACGTGGTGCTTTAAACATTTAAAAGCCTGTACAGCAGCTGTCCTACTCTTTGTCTTTTATTTCTGAAACCCGGGTGTGTTTAAATCTTTTGGCATAAAGTCTCATCTCACAGGACACGAGTTCTTCATATTTTTTAGTTTAAAATTTAAAAACAGAATAAGAATCTGAAAATCTAACAACATCACATTACAGTTTGATAAATCCTGAAAAGAATGATACCAAACCTATATATGTAGGTTTTAAGCATGAAAAAAACATGACATAAAATCGTTGCACAAAATTTTTGCACTTTTAGGCTTAGGATTTTATATATAGAGAGTAGATAATAAGTTTAGACCCTCATTGATGTATATGTGGTTTGCCACCCAGTAAAAATATTGTGAAATGCTGGACCATTACTGAAAGAAAGTGGTGTAGAACATAGTGTATTTATGAGTTTTTTTTCATAGGGTTAATTTATACCAGCTGATTGTGAATAATTATTTCTAGTCAGCAATAAAAAGCAACATAATAAAATCAGGGGAAAAATTGCAAAACCAAGTAAAGAAGAAATCTAGTAACTAGCCAGTTTCAAAGAAATTTGATAGAAGCTAAGTTGTAACAAATTGTGACACTATATCTCAGGTCAGACAAGGACAGACTAAAATGGAACATCATTTGAGACATTTTAATAAAATGTGCATTATTATCCAATGTAACATTCTAAAACCTGCTTAACACAATTGTGGGGTGTGGGACTTAAAGTATAAACTGGCATCTTTGAGTAAGTCATGGCCAGGCCGACTCACAAACAAACCCACATTAGACAATTTGGAGTCACTAATTAACACTAGTTTTTAGGAGTGTGAGGAGGAAAACCATGTAGAAAGTGGAAACTGAACAGGGCAATGATCAGGAGAGGGATCTGAACTGAGAATATTTCATCTGTGAAGTGGCAGCAGTAGCCATTATGCTGCCACCTTTCAACTGCTTGTTTCTTTGACAATTGTGTGTACATGGTTTCTTAACCTATTCAAATCATTCTTTTCTTAAAGACTACTCTTAATTAAGGATGAGTCCAGAGCACTTGTAGAGATTTACAAATACAGTTGACCCCCAACATTTGCGTGGGTTATGTTCCTAGAGCAACCGCGAATTGTGAAAAACCGTGAATTTTGGATGTGGTCAAAAAATGCCTATAGTTTAAAACTTAAATATGCCTCCAAAACACTTTAATTTCATTTCAAATTTAGCTTAATACATTATCCTAAAAAAAATGTAAATTTAAACCCATATACTGTACAGTACTCTACTGCTATGTCTCAGTGCTAGAATGTAAAATACCAAAATTACCTCTAGATGTACTGGAATTCATGCAAACACATTTTCTTTGGTATGTGCTGTCGATTTCTTTGGTATAAGTGGGGTAAATACGCAATAATTTAATTTAATAAAAATATTATAAAATGCACAGGCACTCACCAACAATGAATGACACTGATTGAAGATGATGATGAATTAGCTGTGCAGTACGATGAAGGTATGTAATGAAGATAATGACTGCACAGCAAAGCAGAGGATTTACAGCTCCTCAGGCGGCTACTGTGGCATAACTTTTTAGTTCCCGGAGCAAGTCCAGTAGTTCAACCTTCTCTTGGAGTGTCTTCAACTTCTTCTGGTGCTTAGGTTCATTGCCAGAAGCCTTAGAACGCTCAGCGAAACACTCAAGATAGCTACACACGGTAAACTGTTATGATACGGGAATGCTGGGCTGCAAGGAGAAATCAATAACACTCTCGGATTGGCTACTTTAAAATCTCCCGCCTCTGAGCACAGGGGTATTTCACCATCCCAAGCCATGTTTTCCTCTACGGTTGTTTGGTGTTCTTTTTGCAAGTACAGTATTGCCACGAAAAAAGCAACAAAAAAAAAAATTGCAGAGGATATTTGTGGTTTCTGCAAACAATTATTAGTTAATTTCCCCCCCAATTGACAGATTAAACATAGGCACACAAAAGCAGGTATGTAAAAAATAAGTGATTAATTATATTAAATGAAATAACAGCAAAAAAAAAATACAAATTTCACACACAAAAAAATAAGTATATATATATATATATATACAGTACAGGCCAAAAGTTTGGACACACCTCCTCATTCAATGTGTTTTCTTTATTTTCATGACTGAAGGCATCAAAACTATGAATGAACACATGTGGAGTTATGTACTTAACAAAAAAAGGTGAAATAACTGAAAACATGTTTTATATTCTAGTTTCTTCAAAATAGCCACCCTTTGCTCTGATTACTGCTTTGCACACTCTTGGCATTCTCTCGATGAGCTTCAACAGGTAGTCACCTGAAATGGTTTTCACTTCACAGGTGTGCATTATCAGGGTTATTTAGTGGAATTTCTTGCTTTTTCAATGGGGTTGGGACAAGCAGTTGTGTTGTGCAGAAGTCAGGTTAGTTGGACGATCATTTATTTTTCAACAGGACAATGACCCCAAACACACCTCGAGGCTATGTAAGGGCTATTTGACCAAGAAGGAGAGTGATGGAGTGCTGTAAATGGTCATGAAAATAAAGAAAACACATTGAATGAGGAGGTGTGTCCAAACTTTTGGCCTGTACTGTGTATATTATATATATATATATATATATAAATATGTATATCCCTCCACCAAACTAACAATGTGACAACATCATATATCCAATAACAAAACCCTCCCTTGTCCCAGTAACATATAATAAACACAAAACACAAATAAAGATAAATGGATAAGGAAATGCCAATGATCGTGAATTTGAGTCCAAGAATAAAACTTTCCTGAATATGGATGACTGTTCGACAGATAAGTGATTTGTTTGAATTTCCCGGAAAAATATTAAGCAACCTCACCGTGAATCCTCAGCAGATGGTGGACAATGACGTCTCTGGCAATGATTGATTTAATGTAAGTCCAGCAGAATGAAAAACAAACAGGATCCCAAAGCGCGGTATAGAAAAATAGCAGGTACTGGCGGTTCGTAGTAATGAATTGTGATCTCCATCTTTCTCCTTCCTCCCCCTCTGTTCCCTCCTGATTGGTTATATAGTGATGAGCTGGCTGTACTTGATTAATTGTGAACAGGTGCTTTCCATCTAGGGGCTGTGGTCTCTCTCCATCATCCATCACCTCTGTACTTACGGGGACAACATTCACTGACACAAACATGATAGACAGCAAACGGGATGATGGAAACAAAACGCACTCAGTACAAACATTGAAAACGCTATTGCTATGTTGCCCCGCTACAACGGGAGTCTGCTGAAGCCAATCCCAGCCAACACAGGGAACAAACCCTGGGCAGGGCACCAGCCCACCAAAGGGAACACACACACACACACACCAAGCACATACTAGGGACAATTTAGAATTGCCAATGCGCCTAACCTGCATGTCTTTGGACTGTGGGAGGAAACTGGAGTACCCAGAGGAAACCCATGCAGACACGGGGAGAACATGCAAACTCCACGCAGGGAGGACCCGGGAAGCGAACCCGGGTCTCCTAACTGTGAGGCAGCAGCACTACCCACTGCGCCACTGTGCTGCCCACTGTATAATGTAACAACAATAAAGTACATACATACATAAATACATACATATTTAGTTACATAAACTCTAATATCCATGACCTTTGGTTAAAATGTGATCAATGTCATCCTGATAGAGATCCACCTAACACATGGTGTATGCAGCTGACAAGGGAAGATGAGGAAAGCAAAAACTCCATGTAACAATATTCCTGGAGAAAATAAACAGTCTGGGGGATAACTGTCCATGGAACAAGTAAAATCAGCTGGCCTTTATTAACTGGTCACATTCCTATTTCCAGGAAACTGCCAATGTCATACGCCACATGCTCAAGTGCATACCTTAACTGTAAGTACTGCATGAAAATCAGATGGAACAACCTGGCATCTCATTCCATAGCCAGGAGAAATAGCTTGGTAAGGGTATTGGGACAAAAGTCTACAGCAGGGTAGGGAATTGAAAAATGCCAGAAGCAGCTTGGCAAAGATCTAAACCTATTTATTTGAGGAGAGAAAAAAAAACTAAAATGATTGCATGGTGAACTGCAATAGCTTTAATTGAAAATGTTTAATTAAAATAGTGAGTCTTACATTTTAATTTAAATGCAGTGCTTGTCTGGGAATTCCTTTCAACACCAAACAGGTAAATGTAGTTTTTGAGAGGATCCATAAACAAATGCTGAACCTCCTAGAGTTGTTTTATTTTCCCTTGTAATTTGTAGAAGATCTGCATCTTGGTATTGCAATATACAATCTAAAGTAAATGTATTAATAAATGTTCTTATGTAAATCAGGCCAAAGCCATTCAAAGCTTTATATGTTATAACATTATATCCAAAACAACCTTCATATTCATTATACACAACATTGTTTTAAACAAAATCTTCACATTGTGAAAGCCAGTGCAAGGATGAAATCCTAGCAGTATTTAGGTACACATAATAAACTGGATAAAGGAGTTAGAAAATGGATTGGTGTAACTGTATACAGTAGACCCCCGCAAAGTCGTGGTTCAGAGTTCGTGGCCTCAGTCATTCACAGATTTTTCCTTAGAACCTAACTAATAATTGTTAGTGGAAACTGCAAATATCCTCCGCAAATTTTATGGCTTTTTTCATGGCAATACTGTAATGTAGAGAGAACAGGAAGCAGCTGTCGAGAAAACTGCGACTTGGGATGGTGAAAGTAACCAATAGAATTTGAAACTGCAACTCCCAGCAGTCCCTGCAGTGGCTCTGATTGGTCTTCTGCTGAGGGTGCTGGGGCTGTTGAGGTCAAAGGATGTCAACGCGGCTTTTAAAAAGGGGGCCGGTGACCAAAAGCAAAAAAAAAAAAAAGTTTTTGTAATTTGTGTTTCAAGTTCCTGTCTGTCTGCCTTCTGTTGGTTTACCTGTACTTATTCATTTTGTCCTGGATTGTTTCAAGCGTCTGGATTGCCTGCCTGTGTACATGAGGAATGTAAGTGGATTAATGGCCATCCTGCAAAGAAAGGAGCACTCCTGAACCCGTCTTCACCATTTCAGGAACTACTGGTAGGATTATCTGTACATTACCATTCAACATGCAGATCTCTGGACTATCTATTTTTATCATTACATTTCATCCTTTGCTGTTTTTCATGAACTTTTTCATGATTTACTGTGTGTGTTTTGTTTGTGCTTTGTTGTATCTAATGTGTAATCGCCGTAAGAGGAACAGGGGTGGTATCGTTGTTTTCTTATTTCATTTGTTTTCATTACATTCTTTATTTGCTATTTGATTACCAGTTTGCTTTGTTTTTGTCTCTGTTTGTGAGTGCATTCATAGGATCAAGGCTGGAATCTCCACCATAAAAATACATAAATCACCGTCTACTCAATTGCAGCTTCTCCCGCGATGCTACACTTACTTAAAAGCCTGAACCGTACTGGTCCTTTTTGGCTGATTGCTTTGTTTTTCTCTCCTCCCCCAGACAGGGGTTGTGCTCCCCTATGATGTTTGTCTATTGTTTAATCATTAACTAAATGCATGCTGAGCACCTTTTACTTCTGAAAGAGACATGTTTGTTTGAAGTGTTTGAATAAAGTGTTTGTGTGCAATTCTGTGACCCAAGCTGCACTAAGACTAGCCTACCAGCGTTAGCACTTACCTCTGTGTGCTTACTTGCAGCCAGGTTAAACGCAGTTGGCTCAGTGATTTACATCCACAGCGTCAGTTGCACTTTGTACATATTGTTCCAGTAGTTTTTAAAATAGTTTTTACAGTTCATTACCAGTGTGTAAAATGATCAGTGTTGCAGTAATTGTGATGCTCTTTGCATGAAAAAAAAATATTTTTACTTTAAAATTTCACTTTTTCTTTGTTAATTGTGACATTTACTTAAAGTGCAGCAAAAAAGTATTTGGCGTCCAGGGATGCATTAACCCCCAAGTATGTGGCAGTTTAACAGTTAAAGCTCCAAGATGCCGCCGAAACGAGCTGCAACGTCTAAGGCTTCTGGCAATGAAAACGCACAGTATATATAGCGATAACATCAGTATTTTACATTCTAGCACTGCGGGAGATATAGCAATACAGTATACAGGTTTACCTTTACACTCTTTATTTTTAGGTAATGTATTAAGCTGAGTCTGAAATTAAGTTAAAGTGTTTTGGGGGCATATTTAGGGTTTAAACTATGAAAATAGGCATTTTTTAAAGACATCCAAAATTCACATTTTTTCACAATTCGTGGGTGCTCTAGGAACATAACCCCAATGAATTTTGGGGGTGTACTGTACTCTCTGATTAAGATAGTCGTATTCTGTTATGAGTCCATACAGGGCTGTAAGAATTATTTGGGGAGACATACAGATTTCAATGTATGAACAAAGTTTATAATTTGGCAAAAGTATACACATAAGCACCTCCACTTCTTTTTCTGGTTCACATGTGGTGATTGACTATTTCTCAAGAAGTAACCCAAATATGTATTAAAAAAAAAAAACCACAAACAAACAAAAAATATAATTCATTAATTATAGGTGGCTTACACTAGCTTTATTAGCTTTGATACAGAAAGTACAAATCAATAATCTTTTGTCTGGTTCTTGTTGTTTCAAAGGATAGAAGCAATGATGTGCTCTGAAGTCTTTAGTGATCATGGACAGATTTTCCATGGAATGCGTGGAGAAAGACCAGATGTATGTTTTTTTCCAGGTCTGTCTTGGTGTTGGTTTCACCTTTTGCTGTACTGCAGTTGCAGAATTTGCCTTTACACAGTGATGCTCCTTTACTTCCCCTTTGAGCAGGATAGCTCATCATACCATGTGCCACACCCTAGGCAATAGAGTTTCTTACAAGCAGCTTAAGTTGCACCCAGGCTGTGATCATGCAGAAATATGGAGGAGGTAGTGCTAACACTGTATTATAAAGAATATAGAGGATGAGCTGGGTTTTTTCCCATTGGATTCCTGGATGCAGCAAGACCCAGCTATTTGAGTGATAGTTGGTGTAACGATTTGTCTATCAAAGTTGGCAAAAGTGAGTTATGTGCACTGACACTTTATGGTCATAAATATGTTTGAAGAGTCTCAATCAGAGCCAGACAGTGATAATGAAAACTAGAACCAAAAATATTGTTTTTCATTTTACAAGCATGAGAATTGAAATTAAGACAAACAGAGAAACTAAAACTAAATAAAAATAAAAATTAGTGATATGTGAACAAACTAAAATGAGAACGAAAATTGAGTAAAAAATAAAAAAACAGCAAAACCATTTTAGTTCAATCCAGTTCAGTTTGTGCAGAAGTTGTTTGTAAGTCGCCCTGAGTGTTAAGTTACGTTGCGCTGTTTACTGTGCCGTGATCTTGTACCTTGGGCTTACTATAGTCACATGGCACAACTTCCGTAAAGGACCATTGTTTGTTTGTTGAGAACATTTGGTTCGTCAGATTGAAGCAGTAAGTACGTGTGGTTGATGATGGTGAGTGTTGCACAGATGTTTGCGGATATAAAGCGAGAAACTAACATGTGCAAATACTTTAATTACAGCGCAGATGATAATAAAAACAAATGTAGCATGCGAGAAGAAGAAAAAGAGACTCAGAGTTTCAGTGCAGGACCAGCTGGATCAGTACTTAGTGTAAGTCCAGCTCTTCTCTGGCACCATGACTGCACTTCAGTACTGGCAGCAGAAATTGTCAACATACCTTCTGCTGACGCCAGTGGCTGAGGACCTTGTCTGTACACCTGCATAACAGGTGTTCATCGAGCAAATATTTTCACTGTGTGGCTATCTGTGCAACGGACATCATCGCAACATGAACAAATCTCTCGAAATGCATGCTTGTTTAAAGCTTAACAGTAACGTGCTTGCACAGACTGGTTTGCTGGGTTGAAACATTTGACCTTGCTGACTATACTCATTAAGCCACTTAATCTGTTTGATCATTGACAGTCAAGCTGTGTTTAACGGCATTATGAACTGTGAGTGTATTTTGTTGACTGAAATATAACTTGCATTGAAATATGTGTAGGCCGGTGTTTGCAACAGAAAAAAAAAACAAATTTGTACTAATATTATGTAAAAAGGCCAGAACTAATTAAAATTAAAATTAAAATTCTAAACACAGAACTAAATAAAAATAAAAATTGTTGACCCCACTGAAAACTAGAACAAAATAAAAATAAAAAAATAATTTTATAAAATAAAGTAAAAACTAAAACTACAATTAATAAATTGTATCAGGAGTGGGCAGGAGTAGGTGTATAGGAACCTAATCAAGGACTTTGTTAAATGGTGCGACTCAAACCACCTACAACCGAACACCAGCAAAACCAAGGAGCTTGTGGTGGATTTTAGGAGGACCAGGCCCCTCATGGACCCCGTGATCATCAGAGGTGACTGTGTGCAGAGGGTGCAGACTTATAAATACCTGGGAGTGCAGCTGGATGATAAATTGGACTGTACTGCCAATACTGATGCTCTGTGCAAGAAAGGACAAAGCCGACTATACTTCCTTAGAAGGCTGGCATCTTTCAACATCTGCAATAAGATGCTGCTGATGTTCTATCAGATGGTTGTGGCGAGCGCCCTCTTCTACGTGGTGGTGTGCTGGGGAGGCAGCATAAAGAAGAGGGACGCCTTACGCCTGGACAAACTGGTGAGAAAGGCAGGCTCTATTGTAGGCACGGAGCTAGACAGTTTGACATCCGTGGTAGAGTGATGGGCGCTGAGCAGGCTCCTGTCAATCATGGGGAATCCACTGCATCCACTGCACAGTATCATCTCCAGACAGAGGAGCAGCTTCAGCGACAGACTGCTGTCACTATCCTGCCCCACTGTGAGACTGAGGAGATTGTTCCTCCCCCACACTATGCGACTCTTCAGTTCCACCCGGGGGGGTAGATGTTAGCATTATATGAAGTTATTGTCTGTTATACCTGCATTTTTATCACTCTTTAATTTAATATTGTTTTTTATCAGTATGCTGCTGCTGAAGTATGTGAATTTCCCCTTGGGATTAATAAAGTATCTATCTATCTATCTATCTATCTATCTATCTATCTATCTATCTAT
>JANRMT010062806.1:75548557-75559723 GCA_026402145.1 Polypterus bichir lapradei
CTATCTATCTATCTATCTATCTATCTATCTATCTATCTATCTATCTAATATTATAACTGAAATATCACTGGAGCCAGATGCTGCATACCAGTTCCACAGAGAACAACTTATCCTTTAGCTTCTAAGGAATTTCATTCCATCGGGTTTGCAGATGCAGTTGCACTGCATTTAGTGGCACATCATTTTAAACATCTTCTCAGTGTAATTGTGTCAGTTGTGTTTTTTAAATATCTCTTCAGTTGGCTGTTTGGAAGATATAATTAAACATTAGATTCTATTGAAGGCCACAGATTATCCTGCCGGTAATGATTTGGCACTTTAGAGGAAAAGGATCTGAAAAAAACTTACAGGAAAAGTGTTGCCTAGTGTAGGCAGCAACACATCATAATCCCTACAGATGTAGCAGATTCTTTATAAAAAGATTTCCCATAGGCAATAGATTATGAAATATAACTAAAAAATGATGAGCTAGATTCCAACCATTTGTTACATGTAAACAGATGAGCTCGGTAAGGATTCTGCTGCATATGGCAGTTAGTTTTAGTAAGTGATTATCTTATTAAATGACACCATTCAAGGGAGGAATGGAACCAGATGTGTAAGGATCTTCTAACTGTAGAAATGTCTCTACATTTGGGCCAAAAGTAACCCAGTTAGATTCAAGATTCAAGAGTATTTATTGTCATTTCAGCCATATACAGTAGTGCAGCATACAGTGAAACAAAACAATGTTCCTCCAGGACCATGGTGCTACATAGAACACAGGACAACGAAGAATCCATGACACATAACATAAAGACACGTAATATATAACAAGGTGCATATAACTTTAAAAAGAAGCCAGTGCTTACTGAATCTAAAGTCTAGAATTGTGACAGGTGAGATAAGAAAGGAGAAATAGAGATAGGAAAGTGAGTTGGGAGTGTTTGAGGAGTGCCATGGTGGGTATGCAGATGATAGCTAGTATAAAACCTATAATATTAGGCCCAGTTGAATTGCACAGTTTATTATATGTTGTTTTATTTATAATTTGTTGATGTTCCTTCTTTGTCCTTGCATCATAATGCATATTTAGGTTGGATAAAATTTTTAATTTTGTAGTTCTTATTAGGTAATTTATCCTAAGATGGTGTGATCTGTAGGGTGCACCCCTGTTGCAAAATACTGTATAAGCTAACTTAAGCAACCAAAAATAAAAAGTAGTCATTTTACTTTTCAAAAATCATCAAAAATGATCATCCTCTGACCAATCTCTAAAGAGAAGAAAGTTAACTGAATATATAAGAATTCAGAAAATGCCCTTTGACACATTATATATTTATATTTCTTTGAAACTGTCCACTGATGAATGCCTTTCCTTTAATTTCATATAATTTGGACCTTCTTGTTCTTCTGCCTATTCTCCTGCTTGTAAGACTGTGGTCAGCCAGAGTCTCCATTTAAATAATATGTTTAAGATTCTATTTCTGCTTCTGTTACCACAAAAGACATATTTGGGATGCTGTAATTTTTTTTCCCCAGCTGTAATGTGTAATTGATGAAACACACAATTTCCCCTCATTTTCAAAGCTATATTTGTGCACTGATTTCTTCTTGCAATAGTTTAGTGTAATTTAAAAACCCAAATGGTTCACCATACAACTATAAAAACTGATGTTGGAAGCATTTTAATGGTTATTCTTTAGTGACCACAAACTCAATTTGCAAATTCTTTTTTATCAAAAGAATGATAGTTCAATTGTTCTGTTCTCATTTTTTAATTATTATAGGAAATATTTGCATTTTATAATTACAGACCAGTGCAGCATGAATAGAAACATGTGGTACAAATCTTACCTTTATGTAATTCTAGACATAAAACTGTTGATAATGTGAGACTCACTGCCAAGGTAAAATATAGTTTGATTTAGTTATAGTTTAAATCGTTATCAATCCACTCTTCTCTCTTATATACTTATGCATACTTATACATATCATCTGATACTTTCTCCCCGTATATATTTACCACATGTGATGGGTGGCAGTACATTCATGATACAGTATATAGCTACAGTAGATTCAAAAATGTCCCTGAATGTTGAAATTGTTTACTTTTTGCTTGACTGTAAACCACATGGTGCCAGGGAGATGCAACACGTTTGATAAGGTGATCCATGAAAGGTTGGGTATCAAAGTAAAAGGAGTGGGAGTTCACGGTGCTGTTTGTAGATTGGTGCAAAATTGGCTCAGATTCAGGAAGCAGTGGGTTATGGTGCGAGGAACCTCATCAGAATTAGCTGATGAGGTTAAGTGTGCTGTCCCTCAGGGGTCAGTGCTAGGGCTGCTATCATTTTTTAATATATATAAATGATATAGATATAATTATAAATAACAAGCTAGCTAAGTTTGCAGATGATACCAAGCTAGGTGGATTGGCAGATAATCCATTGAAACATTACCAGGAGGAAACACAATTTAATTGGCATAATTGGCCTGTGCATATACCATATCAGCAAAAAAAGTATATTTACTTGTGCAGTTTAAAAAGAAAATAAACACAGAATTAGTTGTACACACTTACATGCCTGGAGGTTACTTCTAGAGTTCACTCTGACAAGAGCCTGATGGAGTAACCTGTCTTAAGTCTTTCTTCACCTTGCTATTTATTGTTTGTTGAGTGCAACACTTAAGTATTGAAATGGTTTCTTCTCACAATTTATATCATGGGAATTATGATGGTGCCTTTAACACAAATACTTAGGTACAATTCCCCCTCTAGTTTGTGTGGTGTTTAAACTTTTACTATGTGATTGAATGTTTTTTTTTTATTGTTTTTTATTTTTTCTGTCCTCCCTGGCCATCTGATTATACCATCAGACTTATCTTTAGAGACTTTAAAACAAACCTATATACAGTATAAGGACTCTACTTTTTTCTGTAAAGTAATATATCTATGTTATATAAGTGCATATTGATTTGTTCTTATCTGTCATTTTTTATATTTATTCATTCTTGTTTTTATTTATTTCAATTTTTTTTCTTTTAACTTTTTCTTTGATATTTTGTAAAATGCTTTGAGCTGCATCCTATAGATGAAAATGTACTATAGGTATAAATGTTGTTATTCTGCTTTTCTCATAGAGTCAGGAAATGTGCATAAAATTAGCTTGACATGAGTATGTGAATGTGAATGAGCGTGCATTGAAATAGAATAGTGCACCGTACAGGACTGGTTTCTGCCTTATTCTTTATTATGATATTTTGCAGATTAAATGTATTTTGGCA
The DNA here is from genome assembly GCA_026402145.1 of Polypterus bichir lapradei. Classification (NCBI taxonomy): domain Eukaryota; kingdom Metazoa; phylum Chordata; class Cladistia; order Polypteriformes; family Polypteridae; genus Polypterus; species Polypterus bichir. Next base: position 75,551,822 of record JANRMT010062806.1, read on the forward strand.
CGCTGGCGCAGTGGGTAGCGCTGCTGCCTCGCAGTTAGGAGAACCGGGTTGCTTCCCCTGTGTGGAGTTTGCATGTTCTCCCTGTGTCTGCGTGGGTTTCCTCCCACAGTCCAAAGACATGCAGTTTAGGTGCATTGGCGATCCTAAATTGTCCCTAGTGTGTGCTTGGTGTGTGTGTGTGTGTGCCCGCCCTGCGGTGGGCTGGCGCTCCGCCCGGGGTTTGTTTACTTCTTTGCGCCCTGTGTTGGCTGGGATTGGCTCCAGCATACCCCGTGACCCTGTCATTAGGGTATAGCGGGTTGGATAATAGATAGATGGATGTATTTTGGTGCTATTTTGAAAATTTATCCACAAATATATTTGTCACAGCCTTTATGACATAATGTTTTTTGATCATATTTTACATTGAAGAATGCTTCTTCATTACTGAACACGTGTCAATGGATGATGTTGTCAGACACAGCCTATTTAAGAGCCAGTTGTTACAACACAGACTATACTTTTTGCAAAAATAATGAAAATAAAACTCTGAAACTAGAAGAAAAGCAATTCAATTTTCTTTGTAAGGACTTCTAATAATAACCCTTTTCCTCCTTGACAATGACTTCTTATTTGCTCTGTATAATAAACTTAACAATAAGGTTCACCCGATCGATCAACACAGCCCAGTCTTATGAGTTATTGTTTGTATTCTAACCTCTGGCACCACTGAAAAAATAAATAAATAAAATTACCAAAGACATACTTATTTCTTTGTGAAGATGTGCCACCTGGTCATAGGTTCCAGCTCTTCAGAGCTCTGTATAGAAAAAATGGGCCTCAGAAAATGATGGGCTGGATGAAAAATAAGTAATGAAAAATGTACATTTAAAATGTAATGCATTAAAATATCTGAAACACCAAATTCTAAGTTAATCAGCGAAATGAACTGGAATGTAAAGAGAAAACAAACTCCACAGTAAGGGAGTAACTAACATGTGTACAGTACAACAGTACAGTATATTAAACAGACTTGTTTTATTAACGTTTGTAGATACTAACCTGTACAATCACACTTACCCTTGACAAATATTAATTTGAATATTTTTATTAAGATTATTCTTAAACATTTTATATAATATATGCACACACAAAGATGAAAAGAAAGAGGTCAATTGCCACACAATAAGCCAACACAATAACAACAGATGTTACTTTGCTCCTTACCACCATATAATTTATATGGGGGGGGGGGGGGGTAATAGGGGAAAATAAATCCTAAATCCTTATATAACATTTTTTCTTTACCCTTTCCAGACATCCAAAAAGATGATTGATTTATTTATTATTCGTCCTTGGTCAGCTTTCTGCTTTATGTTAAAATAGCTAGTATTACATTCTGGCAGCCTTGCTGATCAAATCGCCGGCCACCAGCAGCTGGCCCAAGGTATAGTTTTGAAGATATTATTAGAGTTAGAAGATGCAGAGTAAATTATACCTCTCCATGCCAGGGCTTGCTGTCTTATTTCACTAGTCTGTGGATCACATATTTTATGGACTTGTGCATGATGGATGTTTATAATATCTCTTTATCCATTTTAAATAAGTTATTTTCATTAGTAGAAGTTACATTATTAAGTGATTTTGACATTTTCTTCTTATGTCTTTAACAACTGTTTGCCTTTCATTACCTGTATGACTGATCTGCATAAACTCTTATCACATTACCCCAATCTTTCATCTTCATAAATTGTGGCAAATTAAATTATTCCATTGAGACTACTGAGATGACTGTAGTTTAAGGACAAAGATTTAACAATTGTTTATAAATGTTACAGTCACTTAGGAAAGAGAAAGAATGTATCTATAAAACTAGAAATGGCAACATTTAAGTTTTTATTATTACTGGCAGACCCCTTTAGAAACTTTCTAGTCAGACTGGAAATCAACTTAGATTCAGGCTGGTCAAATTTCGAGGTGGCTTTAAGCATTCACGCATAACTCAAAAAGTTAACCTAAATCATACATATAATGACAGTGTAAATTTCTGAAACAAATGAACAATCATACTCTTGCCTAATAACAAGAAAAATGATTTTTTCTTAAAAAGTTTTATACATTCACACACAACGATGAAAAGAAATAGGTCAAATTTTAACAGCAATCAAGAGACATTTTAAAACAGAGAAGAATAAAAATGATGCCTACTGTGCCTCATGATCTTTATGGTAATATATACAATATAATCTGTAGGCTTGGGTCTATTTACTCCACTTTGATGATGTGGTCATACTCTGAGGTAGACAAACATGATGCACCTTATATATGAATGCATAGTGGATTTGCAGTTTGCCTTAGAGCTGCAGACTAGTAGCGTATCAAGACCAAGACTAACTGCAGATGCAATGTGCTTCTTGAAGTCAGAAAAGGGGAGCAAAGTTGCGTATTGACTTAAATCACCTTGTGAGTAGCTTTAACAGACTGAGTAGGGAATGTTACAATATAAATTTTGCACACACCAGACACACTGTTATAGACATAAAAAGCACAAATATACCATTAGAAATTTTCAAAACCAAATTTTATATTTATATTTGGACTGTATAGTGTAATACTGAATCAAATATATTTAACTCAATGCCACAGAAAAAGACAGGTGAAGCATGGAAATATTTATATTGCATGATAGAAGAAATAGAAAATTACGGATCAACATACATTTAACCGTAATTCTTCAGTAAAAACCAGTTTGAACAGTGCACATTCAAATTTCCTCCATTCTGCAATCCTTCAGAGTATCATGGAGGTGTCTTTGTGTGTGTTCTCTCAGATCAGATATGAGATCTTTCACAATATGTATTATGTAGCGTCTGTGCTCTACTGTGAAGTTTGCACTGTGATGAGGCATTCTTTACTAATATTGTCCAGCCTCAGGTTGTTATGTATATTTTGATGATTGTTGGATTAATTTGGTTATTAGGAAAAGCTGGGTGTATAATGAGAGACAATAAAAAGATAATCTATGTAATTGAGAAAAGGAATTAGAGCATTACCAGATTAAGATTTCAGTGTGTCGTGTGCATATATTTACACTCTATGAACATCACATATAAAATTAAAATGAGCCTGAGGGTGGTCTCCCCTGGAACTTTTAGCAAGTGGTCACTCGTACATTAGAGTGAGGGGTGGTGATATAATGTATGAAAAATCACATTAAGTGAAATGCATTGAAGTACAGCTGAAACAGAAAAATGCTGATGCTATTGAGAGAGGGCAATAGGTTAAATATTGAATAACTGCAGCTGAAACACAGTTCATTTTAGGGAGAAGTGAAAGAGAATAAGTAATTTACAAAAGTTCTGTCAAAGGGTTCATCTAGTTATGCTGTTATCTATAAAACTTCTCATAAATGGGACATTTTTAGAATTTTTGTGAAATGGAGGCACAGATATAGCAAAAAGGGGTCTGATGCCTCTAGAACTTCCATAAAGCAGGCCAGGAACCTTCCCTAGCCAACCCAGAAAAGGCTTAATTGAGATCAGCTTGGCCCAGAAAACTATTTGCTGGCTTCTAGCCTAGCAGACCCCCAAAATGGACAACTGGCTTAGAAAGTTCAAAAAGACTATCGAAGTCCCAGAAAATTCAAATATGCTTTACAAGGGAGAGAAACTGTAAAAACTCTGACTAGAAGAGACAAGACCCATAAAGAAACTATATAAAGGAAAATATTTATTTACACAAAAAGAACAAAATACTCGTATAACAAAATACTCAAAAGAGCAAAAAAGGCAATCCAATGTAAACAAGTCCCTATACGAAATATATAAGCAAAACCCACTAACAGAAGCTAAAATTCAGAAACAGAAGATGTCAAAAGAAAACAATACTTACAGATTCTCCAAAGAACAACTCACAGTGATCCACTGTCTGGTTCTGTCAGTCTGGAATCCAGACAAAGGCATAGGAAGGAGCCAACACTTAAAAACAAAGCACTTAACAGAAAATACATTAAAATATGAAAAGTAATAATTGAAACATTTAATAAAACATAAAATACACAAAAATACAGATCCATACATAACAATCACATCCTGAAAACATTCAGAATGACTTCTGACCTTTTATATTTCCCTTTGAAATCGTATTTTTGATCTTTGTCTTTGTATTGGTATGGCACTGCACACCCACACTTCACAAAGATTTCCCTCTATTATAAAAGAAAATCTTGAGACAAGATTATAAACAAGAGATTTTTTCATGTCCCACGAGACGAGAATATCGACAAGAGATTTTTTCAAGTCCCGCCCTCCTCTCAACCATTTTCAAACACATCCACTATCCTCTCACCTCTCATTCGTGTGAATGCTTTTGTCAGACACAGTTCCTGCACTCTCAGCTCTTATACATTTTTATGTTTTCTTTACTTTAAGTTCCCAATAAAAGAAAATTTATTATGTCCAAATCTTACTGAAGAATTTCATCCTGAAGTGTTATCAACAGAAGAAATGGTACACATTAATGCGAAAATTGTCGATCGGTTACACGGTAAATTGGTTAAATGCTCATCAATAGACTATGCTGAAACAGTTAGTGGTGATGTTGCGGAAGATGAAAACATCAACTTACAATATCCTGCAGAATATCTACAACTGTTAACACCATCCGGTTTTCCACTGGCCGAATTACTGTTGAAAGAAGGATGTATAATAATGTTATTGCGTAATTTATGTCTGAGTGATGGGCCATGTAATAAGACAAGGTTAGTTGTATTCAAAATTGGTTGAACAATTCTAACATGTAAAATTTTAACAGACGACAAGAAAGGTAATGTAGTGTGGATAACTTCCACGGATAGCATTAGACACCAAAGGAGATCTTGATATGCCATTCGTATGAAAACATTTACAGATTCCCATTAGAATAGTTTTTGCTATGACAATTAACAAATCACAAGGATCGAAAAAGTTGGTTTATTTATTAGAGAGAAAGAAAGTATATTCACTCACGGGCAGTTATACGTTACGTTGTCACGATGTAAGTTCAAACGCGGAATCAAAATTCAATGCGATATTGACGAAAAGTTAATTCAAAAAATTGTTTTTACTGAAGTTTTACAGTAAAAGTGTAAGCTTAAAAAGTATCTGCGTGTTAATTTCAAAGAAAAACAGAACAAACATGTATAACTCAACGAATACCTCTAACACAATATGAAACATAATTTTCTTTCAATTTATTATGTTTTACTATTTTACTATGGTTAATTACTTGCTGTAATGTAAAATAGTTCAATTATGCATATGTAACAATTCCCATGAAAATAACAATCTGTTAAAATTGTACATCCGCTTCCCCGCGGCAGATCCGTGAAGTGGCTAGCACATAGCACTCACCCAGGGGGTTGGTGAGCGAAATGAGCAGGGGGCAGCGCCCCCTAGTTGTCATTAACACAATGATGCTGTCAATGAATGAATGTTAAAATGAAAATCAACAAAATCCCTAAAGTCTTGATAGGCACTGAATTTTTTTTCCCAGTTTCAAAGGTGGTAATGTTTGGTTGATTAGTTTTTCTTAATTAGCTTTTTATGAATGACTATGTGTGAATACATATACTTTTTTGTTCCCTACAGTTCAGTCTTGCCCAGGGTTAGTTGCTGCATTGGTCACAGAGCTGCTGGGATACAACTCCTGCTCTCTAGGAGTGTGTAATAAAATAATCAACAGTTTTAAACAAGAAAATTCCTCTAGCTAAGCTAGATAACTGCCACCACACAGAGAATATAAAGGTCATTGTGCAAACAACAAGTTTCATTGACAAAAATTGACAGCTGAAGAAGAGAAAAAGGCGAATTAACCTTAAATTATTTATCTTGAACCGCTCTTCAGTACAGAGTTTCATTCCCTGTGCTAAAAGAAAATAGGCATTTGTCAACAAAATAAAAAGTAACACAAATAAAAAAAACAGGAAAGCATGAGCTGATAACACCATTGATCCCACAAAGAATAAACACAAAAGATGACAGAAGTAGTTTTAACATTTACCAAAAACCTCAAAGATCTCAAAAGAGCTATACTTTGAGGCAAACAGAGTTTAGATGAATGGTTGCATTTTTAGCACAGGCAGCAGCTTACACTCCTATAACTAACAGGCGGGCATGACACTAAAAGTTTATCTATGTACAGCTTTTAGCCATTGCACTGCATTTTGTAGCCTGTATACTGCTTATGTTCCATGTAGTGTTTATGGCCTAACATCACAGTTTTGAGATTTCTAAAATAAGAAATTATTATTATTATTATTATTACATTAGTTTTTTAGATTAAAAATGTATTAAATTAAAATGCATATAAGAGTTGAACACTCCACACGGTGTGAGGCCATTAGTGGAGCCCTTCACAGGTCTGTCTGTGGAGTGTTACTTTTTCTGATTTGTATTTATGACATTGATTCTGGTATAGTTAGTAAATTTGTGAACTTGTGAATACTAAAATTAGAGGAATGGCAGACACTGAGGCGGCAGCAAAAACAATTCAAAAAGACTTGAACAGTCTTCAGAACTGGGCAAACATTTGGAAAATGCAGTACTACATATGTTGGCAATAGAAATGTAAATTATAAATACAAGACTGTGCCCTATGAAAGCAACCTCTGAAAAGGATTTAGGGGTTTATGTTGACACAACATTTTCATCATGTAAGCAATGTGCATAAGATATTAAAAAGGCAAATAAAATGATAAATTATGTAGTAAAAACTGTTGAATTTAAACCGGGGGACATTTTGTTTAGACTATATAATACAGTAATCCCTCCTCGATCGCGGGGGTTGCGTTCCAGAACCCCCCCGTGATAGGTAAAAATCCGCTAAGTAGAGGCCATATGTTTGTATGGTTATTTTTATATATTTTAAGCCCTTATAAACTCTCCCACACTGTTTATAAATATTCCCTGCACAGTTATACAGCATAAACCCTTTGTATTCTCTTAGATATTAGGTAAGATTAATTGAAATTTATGTATGTAAACACACTGTTTATATACAGTAAAACCTAAATATTATTTTAAAGATATCAAGCGTCTCCGATATCACATATGTTATAGACAATATGATAGATTGGCCACCAGCAATAAATACATACAATGCAAGAAAAATTGTATACAGTAAATGTGTGTACAGTGACACTAAACATACGTACATGTACTAAGTACTGTACTGGACACGACGACTTGTCCGATAACGATGAGTTTAATTTTACTGCACAACAAAGGAGAGCGTTACAGCCCTTCTAAAGGAGCCTCTTCAGGCGACTGTGTAGCACCGCCATTGTTCTTCTTCCGGCAGTCTTTAATCCAAATCCCTAAAGCAGATTCCATCCGGACTACTGCCTTATTACGTCCACTTACAACTCCTTTTGCGCCATGGTTAAAAGGACACTGCGGCCGTAGATCTTATATTCTTTTCCTCCTTTTTAAATAAAAAGAATCGTGGACTCATTGATGCCGTAATGGCATCCTACAGCGGTGCAGCTTTTCCCTTCCTTCAACATATCCAAAACTTTTACCTTTTTGGCAATCGCTAGCATCTTCCGTTGGCGCTTGGGCACGGCCCCTGAAGCAGTAGCAGCAGCAGATCGTTTTGGAGCCATAACGAAGGGCTTGACTACGCACAAAGAGAAACACAAAAAAGCACAAAAGTTAACTCTTTACACAGCAAAACACGTTGATGCTGAATGAGCAAGACAAGACTTCCTGGTTAACGCTGCGGAATCAAATTCAGCGCTCCATTGCTGAGCCAGTCAGCACACAGGAACTTAACTGCATGCTCTGATTGGTTAGCTTCTCAGCCATCCGCCAATAGCGTCCCTTGTATGAAATCAACTGGGCAAACCAACTGAGGAAGCATGTACCAGAAGTAAAAAGACCTATT
>JANRMT010062806.1:75579723-75590576 GCA_026402145.1 Polypterus bichir lapradei
GGGTTCCCAACGCTAACTGAATCCTACTTACGTACATATATACGTCCATAGCCTGCAGCTCGGTCACCGTGTGAGGCGCCGTTGGGTCCCCCATCCCAACGCCTCCCACGTTGTTGGCTGCCTGCCTATATAAGGCCGTCTGTCGCTCCAGTCTCTACATTCCCTTCCTTGCATCGCCACGGTATTCACGTCTCCCTGCTGATAACTACAGCCCTTTTATTTAATCCACGGCTTCTCCGCTGTTTTATTGTTCATTTATTACGATTATAGTTATTGTATAGGTATTTTAGACTTACTTTACATTGTTCAGGTACCCATTTCCTTTATCATTCCAACCGTACCCCCATTAACATGTCTATCGAGGTGATCACCATCGATCAAAGAACTGTCACTTACCAAGTGGTTTCCATGCCCAGAGATGGCACCTGCCTTTTCCATTCTCTTTGTTACATATTGCACGGCCATATCGGGCTCACTCTTGATATCCGGAGGAACATTGTGTCTTATATATTGAATGACTGGGACAGGTTCAAGGTGTGGACTGATGACGGTACAGGAGATAATTATACTACACAGGTGCACTAGAAGAGTGAAATGCTTAAGTGTACCGAAATGGCCAAATATTTTACACCTTTGGACAACCGCCAATGCCTCTTAAACATCTTAGATTCACAGGTGACGATTTCAGTAGTGGACACTTTGATGTTTATGAATGTTTAAACTCTCAAAAGCTGGATGTGAAGTTATCGATGAAACTGGTTGTATGCTTACAACGCTTGACAGATTCCGAATTTCACTTCAACACAAGTCCTACAAATACTGTCGTAATTGAAACAAACAATGAAACTCCAACCGATTATGACAGCAGCAATCCAAGCTGTGAGATTTGAAACAAGATTACTGTTCACATGGTCAACTGTACGTTGCATGCTCAAGAGTAAGCTCAGCGCACAGCTACAGCTTGGTCATATTGCAACTGGAGGGCCAAACTGACAACGTGGCATACAAAGAGATCCTTAACAAATAATTATTGGTATATTTTCCCTCATTTTAAAAGGGTTTAATTTTCTTCTTAATAAAAATTTTAAGGCAGTACTTCACCGCTGCAAAGCGCGGGTATTTTGCTAGTATATATATATTGTTATAGATAGCTGCACAGTCAGGATGCCTGGGACGTGGAAGGACCGGGAGAGCGCCAATACCTCCCCTGGGACACGAGAGGGTGACCGCCCTGGGGTGCAGGGGAGCCATAAGATCGAAGTTGGGAGGCTTCACCCTGTTGGGGCACGTGGCCACTGCCAGGTGACGCCCAAACGTTCCAGGAAACATGAACTGCAACTCTTCTGCCACAACAGGAAGTGCTGCTGAAGACAAATACACCCGATGTGCTTCCGGGTACTCCTACAGCACTCCCGCCACACCCAGAAGTGCTGCAGGAAGCTCGTCAGAAAGTACCCGGAGCACATCTGGGTTCTGGATAAAAGGGGCCGCCTCCCTCCATTCCGAGAGCTGGAGTTGGGAGGTAGCATGACAGAACTTGACAAGAGAGGAGTGGAGGCGGCAGGAGAAGAAATAATAAGAACGCTGAGTGATTTGTGCTGTACTGGGAGAAAAAAACACAAATAAAAGAGTGTGTTTTGGACATAGCTGTCTTGGTTTCTGTACATGGTCGAGGCCGGTAATTTATATATATATATATATATATATATATTGTCACACACGTGCGCATGGGAGGCAGCTAAAGGGCTTGAGTGAAGGCAGTTCGGAGGCATGCCGGGGTGTGGCAGAGTGCACTGACTCTTTTTCTCCCTTGCCTGTAGACCATTCCCGGGGGATTCCACCTGGCTCTCCTGACATCACTTCCGGGACCGAGCCAATGGAAGTCGGCCACACCAGCTCCAGTCCCCCTGATGTCACGTCCGGCTATGATCCAATGGTGGAAGACCACATGCTTGATCCATATGACCTCACTTCCTGTCTCCCCCTTTAAAACCTGCCCCTTTTCCCTTTTTCCTCAGTCTTGTTTTGGACTCAGTTGTATGCACTTCAGTGCTGTATATTTTGCTTAAACGACTTTTGCAGCTAGGATACCACATTACACGGGTGGCTGCCCCAAACCTTTATCTGTCCATGTCTCGTTCTTGTGACAATATATATACGTATATATACTAGCAAAAAACCTGCGCTTTGCAGCGGAGAAGTAGTGTGTTAAAGAAGTTATGAAAAAGAAAAGGAAACATTTTAAAAATAACGTAACATGATTGTCAATGTAATTGTTTTGTGACTGTTATGAGTGTTGCTGTCATCAAGGATTTGATTATCATTATTTCTTTCAATCAGGTTCGTATTTGGAGGATGTGTTGTGTTCAAGTTACATTCCGTGTTTGTCTAGTCTATCCCTCATCTTCGTTGTCAACCGTCGTAAAGATAACAAGTTTCATTCATCGAAGTGATCACCACCCAAATCGGTGCTCGTGAATCTAAGATGTTTAACAGGCATTCCTAGCATTAAGTTGTGGATTTGCCTGCGAATACTTAGTGGCAGCATGCCTATGAACGTAATTTAAACTTAAGCTTTACACCTTGCTTTCCTATTGATATGTCTACAAAGGCTTGTTCAGTGTCAGAGGGTTGTTCCTGTCCTACTGCATCAATAAACAGCTAATCTTCCTCTTTATCTGAGACATCACACACAGCATGCACGGGTTTATCTTTCCCAGTCCTGCAAACTTTAGCGAAGTGCTTCAATTTACCACATTTTTTACAATGTCTTCCTTTAGCTGGACATTGACTTTTTCCACTGTGTGCTTTGTTTCCGCAGTAGCTGCACTTATGAATATGCTTGTATGCGTCACTCGCTTCATATTCTTTTGCTGCCTTCTCAATTGTGTAATGCGTTTTTTGTTCAGTGCTCTTTGGAGCTCTTGCTTGTTCTCTGTGTACTGCGTTCACAGTCAGTTCACGTGAGCCGCTCGGAGTACATGTATCGAAGGTTCTCAGCTGTGCTTGTGCTATCTCGTGCAATCTTGCGATGTCCATGGCTTTATTTAATGTTAGCTAAGACCCGGCACTTAAAAGTTTCTCTCGCACTTTCGCTGAGTTTGTGCCAAACACTAGTCTATCCCTGACCATCTCATCTTCATTTGCATAAGCACAGTCCTTCACCCGCGAATATTTAGCAGCAGCGTGTCTATTGGATTGCTGCTGACGGACAGCCTTATATGGACAGGCACTCAATTATGTGGGAGGCGTGATGATTGGGAACGCAAAACTCCACCACACACGGCGACCGAGCTGCAGGCTATGGCCATATATATGTACGTAAGTAGGTTCCAGTTATGACTGTTACACGTAGAATTTCGAAGTGAAACCTGCTTAACCTTTGTAAGTAAGCTGTAAGGAATGAGCCTGCCAAATTTCAGCCTTCTCGTCAGACAGTGAGGGCTTTGCCTATTATTAGTATAGATATATATATATATATATGTACAGTGCACCCCGAAAATTTGCAGGGGTTACATTCCTAGAGCACCCGCAAATTGTGAAAAACTGCGACTTTTGGATGTGGTTAAAAAATACCTTTTAAATGCCTATTTTTATAATTTAAACCCTAAATACAGTATGCCCCCAAAGCACTTTAATTTCGTTGCAAACTCAGCTTTATACATTAATACATTACCTAAAAAATTACCTTAATACATTACCTAAAAACAGAATGTAAAGGTAAACCTGTCTACTGTACAGTACTGTACAGCTATGTCTCCTGCAGTGCTGGAATGTAAAATACGATGTTACCACTATACGTACTGTAATTCATGCAATTGCGTTTTCTTTGATATGCGCTGTCATTTTCTTTGTTATAAGTAGAGTAAATAGATAATAATTTCATTTAATTAAAATACAGTAAAATGTACGGGTACTTTCCAATGATGAATGATATTGATGATGATGTGCAGTACAATACAGAGGATTTAAAACTCCTCGGGTGGCGCCTCTTGTTCAGGCGCTTCAGGAGGAGTCGTATCTTTGGACGGGTCTTCTTCTGGTGGGGTTTCATGCTGGCTTTTCTTTATAGGTTTCAGGAACATTGTGATGGGAAGTTGCTACATTGTCTCCTGTAGCAAACTGCTGGTACAATTTCTGTGCTTTCTCACAGATGATTTTACCGTCCAAGAGGATGTCCTTCCTGCAGTCGGTGATCCACAATGCCAAGGCAGGTTCCATCCTGACGATATTTTTATTCCTTACAGTCGTTACCTTTTTGGCACCATCACAGAAACTTACAGATATGGCACTCCAGATCGCTGCTTTGTACTTCTTAATGTAGCATGTGGTGCTTTCATTAATGCCATAGTGGCACACTACTGCAGCATAACTTTTTAGTTCCTGGAGCAAATCCAGTAGTACAACCTTCTCCTGGAGTGTTTTAAAGTTCTTCTGGCACTTAGGCTCAGTGCCAGAAGGATTAGAAGTTGCAGGGTGATTCGGTGACATCTTGTGCGTTTAAGAATAATAAAATGAATACAATAACAAAATGGAAAACACGAGGACACTCAGCTGCTTTCACCATCCCAAACCGCGTTTCCCTCAGCGGTGGTAAACCCACTCAGCTGGAGTCGTGTTACATGGCAGCAGTCAATCAGCAGCAAGGAGAAATGAATAACGCTCTCAGATTGGCTACTTTCACCATTCCAAACTGCGTTTCCCTCAGTGGTTGCTTCCTGCTCTCTCTACAGCACAGTATTGCCATGAGAAAAGCCATAAAAAATTGCGGAGGATATTTGCTCTTTCCGCTAACAATTAATAGTTAGGTTCTAAGGAAAAATCTGCGAACAACTGAGTCCGCGAACTCTGAACCATGACTTCACGGGGGTCTACTGTATGTATGTATATATAGAAATACAGTATATATACTGTATATATATATATATATATATATATATATATATATATATACAGTATATATAATAGCAGATATATCTTTTGGAAAGATCTTTGTTTATTTCATATTGATTAGTGTATTTATTGATTTTAGTGTCTTGAGTTAATTTTATTATTTTTCCTTCTTAAATTCAATGTGATGGATATATAGATAGAACTATGTTTGTCTCCAGGGGGATATTTTGCTTTTTACAGAAGCTCTTTAAAAAGAATAAATATATATAAATATATATTGTGACGTGCCTGAGAACACCCGCACAGCTCGCCTCTCAGCCATTGATTGATTGCTAATCTGCAAGGATCAACATGACAAGGAGGATTATCAGTGCCAGAACTGAAGAAGATCCATGTCAAAATGACTAATGAAGTCACTGCGGGTTTGCTGTGCCTATGTGTCGTGGAGTGGTAGCTCCATGCTTTTCAACCATTTCCCACCTGCCCAGGACAGTGCACAGTCCAAAGCACAATAAAACACCAGGCACTTTGCCTTTGCCTTCTCTCATCTTCTCTCTTTCTCTCTCTCTTTCTGCCTTCACTCCTCCTCTGGCAAGCGTCATCCTCTCTCCCCTGACTTTGGCTCCTCGATTGAAGGCAGATGGCTCCTTTTATGCTGCACCTGGGAGCACTTCAGGTGACCCGTCAGCATTGTCTGGAAGTACTGCCAGGTGTGGTGGATGCCCAAGTTAGGGCCCTGCAGAATCCCCCTGACAGCCCCCATTGAATCCAACAGGTCTGTGCCAAACTCACTCAGTGGAGTTACCATCTAGTGCTCTAGGGGAGACAGTGCCCTGTGAACATCTGCTCCCCCTGTCCTTTCTTTACATATACACACACTATGGTCTGAATTGATGTTACCAGCCTGGCACACTACAGCGTAGAAAACTGTACTGGTCATTACAGAGTTGTAGGAACACAGGCTCCTAAGAGACAAAAGGCCTCCTCTGCCCTTTTGTTTTATAGTTCCTCTTTGTTCTGAGACTTGTTCAACCTTTCATTAATGTGTACCCTACCAGTAGTTGAAGGAGTGGACCGCCTCTACTCTACATTCGGTCCTTGAATAGTGACTGGACATGGACACTCATTGGTGTGGTGAAAGCCAATAACCGCTGTTAATGATAAATGAAGCACAATAAAGAAAAATGCAAAAGTAAATCTTTAAAATTAGGTATATGACTAAAACAGCAGGAAAAAGTGTTTGGAAATTATCTTATGCTCTGGCAGACCATTACCATTAATTCAATAGCCTTCTCTTGTGACACTATACTAATTGTGGGATCCTGCGTTTGTTTTCACAAAGTGTTTTAATTTGTTTTGATCTTTTTTTGTTTGTACTGAGGAGAAATAAAGAAAATTATTCTTTTTGTTTTGGGGATAAAAATACAGGAAAACATATTTCTTTTTCTTTTAGCTAAAGGGAACTGGAACTGGATTGAGTAACAGCTCAAAAATGAAGGTTAACACTTTTGGTATTTTCTGTCTGTCTCTTTGTTGACTTTTAAGTTTAAGCTTGTCATTTTTTTATTCCATTGACTGTGTAGCAAAACTCAGCAGCTGTCTTGTTACTGTCTCTCCAATCACATATGTTGAGGTTGGATATCTGCTTTAGCACAGCTTTTAGTGCAGCAATGTAAAATGACTCAAGTATCTATTCTTTTAACCAGCTTTCAAGATGGCTGATATCTGATAGTTTTAGTTATGACCCTAGTTTTTACCTTGTAAGATACCGTGATGTATAGTTTCAGCTTCTGGTTTTGGCATCTGCTTTCACTGATTCCGGTTATCTGAAAAAGTTTTTGTTCTACATACATTATTTCCTAACATAATGGTTGTCTTAAGATTCAGTACCTATACTTTTCCTTTTAGAAATAAATCAATAATCCAGTATGTAAAGTAGAAGAAAATATGTCATTTGCTGGATTTTGATATCTTCATATTTTGTCTATTACTGGCTGTGAGTTTCAGGCAAGTTAAAAATCTGGCTGCAGTGCCAATGTGGATAGGATCTTTCAAAATATGGTTTGCACAGCAGTGAATATGTGCTTAATCATGAACTTCAGAGGGAAATGCAAGCTTTGGCTCTGAAAAAGGCAAATACATACTGTATAGCACATTCCAAAACAAATCACATTTAACCTAAAGTTACATCCAGCACTGTAAGTGTGGGAATAAACTGTCCTTGTAGTAGAGTGTTAATTTCCATATCAGTTTAATGCTTTGAGTTGTAATGTGTACTGCAGATATTCTGGTGTATTTTAGACTCATTTCAGATTATATGCTTTTCTCTATTACACTTCTGTATAAAGACATTAGGCTACTCTTATTTGTTTCTTACATGCAACAGCAGTTCTATCTTTTTTTTATTCCTGTTTACATATTAAATGCAGGATTAAATTGTGAGGTAGTCATATTTTGAGCTGTTGCTAAATATACTGCTACATCTTTAGACATTGCTTTGCTTTTGGTATTAACCAGATTTAACTTTGCCAAAAACTGAAAACAAACATCACCTTTGGCAGCACACTGAAATTTAAGTAAACATTATTACATGAATCACTGTAAATGATCACATTTTAAAAATCAATACATACTGTGTTCATGACTCTTGCCGTGTAATGTCCTGATAAGGTGAAGGATAGGGCAGGAACCACAATGACTGATGGTAATGACTCAGGCCTGCGCCTTGTGTTGTCAGTTCTCATGATGGCCATGTTCTTACAGTGTGCTAGCTACCACAAACAAAACAGAAGAGTGCATGGATGAGAGACAAGAATTGTAGCATCATTATATTATTTTGTGTGAATGCTACAATGTATAGGCACAGATTTGATAATTTCCATTTCACTGTTTGCCCTTACTTTACCGATTTATAATTACACAATGATTTACAGATCTATTAAAAATTAATTTGTGCAGTCTACTGGAATGGATCAAGCAATATTTTGAAGGTATGTCTCATATCAATTTAGCATTAATTGTGAGGATCAATATCAATTAAAAGAATCATCCTGTTTAATATTTTGCATTACATCCCTTGGCATGTAAAATCCGTACTGACCCCTACTCTCTTTTCTGTTTCTTTTTCCGGTTTCTTTGTGGTGGTGGCCTGCGCCACCTCCACCTACTCAAAGCTTCATGATGCTCCAACAATGATGGATGGACTAAAAGGTAGAATTCTACGTGACCATCATCATCAAGCCTTTCCGTGAGAACCCTAAATCCAAAGAGGACTGTTTCATTTATGTTAGGTAGAATGCCCAGAGGGGACTGGGCGGTCTCATGGTCTGGAATCCCTACAGATTTTTTTTTTTTTTTCTCCAGCCGTCTGGAGTTTTTATTTTGTTTTTTCTGTCCCCCCTGGCCATTGGACCTTACTCTTATTCGATGTTAATTAATGCTGATTTATTTTGTTTTCATATTGTGTTTTTTTATTTTTCTATTCTTTATTATGTAAAGCACTTTGAGCTACTGTTTGTATGAATATGTGCTATATAAATAAATGTTGTTGTTGTTGTTGTTGGCATATCTTTGTATCTATAAAGCTCTGTTTGTGTTTATGCACAGCTTTGTTCTTTACACCATAGATGTTGGCACACAAGTAGTTCTCAATATATAGTTAGTCAGGATTTGACATATAGCTTTTGGCCTAGCAAGGAATGAGGAGCAAGATTTAAAACAGTGTGATCTACTGATAAAGAAACAGCACCAAGCAGGTTGTATTGGTGGTGTGATGGTTATTACAATTGACTTTCAACTCATATTAGTTCATGTTTTCTTCATTCAAGCATTTCCTTCATTATTTTTGTCATGGTCCCAAGGATGAAAAATAGTAGAAAAAAATCTGTAAAGAAGCCCAAATCAGGAGAACATCTTTCTATAATTTAAAACTATGGAAAGAAGAATATCACACAAAACATTTCTTCCTCTCTGGGCAAATATCTAATTGCCATAAAAATTCCACAAATGTAATTGTTCAGAAATCATTGAATATTTAGTATTAGTGCTATCAATATTTTAAGATGAAAAAGCTACTATCATTTGCACATGAGGTCCACATGACCACCATTGTCTAAAGCCTGAAGCCTGAAAGCCATAAGGACTAATTACAGTATATACTCACATTTAAGTTCTCCTGTGGATAAGTCGGGATAATTTTGGGTATTTTATAATGTTGGTTGTATAAGTTGAATGCAGAAAACTCACACTATTGATCCAAAAGTTTATGATATTCTAACACTCACCTGAGAGAGTAACCACGGGGCACATGGCCTTTTTTCTATATTTTGTGCTTACGTGACCACACGGTAATACATGAACTATTTCGAAGCAACGTTTGTACTGTTTTGTGTTTTTTGTATATCATACCCTCATACACCTTTACTGTAAGAGCATCCCTTATCTACGATGGAACGTTCGATCAGAAGAAAATATGAAGCTGGTGTCCCACACGTATGAGTGGGAGGCAGCTGAAGGGCTTATATAATCGTAACAACTTATCCGAACAGGGGGCGGAGGGGTGCACTGACTCTCTTTCTCAGTTCCCTACAGACCATTCCCGGGAAATCCCGCCCAGAAGAAGACACTTCCAGTCCCCGCCCCGAGGGCAACATCTCTTCTGGTCCCCGCCCCAAGGGTGACATCTCTTCCAGTCCCCGGCCCGAGGGCGACATTACTTCCGGTCAACTCTCCTGAAAAGCGGCTCCCCTTCCTCTGGTCATCAGTTCTGTCTTGTATTCAGTAGTGTAAACTACCTTGTGCTATTCTGACAAACTACCCTTTTGCAGCCTGAATTAAAATATACGGGTGGCTGCCCCAAACCTTCTTGCGATGTCTGGAGTCTCTTTTTGTGACACTGGTTTTAAATTAAAAGTCATTGAAGTGGCGAAAGAATTGGTAACTGAGCTGCTACAACAAAATTTGATGTGTCTGAGAAACTGATGCAAGCTGTTTTATGACAGGTGTATATGTTAGTGTCTGATTTTATGAACAATTTTTCAGGTTTCAAGACCTGACATATGTAATTATATATAATAGATCATTTATGTTAGGTAGAATACCCAGTGGGGGTGGGTGGTCTCATGCCCTTGGAACCCCTGCAGATTTTTGTTTTTTTTCTGCAGCCCTCTGGAGTTTTTTTATTGGCCATTGGACCTTACTTTATTCTTTGTTAATTAGTATTGCTTAATTTTTATATTTTTTCTTTTTTCTTTCTTCATCTTGTAAAACACTTTGAGCTACATCATTTGTATGAAAACGTGCTATAGACAGTAAATAAATGTTGTTGTTGTTGTTGTTAACAAAAGAGCAATTTTTTAGCAATGCTTCATCATGCCAATGCAGGGTGATCAGATGGAAGAAAGCTAGTTTTTTATTAGTGTTTTTTAGCATGCATCATAAAAATTACCTGTGATTAAAAATAAAACTATGATTGTTGGATCACAGCCTGGTTTTATAGCTCTTTTCTGGCAGCACTGGAAGCTGGCAGCTAATCTGCTTAATTGTTCACCTGGTCCAAACTATTATGCACTTCCACTGAAGTCTCATAAAAGCGTTTATTTCACTGTATGCACATTAGAGAATATATTAAAAGCAAAACAATACATTTCTTGAATACTCATACATTGTCTACTATGGATGTTTTTGCTCAGAAGTAGAGCTGGGCTGAATGAAATGTCACACAACACGTGTCCCTCTTAGCTTACTCATTTCCAAAACATCCTTCTGTCAGTAGATGTCTGAATGTTGGGCAATGAACCAGCACTGGCTGGATTGCCTTTTGTTATATTAGATTAGATTACATTAGATAATCTTTATTAAATTCAAAGAGAAATTAAGATGCACACAGCAGCAGAAACATAAAAACTGGAATACAGATAGATAGATAGATAGATAGATAGATAGATAGATAGATAGATAGA